>JAAONU010000014.1:13307772-13907772 GCA_012932295.1 Cyclina sinensis | reverse complement strand
TACAACATTTGAAATGAGGTAATAATTTACTTCCGCAATTGAGTTTATCTGAACAAAAATGTTAAGAGCTGATATGTTTCTTCAAAAATTCACATAATTATTATTTCTTACCAGCAATGTTTTTAAAAAGATTTGGTATTTTTTGGCTAGTCAATAACCTGAAATCGTTCTACAGATAGGCATTTTACAGGTAGACAATACAGAAATTCATGTTTTAAATTTCAAAACAGTCTCAGCATCTATGGTTGAGAGAGGTGGAGAGAGGGGTGTGAGAGACTTTTAAGCGTAGTTTTTTCCCCACGAAATACCTCCTGAACCTTTAGTTTTACAAAGCCAAACTTTAGAAACTTGAAAAAAGCGCTTGTCATGGTTTATGGGGGGTCATCAAAAGGAAAAAAAGTACAGAAAAAAACAGTTGCATGTAAAACAGTTTTTTTCTTCAAAGTAACATGTTAGAGGAGTATAATGATGCAATGTGGGTTCTTTAAAAAATCTTGTTATAAATAGGATGTTTTTTTGATAGATACACTTCCAACTTCATCTCTTTGGCAATAAAATCGCTTAAACAATGTAGTGTAGTGGTGTGTTTATACAGTGTAAACATGTTTGTGGGAGTTTTGGTGAAGCATATATTTAAGTTCATCTTTAAAGGGCCAGAGTTATAATCAAACACTGGTTAACATATCATTTTGGTTTAGGAAGAAAAGCTCAAAGACCAATTAGTCACCACGAATACCATTTATATCTCTTGACTTTAACGTAATACCATTGAACATGAATTTGGTTGTCCCTTTTAACGCTCTGTAAACTGTTTATCATAATTGTGGATTCCTCAGTTATTGTTTCCTCAAACAATCAATTTGAATTTGTCATTGTTATTTTGCCTTATGTACTTGTTTTATAAGTCCTCAGCAACATTTTAATCAAGATTTAAGTATTGCAAGTAACATGATATAAATCTGACTGCCCGTCATATGACTGCCAAATATCGGTCTACATATTTCTGGTTTAGTGCCAATTCTGTAATTACGAATACTGTCTGCTCAAAGAATGTCAGTTATGCAACAAAGCAAAAGACAGTCTTTTTAAAGAAAAAGTCTAGAGCTTGCTACACAGAAACTACGTTAAAGCTATCTGTAAATATAAAGATACAAGATTCGATTCCAAAAATATACATTCTTCATAAAATAAGACATTTTGTAATTTTCATTAAAGCATTTCAATACAACAGAAAAGATTTGGCCGAAGGACTCGTGATAAAAAAAATATCCGAAACATAACCGAATATATTTTATCTTAGATAAGTATAGTGCTGCAAAGCTGCTGTTCCGTTCTCTTTAGTAACATACACCATAACACAAAAATAATGACTTTATCATTATAACAACAACAACTACTATTACTACTTCTACTTCTACAGTAACTTCTACTAATACAAAGAATAATGATGGTAATAAAAATAATAAATAAACATTAAAACGAAATCAACAGGTAATAGAAATATTGGCATCATATCAACTGCTTTTGATATGTAAAAGGTGAAATATTCTATAGATATCAAATCCTACGCTGGTGATAGCACATATTCATGTGATAACTATTCCATTTTTTTTTAACATTACCAAAAATATGGGAAGCAAAAGTAATCTAATTCAGAAAACACAAATATTGACAAAACAACTGATTCATAACTTGAAATAATCAAATTTCTTCTGTCCGACTAATTAGTAAGAAGGAGAATAAAAAAATAAAACTGAAGTCATACACAACAAAATAGAAATTTGTATAAAAAACCTAAGAAATCTCAGTATAAACAATTTGCTAATTTAATGCTATGAACCAACACAGAGTAACAAAGACGTAATTTGCCCTGTGCCTATTGGGTTTCCTGAAATAAGCCAGTTTCCATCTAACAAGGTAATACCATCTAAGTTAAATACACATTAAAAAAACATATAGCGAGATAAACATATAGAAGTCTTTGTAAAAATCAGAATAATTATTTCCAATCTTTTAACGAAAACTTGCTCGATGTTTCGAAAACAATGGATAATTTGAGATTTGTAATTCATGTATGATAATGAGACATTGAAACGGAAGTGTAGTAAAATAAAACTATAATCACATTTTAAGGTTCTCCCGAGCCTAAATATTTGAAGAGCAGTACTTACACTTATCTTTAAAATAACGAAGTGAAGGTCAAAAGTTTCGATTAAAAGCAATAATTTCAATTAAAAACGACAGTTTGCTTTTAGTGTGCAAAACCATCTTACACTATCACAAACCGCTGATTGTGAAGATATATCATTCTTGGAAGTCTCTGATAAAATATCATATTTACGGGAATAATGGAAATGATGTAATTATTGTCTGTCAATCATAGTTTTAATGTATTGCCCTCAGACAAGCAGTGACGCTTTCGTTGGCAGCTACAGACAATTTACGGCAATGACTCGTTAGAAAAGATTTCCATTTTATTGAAGAAAACAAGATGAAAATTGTAGTTTGTCTTTAACAGGTCCAGCATTTGGCACAAAAAAAGCTTTTTATAATTATTTTCAATGTCTCATGTTGCCGACTTGATTAAACCCCTGCTTGCACAACTTGTAAACTAGGACTTTCTAGTTGCCTACACCAAAAAAGAATTCTTACATAGCCTGACACAATTAGAATGCCATATAGGTCTAAGCGGATTCCGGCTAATCCTTGATTCGAGTATCGCCTATGACATAAACTTTTCTTTTTTTTCAAATGTATAATCAACATAAACATAATTATTTACAGCCTATGAAATCATTTTATGTTAATTTCATATTCAATATATATTATATTTCAATTATTTAAAAATATCAAAGACTTTAGGTGCAAAAAAGAGACAAAGAGAATTTCATATGAAAATTGATCTTTCTCTCTTATCGAACCTTATCGTACCAATTCAAAGGTTCTAGAAATGTATAAAACTTTACAATAGCCAGGTTGGAACAGCCATTCGAACAAAGATATGTAATAAACAAAGAACATAATTTGACTAAGAATTTAGAACACCTGTTATTTAGTCTGTGGTGTAGCTGATTTTTACGTGTACTTAATAAACCTTTTCAAATGGTTTACCACTTTTACTTCTGTGAGACTGCTGCTGTTTGTATATAATATCGTTTCAATCTTGGGAGTCTTGGTAGCTAAGCATAAATCATTATCTGACAGTGTCCGATTAAATCTCATAGATATTGTTGATATGGAGACAAAATCATTATTGACCAAGTGTCAGTCAAATTTTGCAACTTGTTGCCTTCATAGACATTGTGATTATTGACACAGTCAGACAGTTTATGTCAATGTCTCGAGAAAACTGTTTTATTGCTAGAAAAATATAAGACGCAAGACGAAACTGGTGTTTTACGCAAAAATGTCTAGAAACTGGCGTCAGTTGATTCTTACCGTATTTACAAAGTCACAGATTTCGACTGGGTCATAAAACATATTGATCGAAAACTTAAGCTTACGATATCAACATTCTCTTTGATTGAAGTTAACAGATTTTAAATACCTTTCATTTTTAGGAAATTTAAATGTCTGCCCTGAAAGTAAAACCTACTTTGGCAAACATATTATGTATAAATGTTAACTAAAGTGTCAAGAAATCTGCATTAAAAAGCCTAATGTTATCAACAAGGTTGAAATGATATAGCAATTTTTTTTTCTATGAACCTGGCGGACTTTTATTGTTTTTAAATGATTAAACTTAGTGTTTTTGCCCTTGCAACCACAGGACAAACAAAATTAAATCAACAATTCAGCTTAATTACAGAAATTGAAAACTGATTTGCATCAGTCATACTTAGTTTGTAAAACAACGCAATAGTTCAAGAAACTAAAAAAAGACACATACTGTGTGAACATAGGTGGCATTATGTCCTAGACTTTTGGATAAACAACATTATAACAGTTCCTTTTGTCATTCGTTGATGCAGAACAGTTTTGTCCTCTTGGAGAATAAAGAAATATGTTGCGTTCAATTAGCCTTTAAGATACAATTTATATTTAGGGTCTATACAGACAAGTATATTAAGACAATTGTCGACCGGATATTTCAGTATTTCTGTAACTGCTTTCCTGTAGATCGATTGCTCAAATATTATAAAATAAATGTTATTTATACCATGATATTATCCGGAACAATCTTCTACATCATTTGTCATGGGACTCTGTCAGCATCATATGAAAACAAATGGGTCTTGTCCTATTTAATACATCTAAAAAGCCAACACGTACTTTACAGTAAATACCAGTTTAGAAATAGTTTTGTTTGAAAACCTGAAGCTGACTAAAGTCACAAAGGATGTGATTGTCAATATTTGCATCACTTTGAGAAAACTTTTTTTCTGGAAATGATGTAGAGTTAACTGCATGCCAACAAAACAGCTCTCGAAAATTAAACATAGCAATTCCTATTTTTAAGGTTCTTTCGTTCCTTGCTATAGAAAAACTCGTACCCTGTTTTATGAATTTATGTCTCAACATATATCGCAGCAATATGTTTTCTTCATGCCTTTCTATATTGCGGGAATAAATAAGTAACAAACTGTTTTATGCCATCATTAAAGTACTGTTCTAATAAAATGTTATGAACAAATGTGTTATATAAACAAATCACTGTTTTGTTGAAAATCTATGGTGTACAAGACGACGATTTTTTTCTTTTCAATTACTAATATAGGAGCATGCAAGTTGACAATACCGGCGACAACTGCTTGATTGGTTTGTGTCACAAGGCTTTTCGTAACTGTTTTTTTTTTTCAATTTTATTTCTGCGAAAACAATTTTCGAAACAGATAAGTTTTTAATATTTATTTAACCGATAACTGTATGCTAGAAATATAAAGTATATAAATAAAGGAAATTAACTATTTCTTATTTAAGTTTTCTGTACTTATTTAACTCTAGAATCTTTAAAACAAAACTGAAAACATCACATTCTAAAGTAATTGAGGTAATGCTCTATGCGTGTGCTACAGGCAATAGGCAGGTACAGTTGCTAGGCACCTATATCTCTTTATGACGTATTTGCTGAATTACGTTAATCCTAAAAAGATGCATTTGGACAAGTAAAGGGCGATTTAAATTAACATCGAAACAAACAATAACAAAGATAGAAACATAACACAATTCCATCTCGGGCATATCAGCAGTTTCTCCTCTTTGAAAAAATGATAATCAGTGCTGTCAGGAAATCTGATTATAGGAACGGTGCCATAAAATATTTTTAGTGATTGTAAAGCAAACTGTTCATGGTTTGTACAAAAGGTAGCTCTCTTTATTTCTAGACACGCTCAGATGACGGAACATTTACAAAGCATTACACAATCGGAGAAATCGTAGCTCTGTCAGTGCCTTCCATAGAAAACGAAACAATCACTATTAAAGGAATAGCTCGAACGTAAGACAAATTGTATTATTTCACCAAAGGAAATTTTTTCTAGGGTTTACATCAATCGATTCTAGACCGTAACAACAGATATGATTATGATATCAAAATAAACAGCACAATAATGGAATTTGAGTTGTAAATGCTAATAAAAAATCATAACCCAGACTTACATTACGAAATGCTCTATTGTAATTTCGCTTTCCTTCAATTCCATACATTTATATTCATCTGGAAAGTGAACTAGCAGATATCAAATACTGACAAAAATCCACAGTAAGGAACATAAATACAAGGATAATATTCTAAAAGAAAGAATTCAAAGACTAAATCGCGAATTGAAACATCTGCTGTAGTAACTTCAAATAGCAGTTATCACTTATTCACCGGCTTTGGTCTAAATCATACTACCGTTTAATGGAAAACATAATAGTAATGAAAGCAAACATCTCAATTCATCACTGCGTTATTGTTCAAGAAATGGTTTCAAAGTCTTTACCCGTAAACTGGCAAAGCGTATAAAAACGCCATGAGAATGGTAGATCAGACAGGTGGTAGTTTTATGTTAAAGAAAGCCTTGTCGTTTGAACGCATGGGGAAGTTTATTATTTATAAACAGATAAATAGCGGCAGAAATTTGACTAAATATATCAGTGGTTAACAGGTTAGTTTTCGATGTGTCAACTGTGCAGAAATTGTACCATACTATGGAATGTTGTACACATACGTTCATGACAGAATGAACAACCGAGTTAAAAAGAGCCTATACACTTCACCATACAGGAAAGAAATGGGACATATGCTCTAGTTCCTATCTTTGATTTGATTCTTATAAATTAGAAATTCTTTGTTAAAAGATGATCACGAATTTTGGAAAAGTAAAAGTTATCTTTTTTTTTCGTTTTTAAAGCATTTTCTTAATTTCATTTTTTATTAAACTGTATTATTCTTATTATCAAAGGAACCTATTGTATGATTATTCCCCCAGTTCTCCTATTACTAAAAACATTTCAGTATCTAACAGGTTCGGATTAAGTCTCCTATTTAAGGTTAAAATCAAAAATAAACATTCAAGTGTCTGTCACAGTCTGCAACTATTGCATTTAACAAAACAAGGACGTTCTAGTTGACATTTCAGACAGTTTATGGCACAGTCTCGGGAGAATTTGGTCTACTTTCTAAAAATCATATAGCATTCTCTAATAACATCTTGAACAGACACCAAGTCTAAAGGTTTGCTTCATCGAAGCTGTAGGAAAAACGAATCTTTAGGCTTGAAATCATGTATCAGATTTTTGTGTGTGTCGCCTACTATACAGTAGCTGCGAGATATAGGGATCACTTCTCCGTCGTCTGTCTGTCTGTTCGTCCGTCCGTCACAAAACTTGTCCGGACGACTCCTCAAAAACTACTGCTGCAATTTCACCCAAACTTTACAGGAATGATCAGTACCAAGTCTAGTTGTGATTTTGTGTCAGAGTAATGGCCCTTTAATGATTTTTGTTTTTAAAGTTTGTCCGGACTACTTCTCTTATACTACTAAAGCAATTTGAATTAAATGTTACAGAATTGATCGGTACCTCAAGTACTTGCGCATATTTAACGGGTTTTTCGGTTGAATGATTTTTGGCTGAGTTATGATCCTTGAATAAAAAAGGCGTTTTGGCCCGTTAATGATTTTTGTGATCATAAAGCGATCACTGATCGCTCTTGTTTTGTAACCAAAATACATAACCACTGATGTTCCAATCGTTGATGATCAAGGAGGTTTAAGTTTGTTTCATCTTTCGCATTTACAAAGAGGAGTAGGAATTTTATTTCGTTTTTTATCGTACCTTCTTTGGTAACGGTAAAGGATTTCTTTCCCTCTATGTTAATGAAGAATGTTGAGATCATAAACCCGTCAAATACAATTTATTGTGTGTTTAAACAGAAAAGTAAGCAAAACCGTTTTTGGCAATACATTCTGCCCGTTCAAATATTGTGACATCAGTGTTATTTATATCTTGCTTTGAACCTAAACATTCTTCTAGACTTTTTGTCAAGGGGATTTGATGGCGTCATATTAAACATGATTTAAGTCCCGCTGGTATTGGCATTAGTTATTTTAGCAATTACAAAAGACATTCTATAACTACATTACAAGAAACAATCTATAGTTAGTGTATAAACGATCATTTGTAAACTTCCTGGCGTGATGGTATCTACTTTATTGGAGTTTAGATGCACATTTGCTGGGTTTATAAGTGAACAAAACATTCGTCAAATCAGATAAGTTTCTAATCTTGAACATATTTTTTTTCTAGAATGATCTGTTTGTTCTCCGTTCTTTTGACATACATGTATGCCAGAATTCACATTTTTTACGATGGCATCTTGGTCGATTCTCAAAAACATTAAATGCATGTAAATGATGCCATTCTCAAGACTTGACTGACATAAGTATTTTACCACATTATTAACACTCGATCTTAAACATAAAAACGTTTCAACCAATCTCATGCCTTTGAGATAAATGCAATGTGGTATGAAGTTGGTGAAGATAAGGAAGCGAAAACGTGTAACAAATATTCAAAACTTGTTAACCAAACATAAGAAGAGAATTCACCTGTGGTATTTTATGTATAAAACAAACGTTGTTTTAAACAAAAACGCGATGTAATACATCAACAATTACAGGCTTGTTCTATACGTTTTGTTAGTAAATACAGTAATCAATGTTGTAGTGATACATCAACAATTACAGGCTTGTTCTATACGTTTTGTTGGTAAATAAAGTAATCAATGTTGTAGTGATACATCAACAATTACAGGCTTGTTCTATACGTTTTGTTGGTAAATACAGTAATCAATGTTGTAGTGATACATCAACAATTACAGGCTTGTTCTATACGTTTTGTTGGTAAATAAAGTAATCAATGTTGTAGTGATACATCAACAATTACAGGCTTGTTCTATACGTTTTGTTGGTAAATAAAGTAACCAATGTTTTAGTGAATGTCCTTTTCGTAAGTTTTTATGTCCATTTAAATAGATTCTTGCTGAACATTCTTTCTGATTCATAGACTAGAGTGTGTGAAAATTGGGAATACATAGAGTTTTGCATTTCAATCAATTGTGCAATAGTTTCTTTACCTAATTGGATAAACTTTCTGATCGCTATTGTAGGTAATACTCATCTACATTTCAATCACTTATCTTTCGTTGTTTCCAATATAAATAAAAAGGACTTGGTGAAATTTATATTACAAGGCACTATTACATATTCTTAGTAGACCATCATTTTTAATAGTTCCCCATCTTTCAGGACTATATGGGTATTTCTTCATATAAATGTTTTCACATTCCCTAAAATCTTCAGATAAAAAATAAGCTTTTATCAGGAGAAGAATCTAAGTTAAACTTGATTTGGTAAAATAAAATTGACTTCAGCTAGCAGTTACAAATCTTAAGTTTTATTTTCATAGAATTAAACCACAAAATAAACAGCGTTTTCAACTAAAGTGGGGATGAAGACAAAATCAGTACATTAAATTACATCTCACAAAATGACACAAAAAACTTATGATCAGTCCCTTTTAGACTATGTTAACTTATGCAGAAATAAGATCAAACAAAAAGAAAATGTGTTAAATATTTCACCGACTGTTAGACAACGTTGTTGAAAAAATAACGATTTCTCGAAGGCAAATCTTACTTAACCCAATAACCTTTCTCTGAATACTGTGGTTAAATGATAGCAATTATTTGCCCGAAATACTGGCAATCTTTTTAAATATGATACCACGAGTATTGGTGATCAAAGGGCAAAGTTTATAGGTATGTTACATTGCTATGGTTAAAAGCAGTCTGCTTCCTCGACTGTAAGTGTTATTATGAACCTACTGGCAAGAATAATTTCAGGTAAAAGGATAGGTTACCGATATGACTTCCAGCCAGGTAGAATCTGTTTACATTGTTCGACTGCATTGTCTTGGAGCAAAGAAAGACTTTATTCTATGAAAAGAAATCAAACGGCATAATACCATTGTGGAAAAATTGTATATCGATCAGTATTAGCAATATCCAAATTTTACTTTAACATCATACGCATTTTATATTGAAAGTGTGAATTTAATGTAACGCCTTTCACAAACACTGAAGTTAAAGCCGAAAATACTAGAAGGAATGCTAAGAAGCTTTTAAATGAACATCACTGAACATGTTATAAATAACTGATAAAATACTGAAGCGGAATCAGCTTGAAACCAATAACTTGTACCTGTTCAGGCTTATCTGCCAATACTGTTAGTGAACATTCGTAGCCACCATCAACGTAGCTTTCAGATTATTTTGATTTTTTTCATACGGTGTTTTAAATCATTGTATAACCAAAGGCTGCTGCAAACTGCATGACCTAGATTAAAAAATAGTGACTACTTAATGCTCACAGTGTCTATTCATATAATAAGAAACCTTTTATATCCAATGTAAACATCAAAATTGTAATAAAAGCAATAATAATAAAAAAATAACGCCGAGCCCTGATGTAAACTTAAGTGAATATCTGAGGTTATCCTAATTTTCTCTGAAGAATCTAACCTTCTCAGATGATTGACCAACATGACTATCAGAACGCAAAGAACATTTAGATATAGATATCAAAAGGTGTAATAAATAAACGTTTAAAATACAAGGCTATTCAAAGTGGTTAGCCATATTTTGCTGTGCAATAACAGACTGAGCAGATTTAAAATTATTGAAAAACTGCAATCAAAATTGTTTTTATTTAGTTCAAGCTGGAATAAAATTTCTGTTCTAATAAAATGCATTAACAACGTAAGTTGACTCGGTAACAAAGCTTTTATTACAGTTTGTATTCTGCCTCAAGAAGTAATGTACGCCGTATATTTTACATGATATATATTTACATTACCAAATACTAACTAACCATGCAAAGAAATACGACATAAATCATATCAAGGGTGTGTTATTCTAGTATGAATTGCTCAGAACGGCACTGTGTTTGTAAGGCTCAGATTCTTTTGGTTTATCGTGACTTTGGAAAGCTCTGCATAATAGAAGCACCATTGTATGGTTTCTGTTTAATGATTGAATAGAAGTCATGTGTACAATGCTACTGGCATGATGGTAAATTGCCATCGTGATGAGATATAATAATAAAAAGACCACCAATCGAGTCTGGAAAAAAAGATTGATATGAATGTACGGCTGTGTTTGAGGAACAATAAAGCATTTTGACTATTAATTAGTAAACTATACCATTTGATATCGACAAATATATAAAACTATTTCTGAAGGGAAGAAATCTTGATGTGGTTTATAGCGTATACATTTATCAAATATTTCCTTTTCTGGAGTTTTCTGTTAAAATTTCATAACACACAGTGTTGATATTGAAATATAAGTTTCAATAACAGTGTATATGAGCAATAATTCAACAGTTACAAAATATGGGGTATTTATACAATTTCAGACCGCTGGTGTTGCATTCAAATGCGTCTAAGTCTTTGACTGCTTATTACAATTTGTAACAATCAAAACAAAGTTCAACTGACATAAAATATAATTATGTCTTGACAATTTAATCAGTCTTGGTTAACTCTCTATATATACATTATAAACAGCAGCAATCCCAATAGATATTAGATCAAATTTCAGTCGTACACACACTGGTCGTATATAAATATTGTATCAGAGAGAGACATTCTGAGTAAACAAACATAAATATTCATCAGTCAGTGACAGCTTTTATTTCAATTCTTGGTTCTTCAACTTGCCTTGAAGTCATTCTGTCTCGATAAGATTGTTATATTTTAATTCAAGTTTAATTGTAATGAGAATGTAGATTTTCATTAAGTTAAAGAATTCTCAGATACAAACGGGTGTAAAAGTTTATAAAGCACATAGAAATTGTGTGCTATAAAAACCGTCTCTATCGAAGTCATTTAAAATGTCTTCTACGTTTTGTCGTCTTTTAGAAATTATGTACAAAATCAGAAATAATAAATGCAGTGAGAAAACAGCTGCAGTGAAAAGCAAAATAAATAAATGAAAAAAATAAAAAAATATTAAAAATTAATAAATAAATAAATACCCCCGCCACCGCACCCCCACAAAAAAAGAAAAGAAAGAAAGAAAAAAAAAACAAATATCGTTTGCAGATTCACGCCAAAAAGTATTACTTCTGTATCTGAGACAAAACGTTTTGACTCTGGGATAGTTAGATGGAAATTTCGATTATAAACTCTTTCTTCAAACCAATCTTGTTTAAGATTTATGTACTAAACTAATCGTTAAACCAGATTTGTAACTGGTTACCTCTAGACCGCTTTTTTCACAAATAAACAAAAAGTATTTCACCTGCACATATTACTAGAAAGAGGGTGTTGCAGTATTTATAGATAGATAGTATTATAATCTGAGGTCAATAACACTGTTTCATCTATTTTCGTTGTATTTTTTTCTGTATGTGAAAAAGTTATCATATTTTCTTGACGAAGTTTCTATAAACGAAACATTCTAAGATAATCTCATTTTCTCTTTATTTGTTTATTGCTGCATTAAATCAGTCATATTTCACTGCATTATGTCTTGCTGTTTTTATAGTTACAATAACGATGTTGTAAAACGGTGAGTTATGTAAACGACATAAAGACTCTTTCCCAACTGTTTGCATTCAAGCATTTAGTATTGGAATTTGAAGCTGTTTAAAGGTAGGTAAAGAGAAGAAATATTATTAGTTGCTGATGGCTCAAAGGGCATTAAATATGCCAACAGCACGTTTGGCAGTTCGATATTCCTGGAATGTAATGCCTGTTTAAATGATTAATTGTATTGTGTCTTACTTTGTTTAGAACTTGTTGTTATTTCCTTTCCAACATTATCATTTTGTTTTTAATTTTATTTTCACTATATTTCATGAAACACAAAATGTGTTCATACAAAAAGGCCAGTAAGTCTACACTAAATAACAAACTATATGTAGATCTCTTGCTTTTTATTGTAAACATTTCACTATGTCCTCTAGACATTCATCAGCTATGTGTTTAAAACATTTTGAACTTAATCATTTAACACTCTACAAGTAAAGGCACGTTTTCCTGCCCAAGGAATACCTAAAAAGGCTAGTACAGCAAAATGGCCCGGACTGGTTGTATCACTTAATCTTGAGCAGGTAATGCTGAACAAAATATAAAAATAGAATGAAGAAATTCTTTCAACATTTCTATTGCCTCCATTAAAAAGGGATTCATTACTTTGCTGGCATATGATTCTTGTTCAACAACAAGATCGAAGCTTTCGTTTATGATACAGGATTAGAAAAGATGAAAGAAAACAGTAAAACAGGCTTTGTGTACACAAGGAACCGGCCCACCTGTTTAATTTTCTACATGTAACAAATGTTGTTTAAATGTCGGAATCTATGAATTCAATAAAAAAATTGTACCGGTTACGTTTCTTAAGTTTCCTTTGTAATGGAAATGTATATAGATCATCATAAAAGTTGACGACGACAAACAACATTTCACTTTATGTTTAATGAAATATAAAATACCTTTGTGTTACAAATAAATTTTGTAATTAATCAATAAACATTACTTTTACTGGTTTCAGTAGTTTTTATTCTTGACATCAAAACTGTCAAATTGGAAATGTATACTTGTTCAGATCAATTAATGTAGTTTGAACATAATTTTAATGCTGCTTACTGGCTGCTTGTATTTCCTGCAGGCCAGTCCAACGCGAATATCTTAATTAGTTGTAATTTGTTTTAAGTCTTCTTATAAATAATTGTTATTTTTTCATTTTCACTTATTACTGAGTAGTTCTTCCTGACAATACTTACTCTTTTATCGAGAAAAAAAATCTTTTTCGTTTGCCTATTTTTACATCTAATGTGTGTTCGTGACTTTTGTTATCCTGATATTTTTTTCATAAAGAAACCTGAAATAAATTTTACTGAAATGGTAGTTTTTATCATAAGTCTGGATGATTTAATTAAATGCGCAGAAACTAATGACTATTCTGAATCAGAAGGTAAACATTTACATCACATCCGAAGGGCAACCAAAATAGAAAATCAAACAAAAAGCAACCGAGTGTTGCACACAGAATGGAAACATCTGTTAGAGCAGTTTGACAGGTATTTCATCACTTTGGTCGAAATCATACGAGCGATTAATTGAAGACGTAATTCTACTGAAAGTAAATCTCGTATTTTACTTATTACTTTATAAATGGTTAAAGTAAATGCCCGCATTACTGGCAAGTTGTTGAAAATATAATACACCATACAAAAATCGTATATCATAGGTCTCTGTTTCGTAGAAAAATCACAAACATAATTTTGGCCTGGATGCAGGTATATCAAAGGTAAAAAGGTAACATACCATTAAGATTTTTACCACCCCATACAGAAACAGAACTTCTTAGAGTTGTTAAAATCTATTGTTTATTTCAATGCAAAAGGTGAATGCTCGGTCTATAACTTAAGGTTCTGATTTATAAACAGCAATCTGCGGAGGACTCATTGACTCACAAACCATAAACATACACCACATGTGTCTTATAGAAAAGTGCAATCAATAAACACATGAAGACAGTAAACAACAAACAAACAAAATAAGGGTAAGTTTATTGCCATTTTATATTCACTGCAGATGGTGAGATCCCTATTTGCACGAACTCTTTCAGTCTGCTAGAATCATTGTTATGTTGCATACTAACATGAATTTTGCATCTTCATTATTTCTGTCGACATAAAGATTTAAAAAAAAAATGGATTTGATCAGATGGAATTCACTCATTCTAGGATTTCTCAAGCAGCGCCATTTCTTTTTAGTAGTAGCACAGCCCAAAAGCATTTTAAACAAATGATCTCTAATAATTTTTGAAAACCGTAAAAATATAATTTCATTTTCGACCAATCATTTTCGGTATCTTGAATCACAGTACTCATAATCTATTATAACACAAGGAAATTATTCAACGTTCAACTTGATCCTTAAATAATTCTGGAAAAAAAACATACAAAAATCAGACTGAAATCGATATCTTGTTTCCATAGAGACTAGTTTGCTTTTATTTAGAGTCTGGTTTTATTGCCTTCCAGGCAACTATCTTCAGATTTCAGATACGGTTCCACCAATCTGTTTAGTCATTCTACACACACAGCCTGCTCACTGTTAGGATCTCTTTAAAGTCTTCTTATCATGATATATCGGATAATACGGAGCCCCTAAAGTGACATATTAAACACTTATTTTATTGTTGTCACATTGATTTTATTTCGATTAAACGAAATAACATTTCGTTTAAACGAAATATGATTTCGTTTTAACGAATTAATATTGTTTTAATAATGTTTCGTTTAAACGAAATAACATTTCGTTCGAAAGAAATAAATTAAATATAAATATGACAACAAAAAATGTCTGTAAAATGTCACTTTAGGGGTTCCGTAGGATAACAAAACATGCTTTCATATAGGTTGCATCGTCACTAAAATGAATATGTGGAAATTGCAACGATAGGTGTGATCAGTATACCATACGTGTATGCTATGTTTTTAGATTGAGAAGTTTAGAAACGCATCTTTATGTAACATCGACTTAATATAACGAACACTAGAAAGTCTTTCTGATGAGCATATATATCGAGGCAAGATCGTAAAATATAAATCATTATCTGACAGTCTCTGATTAAATCTCATATTTAGGGTGGATATTGGAAAGAAATGATTATTGACCAAGTGTCAGTCAAAACCTGCAGTTGTTGCCATCAGACAAACAGAGACATTTTTATCGACACCTACAGACAGTTTATGCCAATGCTCCCTGAAATGTGTGTTATTTTTAGAAAATATATCAAAAGAAAGCAATATTTTGTAACTAAAATCTTTCTCGGACACGCATATCCGTCTGCCATTTGGCGTCAACGTACTCTTTTATTATTTACAATAAGAATAGAAATCTCAGATTTGATATTGGATCCTATATGCAGACAGAAAACAAGCGAATGACATACAGTTTGTTATAAGATGACGAGAAGGGAAAAAAACTGTTAAATTAAAAAAATACGGTATTGTTAAGAAAACGAAGTTTATTTGATATATTGCTCTGAATTTTGTGCTGGTATGATCAAATGCTTTTAAAATATTTCTTCTGATTCTTTGGTAAACAGCTTATAGCTAGATATAATATAATTAAGGGTTGTTTTATTTGCATGAATACCTAGTTTTCAAGCTCAAACCAAGATATAGTTTATGTGTTTTCCTGCTATTTGTTACGAAGAATATTTCATGTAACCGGTTTATTTCAGAATTCGCAAAATACCGTTTGACGTATTTTGCAGTATGTTTATACTTGAAATAGAATTGCCTTTTTAATTTGACGAATAATGAATAAGAAACTAAGTTATTGAACGAAGAAGTTAACCTGGTTTCGGTATATGAAATATTGAAACTTTTATTAAGTCGAAAAGACAGTTGTTACTCCGTACTTTTGGGTTTCTTTGATACAAAACAGTTTCGTCCTCATGGGAAATTATGACGGATGTTGTGATCGTAAACCTTTCAGATTCAATTTGTAGTCCGTGTGTATACAGACAAGTTGGCAAATACATTTTCGGCGGAATATGTAACCATTGGTGACTGGATTCCACTCGATCGATCGTTCAAATATTTTGATGTTAGCGTTATTAATATGTATGCTTGATCTCAAACATTTTCCCAGACCATTTATCATGATAGCTCTGACATTGTTCATATAAAGCATATTTTTCAATCCAATACGTCATTGTTTTACTAAAATGGCTAATGTTCGGCTGGTCATTAACCCTGTGTCAATTGTTTGTTTTGTGATTTTAAACAAAAACAAAACTGTATTTTGATGTCCTGCACTCTATCGTTCCGAGCGGTTGTTGTACATCATATTTTAAACTATAGATATATTTTTGTTACGTATTAAACAAAATTAAAGCAGTATATTTCCAAATTCTCCTTAAATCTAACCGGCTCAAAATTTATTAAAATTGTAAAATTGTTAGATTTGCAGTTTCCTTCAGGCTGATATATATTTCCTTTTTAGGGGGTGATCATATTTCTTTGTTAAAAATAAGCACATGCTGACAAAAACACAATGAATGCTAGTTGTGTTGATCTTTGTTGAGTATTCCATCGCTGAGCCAGCTACGGAGCTTGCAGGCTCAACCATTAAAAGCAACCATAGCTTAAACGTTCTGCCTGTAAAAACAGCATAGCATCACTGTTTAATCACTCTGTTTTACATCTTTATAGCTTTTGTAATATAGAATTATTTGTTTGACAAATAATCAAAAGTTATAACAAGTGAACATAAACAGAAAATGAAAACTTTTTGTATAAGGATATCACTATATGAACACTCAATATGAAAAGTTAATTTAAATGATGAATATATATATATATATATATATATATATATATATATATATATATATATATATATATATATATATATATATACACACAAGCGATGTAATTAGCCTAATTTGCATTAGTCCACAGAGATGTTTTATTTGTAAAATTAACTTCGCCTCAATGTTGAAGGTCTATTTTTTATTCAAAAAACTTTTGTTGTCTATCTGCAAAATTGTAACAATAGAGAATTCTAGTTGTTCCATAGATCCTACCATCACGCTGTTTTCTTGGAAAATACACCATCCTGTATTTATTTGTTGATGTAATAAAACAATCGCAATATCGTGGTTTATCACGGCTGCTTTATACTGTCCTAATAATAATGTCATAAATCAATGAGTAAAGATAACAATAACCGTCATTCATACTGGTTTTCATTCAAGCGTTTATTGTAGACATTCAGTCTCATTTTGTAGTAGACAAAGCATAGAATTATTGGCTGTTGTTAATGAGAATATGACATAAAAACACGTGTTTGGCAGTTTGATGTGTCTGGATTTTAAAGCTTGCTTGGCTTACTTATTGTCTGTTGAGCACCTTTTTTATGTCAAATTAGGTGACAACATAATGTTGCCTAAGTATATAACTCTGTATTTGAAACTCAACACTTCTAAACATTAGGTTGGTAAATGTTACTGCGTATTAATTATCTTAATTGTTTCTTAAGGGTAAAGATTAATATGACAGTTCTTCACGTTTCGATGACATTTTGAGTATAATTCTAATACTGTTCACGTTATCTGATATAATGAACTGGAAATTGAGAAAGCTAAGATTAGGCTCGAAGATACGAAACGACAGATAAGTCTCTGAATTTATGATGAAAATGTTTCCCTGTACTTTTTTCAACGGATGTTTCTTAAGAACTTGATCAAAGTTACAAAGTTAAGACTGCTTCACTCCATATGTTTTGTGCTGATAGAATTTACAACGTTGAAGATAGATGCAAAAGGATAATTGCAAAAGCAAGTGTTGTATTTGCTTAAAATATGTAGAAACTATAAATTAGAAAAAAAATATGTTTAATCACTGTCAAGTAGAAACACTCGTAATGCAACTTAATATCCTGTTAAGATAAGATTAGTATAACATCAAGTATCCTAGGAATGTTAAGTTTCTGTCAGAGAAGACAGGAAAGGCAACTCAGATACTTGTTGAACTCATTTCAGAATCAAATTGTAAACTTGATACATGTATTGTATTAAAACTTCTCTATGTTCATACAATAGGAAACTGAAAGATACACTTGTTTTTGTGCATTTTTTTGTGTAACGACACATTTGATTTATAACAAAAATCATACTCTGATTGATCATGGCAAGTAAATTGGTGATTAAGATCTGATTTACTCCGAAACATACAATAAAAACTTGAAGCTAACAGGTGAAAATCATAAGTCATTTCTATTTTGGGGAAACTCAACTGGTTGTAATTTTGGCTGAATTTGATGTAGGTGTTTTAGGCCAAGCTTATTTTCGTTTGTACGAAAATGAACCATCCATAAATCTTCTGGAAAATGTCTAGAAATGTTTCTTTTTTTCTACATTTCCTGAAGATTTGTTTTGCTGGCTTATCTTTAATGAAAATGCTAAAATGAAATAAACATTTACGACAAGTTGAGTAAGTGCAATTTTGTAACATGCATGTTGCGACTTTTTTTAGTCATTGTCACAAACCATTATTCCATTTTTGTTATCAATGTAACAACATTTGTTGGTATCAAGGTACATTAAAGAATAAGCAACCAAAATCCATCACACCCAACAGTGACATATACATATTTAAATAATACTTTCACTGATGTAACTAAACATTAAAGGAATGTTTATTATATAATAAAGAATGAGAATTATTTTAACGTTCCTCTAGGTATTTATATCGTATTCGGATGTTAAATTTTACCATGAAAAAAATTTAATCTCAGCTACTAAATGACTACGGTCGTTGAATAAAGGTGTTCCTATTACGTATCTTGTAAAGAGTAAATTATGCATTTTTTATTTCACTATATTATTTCATACATTTTAATATTGTGATATATACCGAAAAGTCACAATATGGGCCTTGCATACTTGCTTGATAAAATTCTACTAATACCTACTTGTTGACGTAACACGTTTTCTCAATTTATGTCCTATATAAGTCGACTTACGTCAGTAAATGTTTTAACGATGTATTATCTACCTGTGTGGAACACGACACCATTAAAATTGTTGATCAAAAGAGCACCGATTCTTTGATTGTTACTGTTATCTTGGTAGAAACATAGTCTGGAATATGTACGTGTAAGTAAGTATATTATCGGTTAGACAAAAAAACAGCTGTAGTGAATGATCTGGTAAATTCTTCGGTTGAAAGGTTTATTAACTTTGCGATTGTGAAACATGTCGAAAGAAAGTCTCGTTTTCTCGGGCCAGTATAGGCAACTAGTAACATTTTTGTTTAGCCAAGAATGCATACCTAATTTCCACTTCCTTCCTTTAAAAAAATATTATAAATGTGATAAACAAATATCACTAGATCTATTTTTTGCACAGAATCCAATTTCTGTTAAGCTGAATCAATATTTTATGCTATTGTTCAACTGACCGAAATCTTGTACCTATTGAGACAAGTCTGTAAAACATATACCAGATGAATCTGATTTTATCATAAAGCAGAGAGCTAATAGCTTATCTAAGGTAATATTTATCTGTTCCATGTTGATACTGTACAACTAAATTCTGCTCTAATTTAGGAAATTTGTGAAGTCTGCTTATCAAGAAACACCGAGCTTTGGGGCTATTTGCTCTTGTATTTTCTGTACAGTTACCAGAAACATATGCTATGTGTTGATATTTTGCGATAAATATTTATTAAGTTAGGCCATGTAACAATAACATCTACAAAATATGAAGGTTATGTACAGAGGACTTCATTCAACTGAACAATTTTGCTAAAGTAAAAGCACGCACAATATCTTAAGAAAATATATTCGGTGTTGGTAGGAATTGCACAGTAGAACTAGATACTTTGGACTTGGTAGTTAAGTAAAAAACCCTGAAGTTCTTACTTCTGTCCATGAAAAACTCATTTAATAATAATGTCATACTGTATTTAAGTACATCGTTGTGGGTGGTTGACTTCATTCTTACTTTTTGATCATAGCTTTTATTTTTACATCTCTTACTAGCCCATTACAAAATTTTTTCACAAGAATCCAAAGTTTTCAGCAGTGAGCTCCTCAGATTGTCCCTAAACTTTTTTAGCACATTATTTTTCTTAAGCAGATACTTTTGATTCAAGCATAATAGTTGAAATATTTACCGCAAACGGAGTTGTGTCAAGTTGACATGCTTTACCTGGATCTACAATAATTGTTGTTTAAATTGTCTTTTTTGTCTTTACTTTTGAATCCTAAGCTGTTGTATATCTACATCACAAAGTAAGCTAAACACTCACGGCAAAACATAAATGGAGAAACACTTACACTGGCTTCAGTTTTATATAGGTGGTCTCTATTTTTTTGTTCCTTAACCATTTCGTGTTAATATCAAGCACTAAAGACTTATTCATGAGAGAAAAGCCTTAAATAAAATTCAAATTCGACCTTCTTAAAAAATCAAATCCAAAAAAAAAATTTTTAAAGTCAGCAATATTACGAACCGTGTAGAAAAACAACAACAACAACAAAAAACAACAACAACAAGCTATGAAACAAACAGAATCCAACTTTGTAAAAATACTTATTGATTAATACGTATTTATATAGCATTTTTATTAAGGGAAATGCTAAGGACGCTGTATTTAATCTTGAATGATTACAGGTAATATATTTACTTGATCGAAATTTTTATAGGAACTGTATAGATTCAGTTATAATATTGACATAAAGCAATAATTAGATTATTCAAACCTACATCTACACAAAGATAAATCTATATATTTTATGTATGTATAACAAGAACGAACGCACACATAGATGAGAAATAACACACGTTCATATTATCAATGTTTGTATCATCAGATTTTATATGATACACTATTTCCTATAGGGAGAAACACTTACATCTAATTTAACTTCTGTCTTATATTGGTAGTCTCTAATTTAGATCGTAAAGATATCTTGCATAAAAAACCTAGGAAATTTAAATACTATTTAGGTATATTAAGATATTATTGTATTATTTATACATAGCATAGCTACATTTAAAAAGCTATGAAGATCATCAAACAAGGTGACCTAAATAAGAAATACCAAAAATATTTATGTATGAAAAAATAGTACAAACTGTACGCATAAGTGTTCTTATACTTCCTTAGATGATGCGAATTATCATGTGCTTGAATGACTTACCATCAATACAAATATAATATTAATGTTATGAATTAGATACAAATTTAGGTCGTTATTTCTTATCATGTCTGGAAGAAGGTTTCTTGCTAGGCTGGTGAAATAAAAAAAATGCTCGTGAAAACACATAAATCTGAAAACGCCCTTGAAGAAAAACGAATCTCCCAGTTGGAAGAAAGGAAAAGTGAAACAAAATGATTAAAATCCAGCCTGCTCTTTGTTGTATGAGATCTTAAGTAATAAAAACTGTCGAGAAAAATGAGTTTTGACGTCATTCACTGTTATTTAAGTAGTTTTAAACTTTCAAATTGTCATTAAAATTTGTGTTATCATTTACAGATAGTCTTGATTTTCTGAGTGTTAATAAACAAAGTCAGTATATTCAGTGTCAAGTTTACTTGAACATTTTTTTGCACTGCATGCATATTACTCGAGGGAGTATCGACTTCCATTTGTTAAAAACTGAAAAACCTAGGCCAAAAATACCTGAAGAACAATTTATTTCATGTTGTAGCTCTAAGATGGATACGAAATTGGTTTCGCAGCAGAATCTGTTGATGTAGAATCTCGTCATTGGCTAAAGTGTCTTCGATAACATTAACCGTTTGTGATTGACCAGACATAGGTTCTACTAGTGCACCAGTCTAATGATTAGACCACATATAGACTGACGATGTCACAAAAGAAGTTCTGATGTTAGTCGAAAACTGCTTTATGTTTGTTAGTATTCTTATAAACATAATTATAAAATCTCAAATTTTAATGGTCACCGAAAATATCAATCGAATTAACACATACAAACCATTGAATTAAGTCTAGGAAAGGCAACTTTATATAAGAAAAACTAACGTATTTCGGCGAAGGGAAGATTGAACTACCTTATGTGTTTACTGCAAGTGAACTCTGTATAACTTTAAAGATTTTGAATGTTGTTTTCTTAATGGATGTATTGTGAAAACAATGTATTGTGAAAACTATGATAACATCATTAATTTTATTTTGTTCCAACAGGTAGACGGAAAATATATGTTTGTTTTCAACTGGAACCCTAATCTATATCTTCAAAGGTTAAGCGTGCAAACTCTGACAATCAACTTCTGTGTTAAACTGTGTTCATTTATGCTTAAGAGGTTATTGCATTTGGTTTAGATAAAGAGTTAAGCTAATGATTTAGAAAGAAGTATTTAGTGTTTGCTGGATGCCATAAACTCTGTACAATAAATACGACACGACTCCGTATCAATAGATTAACGCATGACTTGTGTAGTGAGTTGAGAAATGTTGACAAAAATACACGTAGACATGTATACCTTTAATAATTGAAGCGTCCGCTAGGCTTCAGAATGAATGTTATACCTGTTTTTTTGAAACATTACGGGGCAACTTTAGATAAAATTGAATGTCGTTTTCCCTCATTTAAACGTAAAGAATTAATATTATATTAACTGACTGCACCACCCTAATTAAATCAATTAGCCAAAAGCCAGAATAGAATAAAAAAGTGTTTCGGGCTTGTGTCTGTTAATAAAATTGGCAAGGTAAATGATCGCTTTATCATTAAAAAGCATCTGTACAATACAAAATTCTCCTTGTATTTTATCTTTACTGCCAAACATTAAAAAAAACCCATACATTTTGTTGGTTTGATATTTATCTCTTTTCTGAAAAAACAACAACAACATATTCTGATCATCATACATTCCAGATTTATTATATATTAATCTCAAGGTATTTTATTTATTAAATAATTTGAAAACAATACAGTTTTTTTTCTGCAGTATCATTATGTTTTGAGCTTATTGGGAAGTGATAAATAATGATTCGCACAGTTGCATGGTAAGTTTTAAACAGTCTATTCTTTGGACGTCTGAGGTCCCATTTTTAAATACACCGTACCTTTGATTCTTCCTATGACTTAAAGTCAAGTCGGTTTATCTGACAATTAACATCACTGCATTTAGGGATTTCAGTGTGATATTGTCGCATTTACTTTACTTACATGTTACACCTCTACCTTCAAGTAAAGCAGATTCAATCTGCCTAAGTGACATCAAGTATCTTACGTGCTTGTGCATGATATTGTAGCAAAATGTATGAATAATTGATTCGGAAAACTAATTGCAAATTGCCTTAGCTGAAAGTTCTACAGAAGGCCAACAAACTCACGAAGACCAAAGCCACTTTTCAAAGCCAAGTCTTTTTTGAAGATTTAATATGTCATTTGTAAATTGACTGCCATAAACAAACACTCTCATGAAGAAATTAATTAATAAATTGTGAATGATTTCAAATGAACAATTTCCTTCCTGCACAGCGGAGACTACAACATGCAAAACACAAGTGAACAAATACAACAGTAAGTCATAAAGGCTCCTGCCAGCAAATTCTACTATCAGTGAATCAAAAGTGACCATCGGGGTTGTAACAGTATGTAGAAAACAAAGTACTACACATGACGAAATGATAGAAAACAAGAACTGTCACTGTAAGATGACAATGCCCCCGAAAGTGGTGCTTTGATCTGAGAACCAGTCATTCAAGGGTCAAGGTCAAATAAATATAGGTCAGTTGGAAGGTCTTATCTAAAGGGGGTTGTGTCCATGTATGAAGTAAATCCACTTACTAATAAGGAAGTTATGGGAAATGTGAAAATTTCTGGACAACTGGATCTTCAAGGTGAAGGTCATTCAGGGGTCAAGGTCAAATAAATACAGGACAGTGGGATGGTCTTGTCCAAAGTGGTGTTGTTTTTAAGTATGAAGTATATCCACTTACTAATTAGGAAATTATGGCCAAATAATAGTTTCTGGACGATTGGATATTCCGGAGTCAGCGGGAAGGTCTTGTCAAAATGGGTGTTGAGTCCAAGTATGAACCAAATCCACTTACTAATAAGGAAGTTAAGGCCAATGTTAAAGTTTTTGGACAATTGGATCTTCAAGATGAAGGTCATTCAGGGGTCAAGGTCAAACAAATATAGGTCAGTGAAAAGGCCTTGTCCAAAGTTGTGCTGTGTCCAAGTATGAAGTAAATCCACTGACTAATAAAGAAGTTATTGCCAATGTTAAAGTTTTTGAACAATTGCATCTTCAAGGTGAAGGTCAATCAGGAGTCAAGGTCAAATGATTATAGGTCAGTGTAAAGGTCTTGTCCAAAGGGGTGTTGTGTCTAAGTATGAATTAAATCCACTTACTAATAAGAAAGTTATTGCCAATGTTAAAGTTTTCGGACGGACTGACGGACGGACGGACAGTTCAAAAACAATATGCCTCCCTTCGGGGGCATTAAAACAAAACTCTGAATTAATAAAAAAGAATGAAACCCAACAAAGTCAATTACCAACCAATAAAGTAACAAACAAAGATCAATAAGTCAATTAATTTTATTCAACTATTTTAAATAAGACATTTTTCTGACTGAAATATGTACAAGTAATTAAATAGAAATAAAGTTTATTACTGGATGAAATATTTCTCCAATACTACTACTACTACTACTTCTTCTACTACTACTAATAATAATTCTATCGCAAAGAAAGAATGTATATTTACTATCCCTTGAAACAGAAATGTTTAATTTATCTTTTTGTTGCCCAAACAAGAGTATCATTCCGTCGTTTGAGAAGAATCTAGCAAATATGTATGCAGCTTTTATCTTAAAATTCTATACGGAAACAAAGGTGTGGCGTTACTAGAATCTTTATAGACAAAGCTGATAATCGTTGAAATCGTAAACACATTAAGAGAAACAACTGAGGAGAAGTCAGTTTAATGAAAATATACGTCCAGGTAAAATACATCACATAGAACAAAAATTACATGTAAAGAGTTCTATGCAGGAGATTTAGACATGATTTAATAATAACAATGAAGGTTTTTCTATTAAAAAGTAGCAAACCATGTATTGCAACAATAAATTTGATTATGACTTTACAGGTTATTAGTTTTACGGGATAAAGCATCTAAAAACTTTACAATTTGTTTTCTTCACAGAATAGTTAAAA
Source organism: Cyclina sinensis (assembly GCA_012932295.1). NCBI lineage: Eukaryota > Metazoa > Mollusca > Bivalvia > Venerida > Veneridae > Cyclina > Cyclina sinensis. The sequence goes on along the minus strand of JAAONU010000014.1, from coordinate 13,882,550 downwards.
AAACTGTTTTAGAATCAGTTTGATAATGTTACAAAATTTAGTTTTACCCTTTGAATATCATTATATTAATTATCATAGAATAATATAGACTTTATTCAAATGTTATTGAGCAAAAAGTTAAATCTGTGCTTCGTAATCTATTTTTAAGATATTTTTAGATCAAACGCTCCTGAAGAGGATTATCTTAAAATAGCAGGTTGGCATATTGAAACAATCAATTATTACTGGTCTGTTTGGAAAACGAATGACGTAAAATGGTTTGTGTGTCTTTAGATTCTCTTTTACATAAATGATGTTTACACAGAAATTTTTTATGTAATTATATACTATCCCATGAAGATTTTTTTATCAGGGGTTTCACTTGTTTGTTCAGCGTACTTGGGTGTCATATTGTTTAGATGAGTCATGATGTTATAGCTTGCAAGTTTATTTTCACTCTTTTATTTTGTTTTCTTTTGTAACTGTTCAATTTTCTTTATATAGAAATTCTAAAATGATTAGTGATTTAGTTGTGTAGTAATGAAGTGGATTCGTTTTTTCGTAAAGTAACATTAATCACCATAAACGGGCATTTCTTTAAAGATATGTCAATCTATTTAAAGAAATGTTTATTGTGAAATCATTTTATTGATTTCATACTTGTAAAAAGCTTCTTTGAATATAACAATATTATGCCCGTTGAATTTAAGCTCAGTTCATTTTGTTCGTTATGTTTTAATCACTATATATACGGTGATTATGCTAATGAGTGTTATGGGGTGGGAAGGCAGGGTATTATATACATATTATGTAAAACAAGTGCAAAGGTTGCTGAAGTAGATACAGTCAAGTACAAATAATCTTCTGTAGCAATTTTTCAAGGATGAAATGACAATATACCTTAATGAATACACGTTCTTTTTATACAATTACTACAACTCCAAGTATCATAGTAATGTGACTTTCCTTAAAGCAAAGTGTTCATTCATTTGTATTCTTTCTCTCATTTAATTTTTGATCACTCAAACCATTTTGAACACAAATGCATAATATGCGAATACAAAACAATAGCAGTCTATTCTTCTGCTGTAGACCATCAACAGATAAATTTGTTTTGTATGCAATTATTTTGTAATGACGCATTTGATTCATGGCAAAACTCATTCACTGATGAATTTTGACAAGTAAATGGGCGATTAAGATTTGATTTACTCTGAAACAAGCTATAAGAAAATTCAAGCTAGCAGGTGAAGACATAAGTCATTCTATTTCTGGAAAAATCAAATCAACAGGTTGAAATTTTGGCAGGAATTGGAATTAATTAATGAAAGCGGACGAATCATATTCTCATTTTTACTAAACCACATTCATTCTCATTTTTACTAAACCACATGTAAAGTATTCCAGAGAATAAAATAAATATTTTTCAAGCGTTATTGGTCAATTTGAAAGAAGTACTAGAACACATGCTTCAGCAGTTTCAAGCGGCATTTATCACGATCAAAATAACTTAAGTATTTCAGTAACAACACCTCGTTCGATAACAATAATATTAAGGTATGGATGTATAGGATATCGACCGAGGCCTTTTTGTGTAGGAAAGCCCTGCACACTGAAAAATATGGCACTGAAAGTGCTTAGTGCTCACGGTGTTTCATTTTCCCCGTACGCCGGCCTTTCCTTCTCAGAAATAGATTGTATGTGACTGATATCCGACTTACACACTGTCGAGAACCGTAGTGTTAACACCGTGTTTAAACATGACTCCAGCGAGTTTTCTTCCGTTCTGTGGGTTCTTTTACTAGACTAGCAATAGGTTTCTAACAAAGATTCATATAGTGTAATGTTAGAAATAGTTAATTGTCTTGTTAACTGTAATTCAGGACGTTTAATTATATTTTTGGATCTGTAAGATGATATTGAACTTTTTTTGTATAATCTCGTTCTCATGTTGATGAATGTTTGATACATTTTCTCGATAGAACAAAACAAAAAGCTAAAAAAAGCACAACGTTCGAATGAACGTCATGCCCCCGGTCTCAGAAATGTTAAAGTTTCGAGACAAACAGACCATCAACAATATCCCCTCCCCCTCGGAGGCATAAAAATATCATACCTGTTACATTTTTCTACTCGATTATTTTTTTTTTCTAATAAGATTATCTGAGCGCGCGGACTATATATTTTTGAATGACCTACATTAACAACCAAATTGACTGTTCAGGTCTTTTAAAGCGTAAGGACAGGTCCTCATGACAGACAAACTATCTTTTTGCCTAGAAAGACCTGTGCACGTGGTCTTATTGTCGGCAGAGATCTTTTCAAAATATATAGACTTGTGTTCAACTAAAGAGCAGGTGTGTAAATATTAAATGTCAGTGAGAGATGAACCACACAATGCCATTGTAGGTTTGGTTCACGGGACAGAAAATACAAAAGATAAAACTAATCATTGTTTACACCGTCTGTATTGCATGATTCTATTGCTTGCCTAAAAGGAATAATACTTAAAAAACTTAAAAAACTAGCTGCAAAGAATGAAAACAGCATTGATTAAATAAATATATAGGGAAAACAGTTAATGCAGGAAGGAGTAAAATATCCTATTATATTTTGAATGTCCTCGCCAATCAGTATTATCTGTATTTTGTATTTTCATGAAACTTTGATATCTTGGTAAGCGATCAAAATTTCAACCTTGTACCTCTGTTGACTATTCTATTATTTATAATAAATAGTTATGAGTTATGAAACTAGTTCTTGTCACGTGCAATATACCAGTCTTTTCGTACTGAACGTGCTTGAAGTCTAAGACGCTTGTCTGGACTTTATTTATAGCTGACCGTTGTTATAAGTATTTATATATTCCATACACATATATTTTATAGATACTTATGCAACTTAAAAACAAATTGTCAAGGCAAATATTCTTTCAGAATAACAGACATGTTACTTTCTAAAAGACTGATTGAAGCAATCTTCAGAAAGTGATGATATGTTTTAATGGTATGCTAATAATGTAGCAGATAGCCTAGGGTTAAGAGCACCCAACCGGTCTACGGTTTGCAACAATGAGTTTTATAAATCAACATGTTTGTCAGGGTCTGTAGAATATGAAATGGGGTTTCACTTTTCCTGAAGTGGTTCGAGGCGATAGAAATCAAAGATGGTGTCCAGATAGCCGCCAAACTCGAAAAACAAAAACACCAACACCAAAAAACAAACAAATATACAGTGTTCGATAATTTCTCAGTTATTTGTAAGCATACAGCAAACAAACTTGTCAAATAGTTAATTCCTCTGAAGATTCTAACATATAAAATAATAAAGATCTTTCATATAGGTAGAGGTCAAGGTCAAATAAAAGGTCGAAGGTCATTTTACAGAAAATAGCTCAGACGATTTGTTTCTGTATTTTTGTCGTCTGCCCTTTTATTATTTTGGTCAAATATGAGGTACAAAATGAACAGCAAAGTATGTTATTTAAATGAAAAAAAAATCTGTTTGATTATAATTGTTACCATGGCGATAATACAAGACAATGGTTTAAATGGATGTGAGGTCAGTTTTGAGGAAGTAGAGAAAGCGTCTTTCACTTATGATGCAAAAGTTTTAACAGAATGCCACACTATAATGCCACAAGAACACACATACATTTGCCTTTTATAACATTCAGCTACAAAGATCATAATCATAGTTAAGTTGAATTTATAAGGAACTCATTTATTTATATGGCAACTGTTATGACAGTGAAAGTGGATTAAAGCAATTACAGACACTGAACTTTTATCAAATATCTTCATTATGATCTAAATGTTATTGAAAGAGGAAACAAGCACTGTATTTAAAGTACATTTGACAGAAAATGGTATAAAAAACATTCAAAACGTTCAAAATAGCCTATACCTTTGTATCCAAAACATCACCATATTCTCTTTAAGATTGTGATGAGAATTATTGACGATTTTCCTCCATATTTCTTATTTTATTATACTGTTTTTTTCTCCTTACACTCACTAGGTCTACATCAAAACAGCAAGTCTATTGTTAAAAGCATGCAGATTATGCACATGCTACCTTCGTCGTATTTTTGTACTTAGGAGATACGATATTTCCTCTAGGGTTGTGTATACTATAATTGCTTTCCACCACCCACCTCTGTGATTTTCATTTTAGATTAGAACCTAAGATTGTAAAACATGATTTTAGAGTCTGAAAAAAAATGTCTGTAGATAGGAATAACTAAAACAAGAAATTGGTAAAATCAAATAATGTAAAGTATTCTTGTTCAGAATGGCAGAAAAGTAAGAAATGTACTATCAATGGTATTTCAATGTCATGTGAAATTAAATTCTTTTTAAGTTATAGTAAGGATAATCATGATCAAACATATTTGAGGATTTGTAGTATGAAAAACCACATTTGTAAGGACAGTTGTTTATTGCAAAATTTACCAGCTACTTGTTTAATCTGTGAATGTTTGCCAGAATCTTTATAATCATAAGAAGATGTGTCAAGTGCTTGGCTTGCAGGTGTAAAATGTAGACCTGTACTTCATACAATCAGTGTTGTTCTCCAGAATTCAAGCCGATAAGCCATTGATTTATCTATTGGTCGGGGTTGCTATATAAAGTTTTAAAGGGAAGATAATTGAAAAACCAACTGATGTAAAGTAATGGTTCTTCAACATTGGACTTCCTCTGATTGACCTTTATAACTGTGTGAAGTTTTATTCAATTTCCTTCAATACTTTTCAAGTTATTTTCCTAACAAGCATTATAATGTGATGTTTCTTTTTAACATTGCACTTCCTCTCACTTGTTTCTAGAACTGTGTGAAGATATAATGAGATATCATTGATACTTTAGAAGTTATACTCCAGACAAGCATTATTTAACTTTTGTAATCATCATTAAGGGAGATAATTAAAAAATAAAGCAAGGTATTAAGGTTCGTAAACACTGCATTTCCTCTCACTGTTCTCTATCACTGTGTGAAGTTTTAATAAAATTCTCTATATAGCTTTGAAGTTATTCTCCAGACAAGCATAGTTAAGAACCATAAAGGGAGATAATTCATAAACTAAGTAATGTAGGATAATGGTTCTTTGACACTACACTTCCTCTCACTTGTCTCTATAACTGTGTAAAGTTTCAATAAGTTTCTTTGATAGTTTAGAAGTTGTACTCCGGACAAGCATTATTAAACATATCATTAAGGGAGATAATTTAAAAAATGTGCAAGGTAGACATTAGATTTTTGAACAATGCACTTTCACTCACTATTATCTATGACTCTGTGAAGTTTTAATCAAATTCCTTCAATGCCTTTCAAATTAATATGCAGACTAGCATTATGGAGTATAATCAAGGAAGATAATTCAAAAACTAATTAAAACAGAGTTATGGTTCTTTGACTTTGCACTTCCTCTGACTTGTCTCTATAACTATGTGAAGTTTTAATGAGATATCATGGACAGTTTAGAAGTTTTATTCTATACATTTATTATTAACTTAATGGAGATATTTCAAACATTATGCAAGGTAGAATTGTGGTTCTTAGACACTGCACTATGTGAAGTTTCAATCAAATTCCTTTAATACTTTTCAAATTAACATCCGGACAAGCATTACTAAGTATTATAAAGGCAGATAATTAAAAAAAATCTAAGTAAAATAGAGTTATGGTTCTTTAACACTGCACTTTCTCTGACTTGTCTCTCTAACTGTGTGAAGTTTGTTTAAGATATCACGGACAGTTCAAGAGTAATATTCCGGACAAACATTATTAGTTTTAGGGAGATAATTAAAGATATATGCAGGGTAGAATTATAGTTCTTAGACACTGCACTTTCTCTGTCTAGCTTCTATCAATGTTTTAAGTTTCAATCAAATTCCTTCAATACTTCTCAAGTTATTCTCTGTACAAGATTGTGAAGGACGTATGGACGGAAGGATGGAAGGAAAGACAAGGCGGCGACTATATGCTCTTCCTTCGGGGAGCATAAAAAATAAAAATATTCAAGTTTTACTTCTTGGTATTCATAACATTTTGTAGTACCAAACTTTTTTTTCAATACATACCGGATACTGATATCGGGCATTTAAACTAAGATAACGGATCTTACATCTCCATGTAAGATGAGTCACACAACGCCTTTGACGTCATATTAATGTATTGTTTAAAGTCAAATTAACGTCAATTTGCATAGAAAAACATGGTGTTGTCAATACAAAGACAGCAATCATAAATGTTTTAGCCATAAAGATATTCAAATACAAGACAAAGCATCAGTCATGTATTTGAAGTTCGTATCCTCCGGCCCTTTGCGAGAACTCTTGCCTGCGAAAATGATATTACACTCGGGCCGAATCAGTCGAACAGTGTCTGAAAACACATGAACGATACTAATCGTAACTTGCTGGAACTCTTTCTTTAAATAGGTCTTTGCCTTAAAACATATTTTATTTCTATTAAATGAAAATGCACTTTTCATGGCTTACAAACGCAGTGACTGTAAATTAGTCAACACATTGTACAATTTTTACACTATAACGCTGAGACGTTAACTAAATGAGTGAATTTTAAAAAGTTATTTCGAACAAGAGTATTCTTAAGATGGTGTTTACTCCTTAAACACGAAAACAAGCGGTTAACCACTACAAGTAACTACTATATATTTTGTTTATCTAAGGTTTTTAGGAGATACATTACATTCTAGAATCGATCGTAAACGAAAGTTATATAAATAAAGGAAGAAAGTACAAAAATATCAGCAAAAAACAAGACGATGCCTTACACTGTATACATCACAAGATATTGTATCTAATCATCTCTAAAGTTTGCTAAACTAATAAAAAAAAGAAGATATCCACACAATCTGGAAACGCCTCTTGAAAAAAAAAAAATAAAATGATCACTGTATATTAGTCTGTTGTAACTCGTATAACAAAGTAATAAAAGCCATCGAAGAACTGAGTTTTGACGCCATACATTTTTATTTTAGTGATTAAAAATCGTCATTATTTTAGCTTGTTCCATCATAATGAACAAGAGGTTTTTGTTGCATACTGGTACAATTTCAGTTAAGAATTCTGATCCACAAAACATGCATTGGTTGATGTGTTATTCATCGTAAACCTTTTGAATGTTGTATCTTTTGAAAGGCGATCATCTAAAGAAGTCTTTGTTACACTAAAATAGCTTAACAGATTCTTTGACTTCAAATAAAATGTTTGCAAAAAATCCAATAACGTGATGCCTTGACTGAACAAACGTATGTTCTGATACACCAGAAACGCTGGCTTATTCATTACTCTTATCGACGTTCGTTACAAATGTGCTTAAATTAGTAAGAAAGTATGATTTGTTGGTGTTATTGTTGTTTTTTTTTACATTGGCGATCTAAGAGTTTCTTTTTAAATAATGTAGACTCTTTTCCATTTTTGAAGTACATAAATTTTATTAAGGATGCTTCTAGCCTGTCATCATGGCAGGAATGTTTTAAAAGACTACCTTCATATTCAAACGTACATGGGCGCATACATTTGCAAGCTTTTGCATTTACTCTAAGAACATTTACGCCTCTCTATTTTTGTAGCCATACCTGATACAAAATACTACAAAGGTGAGTTTGTGTATTTTCTGTACATTCTTGAGATAGGAAATGTGAAAAAAACAACAAAAAACAAAATCAAAACAAAACAAAACAACAACACCACCAACAACAACATACAAACAAACATAGAAATAACACACTTATGCCTTAAGGCATGAGATATCATAGAGATAAGACGTAATAAGGAACTCCGGTCTTAAGACGTGTGGTATCAAAGGTAAAACGTTATAAGACACTTCTGTCATGAAAAATAAAATATAATAAGACACTCCAGCCTTAAAGCATAAAATATATATAAATAAATCGTTATTAGACACTTCTACCTTAAGGAACGAGATGTCTAAGGTAAACGTATTAATACATAAGTTGTCTCAAGGCACGAGACATCAAAGATAAAATATCACAAGACACTTCTGCCTTAAAGGAATGAGATGTCAAAGATAAAACGTCGTATGACACTTCTGTCTTTAGGCAAGATATATAATAATATATATAATTGTCTTGTTTGTGTATCTGACACTGAGCAGACCAGTTATAATTATTTACTTACATAGTGCATTATTATAAACTTGTATTGTGTTTGTTACTAATGATTAGATAATAAGTTTTAATGCATATGTATGTATTTGTTTTGTACAATGTGTACTCAGGGGCATTTTTGCCTATTGTATATATTAATAAACTCTAAACTCTAATAAACTCTATATCACAGGTGAAAAATTATAAGACACTTCTGACTAAAAACATGATATATCCAAGATAAAAACGTCATATGCTACTTATGCTTTAAGACATGAGTTATCAAAATAAGACGCCATTAGACGCTTCTGCTTTAAGACATGAGATGTCAAAGATAAAACGTCTAAAGACATTCTGCCTCAAGGCATTTGATATCAAAATTAAACGTAATAACACGTTTCTGCCTTTAAGAATGAGTTATCAAGAATGAAACGTAATAAGACACTTCTGTTTTAAGGTATCAGATGTCAAAATAGTACAAGCACAAATCTGCATTAGTAGTAGGATATCAAAGATATGACATTAAAAGACATTTCTGTCTTAAGGCATAAGATATCAATACAAAAATCACAAAGCTGTCTTAAGGTATGATATATATTAAAAAGAATGGGGTGTCAAAAATAAAAACGTCTAGGACACTTCTGTCTTAAGGAATGAGATGTCAAAAATAAAACGTAATAAGACATTCTCCCTGAAGGCATGATATGTAAAAAAAAACGTAGTAAGGCATTTTGACTTAAGGCATTAGATATTAAAGATAAAGCGTCATAAAACACTTCTGTCCTAAGGCATGAGAAATTAAAAATTAAACGTAATAAAGACATTTCTGTCTTAAGGAATGAGATATCAAAACTGAAATCGTTATAAGAAACTTCTCTCTTACGGCATGAGATATCAAAAAGGAAACGAGATAAGACACTTCTGCCGTACGGTATGAGATATCAAAATAAAACTTAACAAGACACTTCTGCCTTAATGCACGAGAAAACAAAAAAAACAAAAATTAAGCTTTATAAGACAATTCTGCCTTGAAGTATGAGATATCAAAGATAACACTTGATCAGACACTTTTGCCATAAGGTATGAGATATCAAAGATAAAACGTAATAAGAAACGTATGCAGTATACTCTCAGTTTTGGAAGAAGACATAAAATGTTTTTGTGTTTACTAATTGCATTAAGATATAGGTCGACTGACAATTACAGCCACAAAAGTGTCCATTCATGTTTAAAGAGGCTTCTTTGACGTTTTCTGAATTAAACTGTTGATATTGAATTGAACAAGGTACAGAAATTCACAACGTTACAATTCTAAGTTATGTATGATTCTACAGTATCAACGCATGTGCAGTAACTGCAAGATTTCGTTAAATTCATATTTCAAATTTGTTATAGAAAACATACGTGTAGCTTGGCTGCATTGACCTCTGACTTACGCGATAATCATTTTTAATGAATTGCTTACCGAAAACACTGTTTAGCTACAAACAAAACTTTGTAAAACACAATCAGAAAAGAATTACTGATGTGTTAAATGAATGCATATCAAAAACAGGCACATCAATTAGTCTGAATGGAATAAACACCTGTTCCAGGAATCGAACTTGTTAAAAACAGTTTTGTAAGTAAATTTGCTTGAGTGAAAGGTTTTCTTTTTTCATGAATATGCGTTTTAATGTTGCAGCAATTATCTTTAAATTTGTATACATTTTTAGTTTCGTGAGAACGATAGAGTGGACTCGCTACATGGTCTACAATAAACAAGTTTTTCAACTATTGCCTACCCACGGTTAAAACTGTAAAAATTTAGATTCAGTTGTACATCATGTTCATGCTTAAAATGATGATTAAACATTAAACAAAATAGCCATCTTTCTACTTTCTGTAGTGCTTTTAGGTATCAAAATTCTATTTTTGTTCATTCTATAAAAATAGTTTCGAGAAATAGATACAATGGGGGCACAAATATAAATGATGTAGACAATCTATTTACTGTTCACTTGAGATTGTATATTTAGTTTCTTATTCTATTCAATTGTCTGTCTGTTAGAAACTTGGCAGAGTTTCAGTCTATCCTAATTTAAAATTGATGCGAAGGAATAGAGCCACGTTTTTTTTTAAATATATACACATATTCATATATAGTTAGCTTGCCGTGTTAGATAAACATCAAGCTGGCAAAGAATAATGCGATATGACCATATCAAACCACTTATAAATGAAGGTATTGGGTCAATGATAAACGTTAATATCATAATTCTGTCACTTCGGCATTTTTGAAAAAATATAGACTGTATAAACAAAACCTTTACGAAGAGCTTTTCAAGATATGACCCATCTAAACTTTAAATCTCACAATACTAAATGGGTCTGCGAAGTAGAGACACACCTTGCTTTATCTAATTTTGACGATAAAACAACAGCAATAACGTATGCAATGATTCAGGAAAGCTACTAACTGCTGACAAAAACCCCCTAAAGAACAACAACAACAACAAAAAACAACAATAATAAACAAAGCCAATTGTGAGAACTTACGAAATATAATGACAAACACTGTAGTATTTACACCACACACCACCTTGAAATGAGTGAATGTTATGAAAGTAAACATCAGCATTTATCTTGGCTTCAAATGAGATATTTATATATATTGTTCTGAACAAGCTGGCGAAAGATGAAAGAAATATCCATGCAGTTTGGATAAATCAATAACTATAATCATTGATTTCTATATGTATATGCATATTAAGGCTTTATAACAATTAAAATACAATTAAAACCTAATCATCTAAATTTAGATTCCCCGATAAAAATTAATGGTTTCCCCTCTCCAACCCTCACAACCCCAAGCGAAAAACAATGAACATAAAAACGTGTATGGATTCAATACCTTAAAAAAATTAATATCAATTATTTAGACATGCATTAAAGTATCTGATGAGATGCTGCATTTTATTGGTTCTTATAGAATGAAAAATAAACAATAGTGTAAAGAATAAAATTTGTTCAGAAACGTTTCCATAGGACAGAGAGACGCCAGAAGTGTGTTTATTTGTAATTGCTCCTGGAATTTAAACGCACTGAATAAAACCTACTCTGATTGTTTTTGTTGGGATATACCCCTTAGGGCATCACCCAGTAAAGTGGCGAAGTTTCTAACTACGACAGAGCGTCTAATGAAAAAGAATTTGCAGGGGAGCGTCTGGAGCCGGAGATTTTTGGACATTCTTACATTGCGGCCCTCCGATCCTATCTGCGACCTCTTTTGTGGCCTTAGTTTTAACAATGTGCAATCATTAGATTTCTCTCAATGTTTACTAGCGGGAGTGCCAAATATTTGTTTGTGTTTTTAGGTAAATGATGTGTTTAAATTTAACAAAGAGTCGATTGTAACTGATAATTTTGCATTATTTCTTATAACGAGAGCAATAAAATTGAAAATTGTTTATTGCACGTACATCCACAGTCTTACTATCTCCTATAATTCTGAAAATCTCTATAATACCAGCAGGGGATGCGATGGTTGCTGAAATAACTGTGTATTGCTCTATTTTTTTTAGCTTATTTATCGTCGGTACCGGTTGCCCATATAACCGACGCCATATGATGAATTTGTTGGGGGATAGCGCACGATATATAAGCTTCCCATTCAAATGACTCCTCTGGTTCTTTTCCTTAATGTACATTGAAAATTTAAGTCTTGTAACATTTTGAATTGTTACGTTGTTCTCATTTTCAGCTCTATTTACTATACTTAAATTATTTTCTAAAATGAAATGATAGTAGTTTAGTTCTCAAGATTATATTTTATAGTGTATTCATTATATCCTGTGCTTGTAAAGACTTATAATAATATATATTGTAATAAAATTACTTGCTTACTTTGTTTACACTCTGACAATATTTATTTACATGAACAGAAACATTAACGCAAGAACATAACTATCAATATCGCAAAAAATAATGCATCTAGATGTGATCACAAGTACAATCCATTATTGGGCATAACCCATTGAATACTTTTTTCAAACAGCCAACTTTTAATCATATATTCACAGGCGTATAACTCTGCACGATGGAAGTTTTTGCACAGACACTGAAAGAAGGACGAAACTTTATTTTCAATTTCTCAGGCAGCATTTATATTAAATGGAAATCATTTTTGAAATCAACTTTGCAATTTTGATAACAAGTAGCTCGACAGGTGAACGGGAAAATGTTCTAGTTAACACTGAATAAAGAAGTACCTCACATGTTTTTTTTTCTCTCAACTGATTTTTCAGTTTACTGAGTTGGCTGTTTTAAGATCAGTGTATAATGTTTGACGAAATATTGGAGAACTGCTACAACAATACCTTGAACCACAGAACAGAGAAAGGAACCTGTGGCAGTGATATTTGTTAACACAGCCTAGTCTATAGAACGCTTGAATTATTTTCTAAGTGATAAAACACAGATTTGTGTTAGTAAATACCTGAAAGTATTTTGAGTTATAGGATAATTACCAATTTTACTGTCATTCCAAGAATACATAAGTATTCTATTATTTTCTGACCTTGATTTGTAACTGGAAAAAGCAATCATACGGCTAGAAAAGGGCAAGTGACAGTCATTTAACACTGGTATAAACTAAAAAAGAAACATATTCAATATGCATCGATTGTCTGCTGTTTGTTTTTCTCAAGAGCGTATTTGCAAAGTTGCAAAAGGATCTTTTTTTTATTAACGATTAAATCTCCCTTGATTTAGTCATATTTGTCTTTATAAAACCATAAGATACAAACATATTTTTTGCAAATATTCAATCTCTTCTGGGAAACAGATAGGCAATAAACAACAGTTCTGAATTCAAAGCAAGAGTGTACTGAACTCAGCAAATCATCTTTTTTATAGACGAAGATTACTTATACGCACAGTAAGAACTTTCTTAGCTTCTCTATATATTATCACATATTACATATGACTATAATCTTGTATAACTGGATAAGCAGTACTTTTGAGTAATAATATTCTGTTATGTCTTAAGCACAAAAACATGCTTTAGTTTTAGTAAACTCATGGAGTCTGTTCATAAGGAGATGCAGAGCTTCGAGGCTACCTGCCCAGGTATTTTCTATTCCTTAACTTGAAACATAAGCAAGCTACATGTATGTGTTGAAAAGGTTGCTATTAATATTTATAAAGTTATGCCTTGTAACAATAATAACCTCAATATGTGTGGATCATATAAAATTCACTAACCATTCATTCAGCTGTTATGGACAATGCTGACTTTAAAAAAAGCCAAAAAGAAAGCAAAAATTATTACTTGTCAAAATATTATTTATATTATTATTTTTTGTGGTTTTGCAGCTGATAAGATTACATTATACAACATTAAAATAATGGCTATGCGGTTGGTTATACGGAGAAATTATACAACATCTGGAATAATGGCTATGCGGTTGGTTATACGGAGAAATTACATAGTGTGATAATTTGAAATGATTTAATTTTAACACAGATAAAAACTGGTGTTCCTAAAGAAAAGATATGGTTAAGCTTGTTTTTGTTGATGATGAAAGATCAGCCGCATTTACAGTTTCTGATGTGGAAATGTGAATGAAAAACGTTCATAGTAACTCCTGTGTATTTAACACGCTAAATTCGCAGACGAACAATGTCGTCATTTTGCTCAGAAGTCTAAACGTATCAAAATCTTTTTTTCACATTGGATTCCACTTGGATCGCACTTTCTACTTCATCAGCAATAAACTATAAAGTCCAAGTCTTAAAGGCTTAGTCATATACAGTAGGCATTTTGTTTTAATTTCAAGAAAGACTGTTTTGTAGACTGTAACATGTTATATACTTTTTATTGTTGGCAAAAAGACACTAATTTGTAAACAAAATGATTGAGGCTGTGATTAAGGCTGTATACTACGGTAATGAACTAATGTAACCTGCCTATACAGATATATATCACTCGCAGATAGTCATATAAATTATTTTAGCTCTAGGGAACACTTGAAATATTATATTCTAAGTATCACAAATATTTAGATATATACCAGTCTGAGAACGTATTTGTATTGGGCTCTTATCTTGGCTTTATCTGATTAATGTTTGCTGACATTTCCAACTGTTATTAAATCATAACTCTCAACTTTTATAGATGAGATCATTGATAGAATATTAAGGTTGGAGCCCATGGCAAATCTTATATCTAAACCTAACAATATTAGTGTTTCCTTTTTCTGTATGTATTATTTACTGTATAGTTTTTTTATACAAGTGAATTATGTTGCTCTGATTCTCACTTGCTGCAGAAAAGAAGTCAAAGTTGCCTTTCAAATACAACTAACACTGAATGTAATGTTGATTTATGCTATATATTTATGCAATAAATAGTCTATATATGGAAGGATTATTTTTACCTTTTTGAATTTAACTATGTTTTTAAAAGTAACAACTTAATAATATTTTATTTTTGATATCATCTGTCATTTCTAAAATCTTATCTCACATAATTGATAACTACGATTCTCATATTTTCGTTGTCAGTAATTCAAAAATTTCAAAATATCTGAAGGAGTTAAACTCTTTTATCTTTGTGCAGTATAAAAAGTTTTACATTTTGTTAACGATTGTCGACGAAACTTATATATCAAAGAGTTTAAAACAGTGCAATAAATTTGATAAATTTTATGTTGTTTCTTTAACTTTTTCTGACATAAAGGTAAATTATAAATCTAGCAAAAAGAACTTAATGTGAAAATATATAATTTGAAAACGCCCTTGATCAAACAAATTGAGACCTCCCCCCCAAAAAAAAAACAAAACAAAAAAAAAAACTGAAATATAATGATTCAAAACAGACTATTCTTTGCCGTACAGGATATTGAATAATGAAAACGGACACCCAAACTGAGTTTTGACCTCATTCTTTGATATTTTAAGATGTGAATTTCTAAAGGTAATATAAATGTATGCCTCCATTTACAACTGAGGCTTCAGTAGGGTATTGGTGAGCAAAAAGTTAATCAATATTCATTGTCCTCCAGTGTTCATTTTCCCAGTAGCTGATGCTAAATATTTTTTACAATTTCTGTTGCGTTGGTTGCTTCATCAAATATAGTTTTAGAGGCACTATTTATTTCTGGCTTTGATCATCCTTGTCTTTTGAACTATTTTGCCTTTCAGTGAATGTTGTCAGTTGCTTAAATGTAAATGAGAATTTATGGAAATATTTTATACATTGTTTCATAAAAAGACGACATTAACGTCAACAACAAATAACCAGAGATATTTTATATTCAGATATGGCTGTGTACCAAAACGTATTTTATGTTGTTATTTGTGCAAGATTTACAGTCATAGGTAAGTACACTCAGTGCACTAGACCAGAAATGAGAACAGAACTAGAGGCTGGTTTTGACAAGTATTTTGTGGAATTAACATGTTACTGACATAAGTCTCCTTATATTTTACACACGTATTAATGTTTTTTTTTATTATTATTATAATAAATGACATATACCTAATTCTAATACACCAAATTTATGTAAAGGGCAGATATCTTTATATTTTTTTGTAAGTATTTTTATTGGGTTTGAAAAATAACTACTCTTCAAGTGTTATTGCATATAGTGTATAGTCCTGCAAATTCAAACTTACTAAAATGTCTTTTTAAGAGTTGGAGTTCTTAAATATAATGAAGATTTTTTTAAAGAATAGCATATAACAGGGATGAGGCTTGCTTTAACGCCTTACAATAGCATTCAGTTCGAATAATTAAAATTAAGGCGATGTTCTAAGAGCACATATTTTAGTGCTATCTGAAATAAATTCTTGATTGCAGTGAAGAGTTAGAATATAAGTATTTAAGCTTATTAGTATCCTTTCTATATTATTTGAAAACATTGTTTTACACCGAGTAACATGTTTAACAATTTAACCTTTCAGAATTAAGTGAAACGTTAATTGAATGCACCACACAAATAGAAAGATAAAATGTGTTTGTATGGACTGAATGCAAGTTCAAAATATCGAACATGTGGAAAAAAAGCTAACATTGGTTAGTGTAATCGCTAGAATTTAAGAACAAGAGAAAAAGTATTTTACCTCAACTGCAAGTTACCAAATCAATGTTATCACAAAATGACGTAAAGGTTGTAATTTCATTTTATGCTGCTGGTCTAGTGCAAAATTTTATACTTGATTAATAAAAAAACCCTTATCTAACTGTCGAACTCTGAAAAAGTTTCATCAGAGGGAACGGTATACGGCCTTTAATAAAAGAAAGAAAAGAACACCCCACCAAAAGTAATTTATTATGTAAGCTGATGGCTTTCTCTAATGTAGGTTCTTTGTTTTATTTGCTCTTACATATTCACAGACAGCTTCATTACATTTTAAACATTACTGCCCTAGCTTGCATCTCAGAATTCATTGTTATTGCATTCAATTAATTATTTCACAATTCATGCACATTTCCCCTCAACTCAGAGCTATATTCATCCAATTTCATAACTTGGCATCAAAGACCTAAATAGAACGCCGATGCATGTTTCTTGTATGATTTTGAAGCAAAGTTCATGCATAATTTAATCGAGAAACGAAATTGAATCAAATTGCTTTTACCGTCATTACTATAAAACAGTGCTTTGACAAACCTATCAGAATGAATACAAACTTCGAAAAGCAAAATTTAAGACAATAATGGTCGAACAAATTTTTTTCATTCAGTTAAGGTTTGTTTAAAATATACTTTCACCAGAATATATACCTGATTGATAGGACATGGTCCAAAGATTCAAGGTAGTAGGAAACAGCTCTGATAAATTAAGATATACTTTATTGTTCTATTTGTAATTTCGTTTTTTATACTAGAGTGAGTAGGAAGTATGGAAGGATGTAGACTGTTTATTTATTTTAAATGTGTATTGTCTTCATGTTTCGTCTGAAGAGCAAAGTTTTAATACCATCATGGTTCTAAACATGTGTTTGAAATCTACAGCGAAGACGCTGTATGCACAAACTCTTTAAATAAACATGTCTAAATCTTTTTTGAAATGCAGATATTCTTGTAATAATTAATATTAATTTGTATAATCACCGATGCCAATTGTATTTTGTGTTTTCTTTTATTATAAATAAGTTTTAAAGTATGACACCAGTTACATGGCATTTTTAAAGCTAAAGCCCGCAAACCTTTCTCCAGATACTGAATATGTAATCATATCTTGTATAAGAAGTCCCTCTGAACATGATTTTCGTCCTTCCTTTTTAGAAATTCATATTGTTTTCCATTTATCTCGTTGTTTATTTTTTTTTCATTCAGACTTCCATATCAACGAAATGTAAAGTGTTTCTTATTTACTTTAGGAACAACGTTTTCTATCACTAGAATGTTGATCAGCACCTTTTGTTTAAACAGTTAGTTAGGGTATTTAAAAATACCGATAAATATGCACTATTTTCGCATTTTGTAAAGTAGATTTTTATATGTCACTCCTTAATGTTAATTATATAAAAAAGCAAAATATTCTATCACAGAATCTTAATAGTAAATTGAGTAACATATACCAGACTCTTTGAGTGTTATGAGTACGTAAAGAGTCTCCTTGAAGAGCTCGTACATACTATCTTGACATTCGTCTCCGCTTTGTCGATTGTCATTGTAGTTTATTGTTTTAATAACATGTGTTCATTAGTCAAAACGCAGATACAAGAATACTACTGAATGAAATCGAGTGTATTCCTTGCTCGAAGGGTATATAAAGAGAGTAGGCTGTTCACATTTATTGCACCATTGTCATTATTCTTCCGTAGTAATTGCCACATAAATCTGTTGTGACATTGAAGATTTTCCGTACACATGCTTCTGTAAATAGCACGTCATACATACTGAAGCAATCAGTGTAGGTAAATCACAGATTAAAAGAGTGTTAACAGATCTGCGTTTAATTAAATCCTATAAAAAAAATCAACTGATTAATCATCGAATTATTCCTCTTTTTGTCTGATGTTAACCAAGTTTCTCTTGGCTGTTAATTCTGATTTTCTTTTCTCAGGACTCAAAGAAACCAAATTAAACAAGAGGATCAAATGGTCCTGGGTCACTCACCTGAAAAGAAACTATCACAACTATTAGACAATTGGTGGGGTGCAAGGGAGGGGTGGCACATAAGGCATGTGTCAGATGGCAGACGGGTCAAATACCAAAAAAGACATCCAAAAACAATTAATGAAACCAAGAAAGAAGGTCAATAGTTCAAGGTAAGCCAAAGTCAAATTGGACGTCTGTATGCAAACTTATACGAATAGTTAAAATTACAATGATGTATCTTCTAAAACAAGGAATTAGGTTAGTAGGTCAAAGTAAAGGTCAGCCAAAGTCAAAGTTGAAGTCTGCGATCAAAATTATAAATATAAATTTCTGACAAGAAGATTGTTTTTTTAGTTTTTCCTTTACAAGTGCATGTAAAATGAAGTGACCCCTGGGTAGGGCCAATTCTGACCTCAGAGCCATGATTTATATGACTTCTGTAGAGGTCCACTAGTAATGCTACCAACCAAATATGTAAGTCATGGGCCTTGTAGTTTCAGATACGATTTCTTTAAAACTTGATTCTTATATAATTCTATGTAAGATCAAATGGGGCGGTGCCAATTTTGATCCAGGGGCCATGATTTGCATAAATTTGATAGAAGTACACTAGACAATCATACACACCAAACATCTAGACTCAAGGCCTTATGGTTTCTGACAAAAAGATTTTATAAGATTTTCCTGTATAAGTGTATGTAAAATCAAGTGACCCCCTGGAGTGGGAATAAATTTGATCCCGAGCCATGATTTATATAACTTTGGTAGAGGTCCACTTGATGACGCTAACGACTAAATATCTAAGCTCTAGGCCTAGTGGTTTCAGACAAGAAGATTTTTTTAGAGTTTTTTTCCAATCTAACTCTTTGTTGGTTCAAGTGACCCCTAAAGCATGGCCAATCTTCATCCAGGTGCCATGATTTGTATAAACTTGGTAGACGTCCACTAGACAATCATACACACCAAACATTTTAACTCTAGGCCTTATGGTTTCTGACAAGACGATTTTTAAAGTTTTTTTTCCATTCTGTTGCCATGGCAACCACAGTTCTGCATAGAATTCTATTTTTATATAACTTTGAAAGAGGACTATTCAAACACCATTTCTGTAAGGTTTAACTGCAATTGACCCAGTGGTATAAGAGGAGATTTGTTTAAAATCAATTGTGGACGACAGACAAAATAGCATCCTATAAGCTACACCTGATATTCGGTCAGGTGAACTAAAAATCTTCAGAAGTTTGCAGACTGTGTCTGACAGAAGCTCACATCAAGTGTATCTATCAAAACTTGCAAAGCCATATTTCGTGAGAAATATAACATTCCGATTTCTGGTATTAAAACTAGATGATAAAATGTGTTCTATCTTTACAACGGCATGGTTAAACTACGTGTAAATTTTGATCTTCCTATACGCACTAAATACAAATATAGTGATAATGAAGTTTTGTGGTATCTTATGTACTAGTCTAGTAACTTAATTCATTAAATAAGAATGAAAAGTGTTGTCGATAAAATCTTAATATTGTCTTAATGAAAAACCCGTCTTCGGAATAAACTAAATCTTTCTCTGTTAAGACAGTCAAGTAGAATGCACTGATTTATTAATTCTGAAAACTGAACGTTATCATTTTAAATAATGAAATGTAGAGAAAACGAACATTTGAATGAATTAGTATTAAATCTTTATTTCAATTAACTAATTACAGATGATATAATTTATGTCTCTCAAGAACAGTTCATCATTGAAATGCTTTTATAATTTTCATCTGTATGTTTCTAAGCACTTAATGAATTCCTATAGTTATCAATTTAGATACTTGATACAAAGTTTGCACTTCTTCAGCCTGGCAAAAGTAATGAGATAATGCATATACTTAGTTGATGTAATAAACAGAGAGATCATTCCTAATACAATAATTTATAGTTTTGTTGCATATTAAATTTTTCTAACCATTGGTATGTAATAATAAATAACGATATAAAACAAATATCTTTTTATATAATTAAATCTTATTTTAAAGAACTGTTCTCCGGATGATTAGTACAACTGACAGCTGTTGAAAATATTTCGCAAAAGAGTTTTTCTTTATCACCGCCTAAAAAGTCTCACATACTAACACACAAGTAAGCTAAACAAGTAAAAAAAAAGAAAGTTGCTTGCTAAAAGGTACCTGAATGGACATTATGCCAAAACAGTCGTAAGACACTTTTAAAATTTCTCTTATCTCTCTCTCACACACACACACACGATATGATAAAATACAATATATGAAGCTTTAGTCTAAATCTCATCCAAATCAATCAAAAGATACCGTTTAACCATTTTCTGACTCGTTTTGAGATTAAAAGGTCTGCATTTGATGGGTTAAAATTAATTAACTTGCTTGTAAAACTATTAAATATGTTATCATGGTAACGTTATTGCACAATAACCCTCAAAAACCATATTTAAAGTCATTATCAAAGAAAAATGGTGTTTTAATGGTATTAGATAATACAGGTTAGTTCGATATTTATCGAATATGCTAACGTCAGAGGGTAAATGTACTTGAGGTGCTTTTGATAGTAGATCTGTGTTTCATAGGTTTTCGTTATAACTGCTTTAAAATAGAATGAATCAACTAACACAGAAAGAAATCACACATTTTTCTTGAAAAGTGTTGGTAGTTTCTGTTTAATGCAATGTTTGTGGTGACATTTGTGCAACTGTTTTCCTATTTGCTTACAAACCTGATAATTTCCTTTCTTCCAATGTATTATTCATAAAATACGTGTTGAATGAAAGAATAATTTAAAAAGAAAGACCGTGACCAATCAGTAAGAATGGTATAAACTTTTCTACGTGTCATATTCGTTTCCGGCAGAAATGTCTGAAAAAATACAATTAACTAAATCACAAAAGGTAAAAACTCAAGTTGTGTAAAGCTCATTTCTCATTTGAAAATGTTTTTTCAAGACTAAGTGACTAAATGATAACAAGAGCCATCTCATTAAGAACTGGCCATTCCAAATTAGGAGATGCAATCTGTACTATAGACATTGATGTTATTGATGGATTTAGATAGCACGAAGTTATGATTCACAAATTACATTGATCAATAATTAAAACACCAAGTTAGGGTTTACAAATTATACTGATCAATTATTATAATAGTAATAATATAATAATTATTAACGACCATTAGATATCAAATGAGTTATGATTAGATAAATGGTTGGATGCACCAGACTGTATCATACTAGAGGCCGCTTATTATTAAATGAACGTTGAATTTCTGAGACTGGAAAACAATTCAAAGGGCTGTTACCGTGAAAATAGTTTTCAAGACTGAAACACAATAGTGACGTTAAAATTAACTAAATCTCTTTTTAACAACGATACAACACCTACACAACACTTATAAAATAGAAACCGTTTATTCGACTTTTACTATAACACTTTAAATATTATATCATTTTAACTCCATACACAAAAATATGTAAATTTCGTTGTTAAGTATCTTAACTAAACTTCAATCTCAGTTTTTCACAGACTAAACTATTTCTGATTGTATTATACAAATTTACCTCAAGCATTTTGAACAGTTATGACTTTCGACAGAAGGTACATTTGTAGTTTCTATTACCTCTTGAATAAAATAGTTTTTAAAAGAAGGCAGCATCGTCCTTATGAACTAAGATACATAAGCAAGACATATCTGCTTGTTCTTCCACCATGCTTATTGAAATCATCAACATGTTCATTGAAACTTAAAATACTATCAAACCGCATTAGAACGATTTCCAATAATTGCAACATCAAAGACTTTCTGAAAATCCCTTTCTCTAAATAGCACACGTGGCATACTGAAACAATCTGAAATTAAGTGCTAACAGATATACGTTTATCTAAATCCTCTGGAAATAGTGTGATATCCTACCGAATTCTCTTCAACAGTGCAAGTCTCTTTGGTAATTATTAAGGTGTGTTTCATGTTGTTTTTTATATTTAGTTTAGAAAGTCTATTGAGCTGATGTCTGCTTAGCATAAAATGCATTCTCCCAAAATCTTTGTCCAAATAAGTGTAAATAGGATTGATCATATTTCATTGCCTTTCAGATGAATTATTAGGCTTTGCATGGGAGTTCGTTTCGAAAGCACAACCAGATTGAAAAACAAAAACTGACCAAAAATATCAGTCGAAGTAAAGCGCTACAATACTAATTTGAAATGCAAAAAAAAACACAAAAAAACAACAACAACAAACAACAACAACAACAACAAAACTGTTGTTTTTATATATTTCAAAATTATTGCAAGAAATAGTTGTCTTGATTTTATAATTAAAACTACATATATTTCATTGAGAAGTATACAAGTATATTTCTGGATCACCTGACAGCTGAACAATCATTTAGGTCTGAAAATATCAGCAATTACAGGCCGTTATATCAGGTAAGTAAATGATATACAGTTTAGGTCTAGCGTATAAACTCAGACGTTTCTTGAACGGTGTTTGATTAAACAATTTTGTATTTTGTTCTTAATTTCTTTTGCACTGCTTATTTTTTGTTATCTGTTTGTCTCTTACGAGATACAATTAATTTTAACATATTTTACATATAATTAACAAACTGACGTACGGATTGGGTTGAAAGATGCTGTATCTTATTAAAGCCCTCTCCTATAGATACAATTTGTGGCACAGAATATAACGTAATAATTCTTTAACAACGATATATATTTCTTTTTATCGTTCATTATTCTGTTCGAATTTGATAAAGTATGTAATGTTTTTTTGTTATATTATATTTTTCTTGAGCATTCTTTTTTCCTGTATTGAATTCTTAAATAATTTTCATGTTGCTTGTTGTTATTTCAAGGTTTAAGAAACATATTTTGTCTAATTGAATCCAATTTATATCAGACACCATTATTCATCTGATTTTTAGAACAAGATATCTTAAAAACGCCAAATGGACTAAATAAACCAGATTTTAAAGACAAGATGTTGCCTTTCCTAGCTCTTAAATTAAGAAAGATGAGGATACATTGACATTCTTAGTTTTTTAAATACCATAACGTTTAACGTAACTCTTTAAGTAAGTTAAAACAAAATTTTCTTAGTAATACTTAGTAATACTTTTTTCCTTGAGTACATTAGAATTAGCCAAATAAAAATAGCTCTATAGTACTTAGGTGTACTTTGTAGGCTTGCCATATCGCAATATCGTACAGACTATGTACAATGACCACAACAGAAAATGACGAAATATTATATTTTAAAGTCAAATCTACAACAAACGTTTTCCTGTATTCAATGTGCTTTTCCATAATATTGGTTACAGTAATACCGACTGTCATGAAAAAGTACTGAGATTGGTTTTTTGCATTTTTTTTCGCAGGCTAAACTGAAACTTTTGAACTCAGTTGCGTTTCGAACTATCGATAAATATTTATACCTTCTTTTTGTTTAGGTCACGTAAGAATAACACATCATAACAAACGTATAGATAACGTTCTATTTTACCTTCTGAAAGTGACTAGTAAAACCACGGTTGAGATAAGATGTGAATTGAGGGTTAAAAAATTGCAATAAATCATATTGCTGTTGATGCTTTTTCGTAATATTTTTACCTTGTATTTAAACAAATTTCACGCAAGGAATAGATACAAGTTTTATAAACACATGTGCATTCCGAGGACTGTAGTGTTCGTATTAACTGTCCATCATATTAGAAAAATATCTGCTACGAAAAGGAAACGTAATTGATTTTTAAAAGAAAAACAAGGAGATTAAGTCAAGAGAGTACACGTTGGTATAGCATAATGAATTCAGTTGTGGCCGAAGATAATCAAGCTTTGCACAAAATAAAGAAAATGAAAAATCAAAAATCTTACATTCTGTTCTTTTATTATTAATCCAAGTTCTACTTATTTTATTCATTGTCCAATTTGTTTTTAATTAATCATAATATTATCAAAAAGGGGTTTCTTTAATGTACTTTCTTGAAGGTAGTTAGATACTAGAAAACGCACTAGAACTGGACAAAATAGCAACATTTTTTTCTAAACTATATGCTTTGAGAGTTTTTTTTAATGCTATGCTTCTGTATCTAAACATTGTTACATATGCTGTAGTCGGACGTTAAGCACTGTTACATATTGCTGACAAAAGTTGTTGTAAGAGGGCGCTTTGGATATTGCACTGGAAATACAGAGAAATCCAGACTCCAGTCCCGCTGTTCTGTACGTAATGTCAGCGTATAGAAGATTTATGTTTCTTTATTTTTATAATTTATCTGTAGTTGAGATTGATTTTACCTGCAGTTCAGGTGATGTAATTACCTATCGAAAATTTGCTGATGTCATATAGAAATACTATAAATACTATCATTTTTTTTAAAAATGTTTGTTGGAAAAAAAGTAATATGGACTAAAATATGATTTTACCGCTTAAATACAAATCCATTTTAACCTATTAATATTCTAGTATGATTAAATAATCTTTAAACTGTTAGTTGTTCAATCAGCATATTAAGTTTTTAGTTTAAAAAGTAAGGAGAACAAGATTGTTCGTTAGAATAAAATCCTCTTCAAATGTTATCATCATCAACAAGTGGTTTTAAAAACAGTATCAAGGATTTAAATCTGTAGTTTGATCATTTCTTTTAGCAAAACGTGTAACCTTTCACAATTTAATCGATTTTTCCCTGATGGCCTGTTTTCACCAAATACTGGTACAATTTTGAAATTATGTAGGAAAATTGCATTTGTAAGGTAGTTTTTAAGGCAGTAAGGTAATCATACACCAATCGTTCGACTGTTAAACGATGTACATTTTCGCAAGCAACACATTTCAGACAATGAAGACACAATGATACAGACTGTAAAAATAAAAACGTTTCATTTTAAAAGCAACTGTAAGCCGCATCTCAACACCTTGTCAAATACCTGTTTGTTTTCTTGGTGATTTAAAATGAAATCAATTTCATTTAAAAATAAACAAACACATTTTCATGTTCACCCGACAGCTGAATAAACATCTACTACGTGGATAATCTGCGATCCGTCACAGCAAGTACAGGTACAGTTGCTAACTAAACTACAACTTCATTTTGTGACTCACCCTTCTTTAACGACACATGCATTTCAGAGTTTGTACGATTTTACAGACACATATTTTTAATACTCTCTACGGGAACAATTTAACACGTTTGAGGACAACTGGCTCTTTAACCATGACTATATCGTTCTACAACTCGAATACGACAATATCGTTTGATATATCACACCATGATTTATCAATTTTCAGCTTAGATTATTTCAAATCCCATTCCCTTTCATTACAGATAATATTTTTTCTACATGCTTGTCGACTTTATGATAGTCACTTTTTAAGACCATTTTTTGTTTTCTTTATCATTGCTTATCACAGTATCTTTAGACGTTTTGAAATCAAGCAGAAAGGGGGATTTTTTCAAGGTTTGCAAACCAGCCTTATCAGAGGCGTGGGCCTGCTGATAAGAGATAATTATCTTCTAGAGGCTACAAAAATATGTTTTAAGTAAGGAAGCGTTCAGACTGTGCCAAAAACTAGCTTATAAGATAGTTTGCTATCTTTGTGGCGGCTTGATTAAACCAAAACTAAGACAAGTGCAGTTTGTTTTTGTTGATTTATTTCTAACACGCACTAAGGTAACCTAACAATCTCGAAATGAAACTGATATTGTGAGCTATCACATGTAATAACATAGGGTAAGGCATTTTTACAATATTATTTGATAGTTTTTGAATACTCTATATCATTTTCGTGTCCGCTCCGTTACTATTTTGCTGATTGAATGTTTTTAAAATAACTTCGCACAAATGATCACTATCGATGCGATGTTCAGAGCGCAATAACCAGGTCGCTATGACCGAGGGCAAGGTCATACTTAAAGGTCATATATAAACGTCCACATTTTGTGTCCGCTCCGTAACTATTTAACTGCTTGAAAGTTTTTAAAAATAACTTGGCACAAATGATCACCATTATGAGGCAATGTGCAGAGTGCAACAACCAGGTCGCTACCCTCAAGGTCAAGGTCACAACTAGAGATCATAGATAAAAAGTCCATATTTCGTGCCCGCTCCATAACGTTTAAACTGCTACAAATGTGAGGTCCAAATGTAGCTGCCCATTTCCGTAGAAATCATTATCCTATGTCATACTACCGCTAGCAAAACTGATTAGAGTTTACACTGTTAGGTAAAGAACGAGACTCGTCGGTACACCTGTCAAAAACCAATTAAAGCGCCGCCCAATGTGTTTCTTTCAAAATCCACCCCTTTACCTGTCAATGGTGTCATTCTAGTTTCATTCTGTGTACGAATGGAAAAGCGGTTAGGAAAAAAATATTGAGTGAAGATTTCCGGTAGCAACGCAGCGACAATTACGAAACAGCAACTTTGGCGCCGCCCAGGCACATTTTTCTGGTTGCGGATAGATTGCAAGACGCAGTTTTATCGACAGTTTAAGCTACTGAAATAAACACCGTAACGTCACTTTTTACCGCTTTCCGAATACGTGAAACTCTAATCAGTTTTGCAAGCGGTAGTATTGGGAGGTCTAACCCTCTCTCTTCTCACACTTGTTATCCATACCAATGTTCTACTGCGGCAGAGGATATAGCTTCAGACTACATTGTGTTTCATTATGTTACTGTACTTGTTCGGTGTTTGGCACTATTTCGATTAAGACGAAATAAAGGACTTATAAAAGTGCAAAAGAACTGCATTTGTTTGTAAAAATGAATGACAAGCCAGGGTGCAATATTTCGAGCTCTTATCATGAGATGAAACATGATTTCATTTTAAATCTACTTTCTCTCAGACAGTTTCTTGACTTCTTCTCCCTTACTACGTTGAAAATTGATGGCATTCCTACCTAAGCTCTGAAATAACAATGATTGTTATACTGCATGCTCAAAAATAGTGCTAAAATATCCTCTTGTGCTGCTTTCATTTTCAATCATTTCCACAATTCTGCTACAAGAGTCATACAGATTTAATTTTTCAGCGATAAAATATATATCATACAATAATTCTATTGTTCCTAAATATTTGAAGAGCAGTTAACAAGCACTTTTCTGTTTAAATGTTGTTACAGAATGCTGACATTACCTGCTGTAAAATGGCGTTTTAGATGTTACTCTGAGAACCAGACATCAAACCTGCTGTGTTGAACATAATGTTAGCTTTTAGAAGATTTACCTTTCTGTATTTTATGTTTTTCATTTGAAACTACGATTTCATTGTATGCAGTTTAGTTGATTTATAATATATACAAAAAATGCTGACTTGGCATTACAAAATGCAAAAAAAATCATAATAGTTAATAACATAATGTGCAGAAAATATGAGCTGTAAAGATATATCCGCTTTTGGTTTGAACTGCACGGTGATATAATATACTGAATATTTTAGTTTAGCTATGTACTGTTTTGCATATCATTAGTTACTTGATATTGTGATCTTCACTCATAATTTCAGTTTTATCACTACTCTTTTTTTTCAAATCATCATTCACTACGATAGCTCTTAATGTCCGTATATAGCACCACCCTTTATATAATGAAATGAAAAAACAAGCACTACGATCGAATGAACGCCATGCCCGCCGGGGGGAGTGACCTTTGACCCCGTCACCTGTAAGTGGTTCTGGCGGGTAGAGTTCATCAAGGTGCAGGTACCTGTGAAGTGTAAGGGCTGTAGGTGGGAGGATTTCCGTGTATTGGTTAAGATTAAAGTTTTGTGACAAACAAACAAACAGATCAAAAACAATATATGCCCTTCCTCCGGGAATATACAATTCGCTGTCATTTTCACGTATTTTATATTGCCTAGTTTACAATCTTTGACCAATGTAACTCAATCTGTCAATGTTCATTTGGAATTATTCATTCTTTTTTCCTGTCACAAATTTCATTGCTGCTTTAGAACGGTAAACGGTTAGGGCCCTTTGACATATTATGTCTGAGTCAAGAATAGGAGCCATTACTTTTAAATGCAAACTGAGAAATGGCGAAAAAACAACAACAACAACAAAAAACAATAAAGAAAAAAAAGAAAGAAAAGAAAAAAACCCACACATCTACAATTACAGTTTTATTAATTGCGACTTATAGGGAGGCTGTATTTTCTGACTAAGGCTTTTTCGGATACACGTTTTTTCACATTTTTGTACATTAAGTGCAGTAGTTACTTACTTTCTTGCGTTAATTATTTTAAACCGCAGCCCGAACAATGGAGATTTCAATCCATTTCCTAAGAACAAGGGAGGCAACGTCCATCTCTTCACCTTTCTTGGCTATGTCTTAAATTTCTTATATATTTTACTCAGTTTTTACAACTGCATAACATTTTAATTTCATATAATTTCATATCACCTAAATATGATTTGATTTATTTCATATCTTATACCATTCAAATTAACATTGAAATATATTACAAAAAAATCAGCTTACGCAGCAGGGAATGTAAGAAAGAAAACAAAACACTTTGTTGTACGTTTCTTTCTCTCAGCTATATCTTTTAGTATTTTGTAAACAGATGCTTCGGCTTTTGGATGGCAAAAGCTGAACTGATTAACTTAATTGTATTACTATAAACACAAAGCCATATGTTGGTATACACTATCTCATTCGGCAAATCTGTGTAAACAACAGCAGATGCGCAAAATATTTATTAAAAATAATAAGATGAGCTTGACGTAAGAACGTATTCAGACCTTTTATGCACATTTTACTCGAGCATTCGCCAGCCAAGAAAACCAAGAACATAAATAATTAATTGTAATGCTAATACCAGTAAAAAATGATCTCCTTTTCTGCAATTATTCCTGACATCTCTTTCTATTTTAAACTTAACAATTCAAGTTTTTCAGCACACTGAAGAAAAACATATACAAACATATAAATAATATGACTGGATTATCTGCCAAAAACACATCTAAATGATAAAACTATCAAACTTGTTGATGAGCACAAGATGCAAATCCATATGTAGGTTGCTACAACTAAGTGTAATTTTAATGTGCGTCACTACGTCCGAACAAAAGCATTTATTTGTTGAGAAGAAAGCAAGACAATTTAAGACTTAGATTTATTCTGGACGAATTATCTCTTTTAACGGCACATTTATCGTGTCGTCACACAATCAGACAGACAAATGCTGTCTTTGTTATTCATGATTACTTCCTCTCCAATAATCAGACGATAATCTATACAACAGCAACATATGCATACTTTCATTCAGATAGGTTTAAAATTAGAGTTGTAAAAGAAACATGAAAAAAAAATATAAATACTTATTAGCAAAACAAAACTCAGATTTACTTTTTATTTACCAAAATGGTTTTTAGTTATATACATTTCAAAAAATAATTTAAAAATATTGTTGTCAAACAGTACTGGAAACTTTTGAAGACTAAACCCAAAATCTTAACTTACCTTGTTTTAAATTCCACCAGTTTTCTGTTTCCCATACACTGCAGTACCATCAGCAAAAGAATGCAAATTATAGACATATTCCAAAAATACATTTTACCTAATTTGATTTCTAGTTGCAGCAAACAAGTCATTTTACTCCACTGCGGAATAATGTTTCATTTATCTTTTTCTTTTTTCTATATTAAATGATTTAGTGCTTTTTGATATTTTTAACCATATTTTGCCTCGAACTGACATTCGTAAAATGAACTATCCTCTTTTCATTCTTAAGGCAAAAATATCCAAAACATATTATACATTTCCTAGCCTTGTCTCATTAGCCCAGTGTGCAATAATATATCGTTACAAATAGTTGAAATATCAACACTAATAAGATATACAACGTCTTAAATTTAAATTTCTAATTCCTGCGTAATTGCTCTAATTATTATTTAATTGATAAATACTGCTTAAAATAATAACCAATTAGTTTTTAATCCGTTCAGAATGCCAAACACTTTGCCAGCTGAATTGTTTCAAGTTTTATTCAGAGCAACGTTTCTTCTTGCCCGGCTCTCGTTCAGTAGCGGTACAGGATTCACCAATATATTTCAAAAATAGTACTGGCGTCAATCTAAGTTTACCGAGAGACTGGCAGATAGCTGATCAGACACCATAACATATACAGCCCGCCGAGAATCAAGCTCTACGTGCCTTCTAAGCGGAGCCTCTTACACTGAATCATCAATAAATTTTCGATAAAAAGAATGTGAGTTTATTGGAGATATTTATATACATTCTGTTAATCATTTAGTTCCCGGTTAATCAAGTTTAGAGACTTTAAATAAATAGGTTAAATGTTAATGTTTTAGTTTTACCGCTGTTTTACCGTTTTCGCAATAGGCTTTAGTTATTTATAGCTGCTTATTTATACCTATCTGTAGAGCATATCTGAGACTGCTTGCCTTTTTTGTATTTAACTCTTGATATTTAAAGAAAATAATAATAATGAAAAATATAATATAAAACGATATTTGATTAAGTCTGATTTTCCTTTTTTTTCCATAATTTTATATCTTTGGAACAAGGATTTACTAAAATACATGTATAAACACAAAGCTCTGAATTACTGGAACTTATATTTTTAAGTGATCTTTTGTGTGTTTATAATACAAACTATTTAAAAAAGAACAGTTTCTTGAAGACGTTTGACATTATGTCGAATATTTTCCATGCTAGGTCGATTTACTAATTATCTAAAAAGTCAATTAAAAGGTGTATCAAGAGGCATTTGTTAAGCAAAGTCTTTACCTTTACTTTATATTTTCTGGTTACCATTTATAGATACAAAACTAAAAAAAATTAGAATTGATATTGTATAACTTAATAAATGTATTTTATTTTGTATTATTCTATATCCTTACATTGAGTTGATTGGCATGTTACTGGAAAATGAAATTTAAACGGAACAAAAACGCGTCTTCACCTTTGTGACCGACTGCCAGTAAGGAAATAAAATTTTAATATTCCATTTCCATATACTGAAGGAAAACGTTTTTAAGAAGCACGGTTTTAACGGGTATTTAATTTCGCGGGAAAAAGGTCATCCACGAATGTCGCTTACTTTAAAGACTTACTGTTAAAAAAGCAGTTATTCAACACAGAGTATAGCATTACCAATTTGTATAGCGCGACAACAAATGTCCATTAATTTTTAATACACTACGTATAGTAGCAAATATGACTTATGTTCATTATTTAGAAGAAAAGCCTAAATTATAGATAAAACGGCTTTATCTTAATCGATTATCACAGATATATAGAAAAAGTTTCTTGATCAACTTCAAGTTGAGATCAAGTTCTCGAGAAAATTAAAAAAGGGGTCAATTTTATAATACATCTTAACCTTTTAATGACATTTTTTAAACAAATCGGATGAGTAATATATATGAATTTATATAAACTGTCAAAAAGATTTTTTTGGCATTGAAATATCAGAAAAAGACTAGGGGAACAGGAGGTAAAATTTTTTTCAAAGGGGGCTTCGTTTATTCAATTTCTTTCTCCGTATCCTTAGTTTCGCTTTAGAAGAAAACTAAAAATACGTTTCTTTTAGTGAGAGGGTTATTTGTATTTAATAAGTGCATTGAAACGTGTAAAAATAGGTGACATAATACAAATAAATTGTTTTTCCTTTAGTCAAAATTATGAAGTTTTTATTAATTCGTATTTACAACACACTTGTCAGAGAGTACTATATTAACTTTTTTTCTTTTCTAGAGATGGAGAACATGTTTAAAACAAATTAAAAAGTATATTTTAAGGGATAAATGGAAGCAAAAATACAAGAGGTATATATCGTTTCATAATTAAAAAAATGGCAACATTAAGTTATTCTTGTCTAGACTTCATGTCGTCCAGCTGAACCTTTACAGCACTATTGATGATTCGTATAGAAATCTTGTCGACTAGTCAAAGGTTAACGATTACTATTTACATCGGTGAATGCAAACAAAAAAATGGCATTGCTCTATCATCAGACTATCTGAGCGGTTAATGAACTTACTATGTTATTTAAGGAATAAGCCTTTCTAAAGCTTGTCTAAAGATGTCTTATTCTGATTTCGAGTTGATTATTCAAAAACCAGGTTAGCTTAAAGCTGAGCTTATATTATTAATCGCTCCCTTGTCTCTATTATTTTTATTTTGTTATCTACCATAGTTTATCAACTTAATACTAGAAAATCTGTGATTTCTATAATTTAGTTTCATAACGCAATCTTTTTATCCTTTACAATGGAATTTCATCTAATATGCTTACAATTCGTTAAACTTTTTTTTTAAGGACTTGCATATATGGTATTAATTGAGAAAGAGACAGTGTCAATCTCCTTTTAAATGGCATTTCGCTATTTTCTTCAGATGTTGATCCATTTTCAATAAATCATTTGTAATTTCTGAGATTATGTAAGTTAGGTTATTGTCTCTCTTTGACCAGTTACTTTTTGCCTCATTTTTTAATTTTCAAATTTATCGAAATAAACAATTAGCTCACTGAATTATAATGATTGCGACTTGTACATGCAATAGTCTGACATAATTTATAAAGACAATCAGAAACATTGTTAAGAACAGATGAAACAGAATTGATTTTTTAAAGTTTATTCACCCGTTTCTAGTATTTTTACTGATAATGCTGATGTGATTATCTAAGTCATTATCTGTTTAATATTTTAAGTGGTAAACGCTGATTTTAAAGGAGAATTTATGCTTATTAGGTGGGAGAGATTTAAGTGTAAATGAAAGACTTTTTTCTTCAAAATTGTTTACAAAATATTTCCGATTATTTCAAAGACTTCTGTCATTGTCTGCTCAGCAGCAGCAAATAAACTAACGTTCACTAGATATCTTTCGTTTTTCTTATATATTACCTGAGTCATCTTGAAAATAATGTCTGATGTCTTTATATTGAAGAGCAAAACAACTTTGTATGCATATATGTATGATTTATATTGTCATAAAATGAACGGAATACCAGACCTGTCAGAATATAATGACATTTTAAATATCAATTTGGCTTGACTTTCCAGAAGAAAATGCACCAATCTCGTAAAACTGGTTAAAATAAATAACAAATTGTAAAGTTACAACCTTTATAAGACAAAAACAGTAAGATTTTCCGTTGCAACAAAATTGCATAACGTGTTTGAAATACATTTAATCAAATTTTAAGTTGACGTATAGAAATTACTTAAATAACTTACGAGGAGTGTAGGACAGGCATGTTACTGAGTTATGGTTTTGAACTGTACAATCTGTTTTGTCGAGCTGATGAGTGTGTTAGAGTAGATTTACCGAGACAACTTGTTCTTGTTTGTTCTTATGATAATCTGTTGGGGGCAAGTGTGAGGTTGGTGTACCCTAGGACCTGGTTTAAGCACCCTCCACCACCAGTGGCAAATGCTTTTCCTCTTACCGTTCCAAGGCAGTAATCCCTAAGGTTCTCATTTTTGTTAATTGCTTTTTTTAAAAAAATGGATCTATAAATGAATTTATGTCATCTTTGTTTCTACTTTTTGAATGTGTAGGCTGTGTTCTTTTTTGACAGTTGTTTTCCTTATATGCGTTTTTCACTTTTTTGTATAACAAAAATAGCATATAGAAAACAAAATAATCATCATCAGTAGCAAAATAATTGGCATCATCATCACAGGTATCAAAATCATCATCATGAAAATCACAACCATCATCATCATCAGCAGCAGCAGCAGCAGCAATAATAATAATAATAATAATAATAACATCAACAACAATAAAGAATGTTAGAAACGTATGTGTTTTTAGCAATCTGATTCATGAATTACCAGAAAGGTCGTCACTGATATCTCCTTATATAAGCATTTGATATACAGATTAAAAAGCGTGAACATTTTCGAAAAAAATCAATCAATCAATTATCTGATAAATAAAATTTGCAAAAATACAGATATGAAAAATATGTACTCAAGACATGTAAGAATTATCTTATATTGGGGTTTTTATTGAAAGCTTCAATGTGCGCTTAAGAGATAAAAATGCGTACAGTTTAAGAATGAAAAATCTGTTCATGTCATGGTAAAAGGTAACCGTTATGTCTGTTTTGAATGCAGTTTCATCAACGAAATCAGAACCTGCCTTAAGTATCATTATTCTTACTTTGATGAAATGAAAGCTACAGTCTTAACCAAAGCACGCTAAATGAAGAAAACAATCCCAGTAATATTAACTTATTTTATTTATTTCTTTTCTTTCCGCTTTTCTTATTGTCTCAAATAAGAAGTATGTAAGTTGTTCAAATTAATTCACTACTTTTACGTAAAAAAAATCAAATTGTCATTTCCTTTCTAAAGCAACATTTTTCTTCCAATTTCGTTTGATTTAGACACATGTACATTCTTGAACACGTTCTTTTTATTGAAAAAGCTAAACATTTTGGTTCATATTACTTGTTTAAAAAATTCATGTGAAATTTTGATTTCAGTTATCTGACAGTGTTAGCAGAACTTTTTATAGTACATTCACTCATGCTATAACGATTAGACATTGAAAAGAACCTCTTTAAAATGTTTTCACCACGGGCGGAACCAGGATATCATGTAAGAGGGGGGGGGGGGGGGGCGGTGTAATATTTCGGGCGACGTTTGGTCTACAGTGTCATAGTGCCAGTATCTGTGACCATTGGAACTGAGTGATATTTATTTTTCGTGTGTCTACAATAACACCTATGGTCCGGAAATTACAGCGGTAAGTGGCGTGGTGGGGGGAAGGGGAGAGAGAGGGCGCAGGCCGGATGCACCCCCTCTGGATCTCCAAGTGTTTACAACCGTTGAAAGTAGTATAGCAAAATTGTTTTGGCAAGGTTTCCTTTCATGATCTTTTTAAATATCAAGGTTGCATTTTCTTATAATTCAGTGATATCCAAGTTTTCCCAAACGTTCTGTTACTAAAGTTCTCGCTTTTGTTTCAAACAGTCCATACCTAAAACCCATATGCACAATGATTTGAAATTAAGAGAGAAAAAACTAGAATAGTTGCGTGCGGTATTGTTCTTAAATAGCAGAAGTGTTCTCTAGACGCACAATCTGAATTTATATTCTTAATTATATAAATAATTTTATGAAAATTGCAAAAGTGTATCAAATGTAATACACTTACAAAATTCATTCTTTTCTTTTCAATTTATAAAAGTGTAATCGAACATTTGCAATTTTCTTTTGTCACGAACATAAAAGTGAACAAGGGGCTTCTTGTTCCCAAATGAACTGCTTTTGAATTTGTAAATTAAATTAAATGAATACATTTGAATATATTTATATAAAAATTATCGTTTTTGTCAGTCAGCAAATTTGAGCATTGCCTGTTATCAAATAATAAAAGATTCGTTCTTACAAACAGTTTTGACCTTTTTAAAAAAATATTTCCAAAAAGCTAACTAAATTAAATGCTTGAGGTAGTCTTGGGTATTTACTAACACGGCAATCTCTGATCTCTAATGGAAGTAAGCCTCCATGTTGAATGCGTAGCTTTTTCTAACACATCTACAGTTTAACCTTTAGCACAAAGAAAACAGCGGAAGATTTGGATATATATATGAATTTGAAAAAAAGTAATTTTTATTTGAAATTATTGTCTTCTTAAGTCATACATTCAAAGCTATTATTTCTCAGAATAAAGTGAATGTTCTTTAAATTTAAACGAATCCTTTGCATTTTTATTTTATCACTATTCAATAACATGTTATTCCTTAACATTTATGAAATGTCTAGTAAAATGTATTTAACTTTCCCAATTTTTCTCATGCTTTCAAAAAATAAAGATAGAGAAAGAGAGAAAAAAAACAATGAATCAGCAGAAACTGACAATAATGTTTTAGTCTATAAATTTTGACTATTTCAATAGCAGTAACCATTGACATATAATGAAGTATATTGATTGGTTTCTAATGTCGTTTAAGCTACTAAAACTTATAAATAGTTTTTTTATATATATGATATATAATCGACTTATTGTTCAGGTAAACGAAACTGATCGTTACAACTGGATGTTGATAAGCAAACCGTTGCATTTGATTTTTAATATTATGAGCATGTTTTTCATCAACATACTTACACAGTTTAAATATATTCAGAGACTTATTCAAGTTTATATAGGCTTAAGAACACTGAGAACATTTTACATGAATATGAATATAAACTTAAAACACTCATCATTAAAATAGTGTTTTAATTAGTTATAGTAAAACTTATAGAATTATTCAGAGATATTTAGATATTCTTATGCCTACGATAACATTTAATCAAGCGATATGTAAATTATTGTCCTTTTATGGTTCTGTTTTCTGTACTAGAAATGTTTACAATATGAACTGCCTTTAATTTATCTTCGATGAAAGAAAAATAACAACTGTCAGTCAGTTCTTACGAAAATTCAATCAAACACCAAACAAGAATTTGTTGAGATGAAATTCTGTGCTTGGAATGTGTAAAATATCACCCTCAATTCAGCCGTGCATTAGCTGTACATTTAAATAAACATTTTGTTAGTATTTTCTATTCAGACACCAAATTTCCACTGGGCAGATAATCCATCATATCGACGATTTAATGAAATGTAAACTTTGCTTTTGATGTTCATCAATTCTTTTCCTTCTCAATATTAGAAAAAAATGCAGCCAACCAATATAGATCAAATTTATCATTGACTTTGTTTCAGAAATCAAACGGACGCATCACATCGCAAAAATACACGAGAAAAACAAGATAAATAGGATAAACTTTTTCAATCTCTGGTTATTACAAAACATAATTCACTTCTTTCACTCTTACAAAACATGTCACTTTGAGTAACTAAACAAATCTGTAATATGGCTCTGCAGACACATTAAGTCTGATCAGCAACAACTGATTATTCTGACAACACATTAAGAAAAACGACAATAGGACCTTACAATTGGGCTCCGCCTAAACAGAAAAAATACGATATAAATTGCTGGTCTTTATTTCTTTGTGTAATGTAAATAGTTGTCTAGACGACTTTCAAATTAGCAAAATAGTACGTGATGCCTAGTCACAGAATTTACATCAGATGATATAAAAACATAAATAGTTTATGCTAAACATGTTTTTTTCTTCTTTCTTTGTTTTTTGTTTCTTTTTTTTTTCAGTACATCAGACTCAGATTCCTTTTGAACAAATTATTCCTTCGCTTTTTTACATTCTCAAATCATGTGACTATCTAAATTTAGCTTTTTTTGATTAACAATCTAAATGTCAAATCAAGCTTACTTTTAAATCGTTTATTTTATTGTAATTTTAATTTCGGAAAAAATACGATAAAATAATTTTCTAAGCGAAATGCATTTCAAATATTCGTATTGAGCTGAACATGTACGTTTTATTTGTAAGATTTCCAATTCAATTTTTTAACATGCTCTATCACACACACACACACATGCGCGCGCGCTGGCACACGTGCGCATGCGCACGCAGACGCGTCATACAAATAACACAATAAGACTTCAATAGTTCCAGAAAAATAATACTCTTTAATTCTGGTTCAAAAGATTAAAACTTCTGTAAAAATATTTTAAAAAGATTACCACTTGTTTGTTTATGAAATTTCAAGAACTCGTTCTTCGAAACGACTTAGATAATTTATTTAGAGAGAGGAGGATTTTTTACCTAGGCAAGAACACAATCAGATATTTTACGTAATGAAACATGTTTTAACATTTCTAGAATGAACATTAATAATGTCTTAAACAATAAGCATATCAAAGAAAGTACTTGCTGTTTATAGAAGAAATCCACACGGAACAAATTTGAGTTTTATACAATCATTAATTTTAAGTAATTTGAAAAGGTTAAGTTTTACGAAGCATGACAAATATGAATTAAACTAACTTTAAATTTTCATTTTGGTACGTCAAGCTATAAGTTTGCTAGACGACACGTTAATTTCAGAATTCGAATTCGAATTTGAAACTATACGTTAAAAAGGTTACTTCGGTATACAGGATTACGAATATTACGAATTATAAGATAGAGTCTTGTTTAGACCGTTATCTTTCTCTTCTTTTCAGTTCTAAAATAGCCTTTCAAAAGTTTAAATTCCATTAGTGTATTTTTTTCTCTGATAATATTCAGTCGCATGATATGGTTACAATCATTAAGAGAAAACAAATTCATATGCAAAATTCGTATGGATGACATAGATCAAAGCGTGCCCCATGTCGTGAAAAAAAAGTACAAACTGTTTTCACAGACAGTTCATGGAAACTTTAACAATCTGTTGCATCAAAATTAGGAGATAGCAAATCTTAATAAACAAACAAAATTCATTTTATGAGAGACTTTCAGCTCTAATCCGCTAGATATTCATTGGTAACAGTGATGCTATCGTTAAGGTTTTCAAGTTTAAAAAGTATTATCTGTATCAAAATGCATATACGTCACAGTTTGTCTTTAATGAAACGTTCATCTTCAATTAACATTTACACAAAGATAACGTGATGAATATCACTAATTAAAATGCTTCAGTCGAGCCTGAACTTGTTATATGAAATAGCTAAAAAGATCATTCAAAGTTTTAATGCCATGATAATAAATATTAATGAGTACAAACCTTGAGAAACGTCAGTCGTATATCTTTAATATATATTTTATCACGGCTGAACATACTTTTTCAAGCAAGTTTTCAATAGATTACAATCGTAATAAATAAGCCACACAGCTCTGCCTTTCATATGAACTATCGTCTTGAAAATGTTTGCTTGATCTATTAGGCAGAGACAGAGAAACAGAGAGAGAGAGAGAGACAGATAGACAGACAGACAGAGAGCGAAATTGTCTAAATATATACAACGAAATCTGCTTGCACGCACTGTTACTTTCGTTACATACAGTATCTGCAGTATCTACACATTCCATGTTTATTGCATAAACTGTTAATCCTTGCAGGCCTGTATTGTGAGCCTGCAGTTGCAGTGGTTCATAAATGCTGACAGAAAATTATACTTACTGTACGCTGGGTTATTCATAAATCACTGTTTAGACAACTCCTTATTTGCTTTATCACGCAGAATAAAATGCAAAGAAGGTAAAAATATGAACGTATTTGGCAGTAAATAAAGTGTACAAAACAAAAAGCAAATTACAACATATTACTGCACACATGATTATGTTTGTGTACATAAAACACAATTCAGACAGTTTTACAACACCATAAACATCTCAGAAAATCACATGCAAACAATATATAAATTGAAAAATCTATTCAGTCTATTTATTAGGAGACACCATTTACAGCTATTTAAATAGAGAAGTAAATGAAAACCATGTCTGCCACTCACATTGCTGTCCGAATTTATCCGAAAATCATCTTTATTTGGATGATAAAACTATTTCATTAATTGCTAAAATAATTGTTTCTTTTTACATTTAATTTTTTACTGGCACCAGATTTGATGAAAGTGCAGATAATCAATTATTCCTGTGAAGTATAAAACAGAGGTTTAGTTTCTATTTGTTTGTGTATAAAATACTTTTTCATGTTAGAAATGTATACACATTATGTGCATCTCTACTTTACAAACATTACTTTATCTCAGAAACTAATTATGTACAAACATGGGAAGGAAATGGATATACCCTTTGTGACTACAAACTATTTTTTCTTCTCTTTGTTTTTCTTTTCAACATCATCTCTGTTCAGCTAACCGACTGCCGTAATTACCTCTTCACTTTGATTATTCTAACAATTACAAAAAAAGCCGGCGATCATGCATCCCAGAATGAATCCTATATATTCCTAAAGTCTAAGCAAACAGTCAAAAAATATCACTTGTCTTTTTTCCTTTGTATTAGAACAGAAATTGCCACCTGTAGTGTCAGCATACTTGATGCATAATAACAGTACCTGTAATAATTAAAAGAAAATAAATGATTAATTTCACAAATTGAAAACTGCTAACACAGTTTTACAAAAGCAATTAAAAAGTTTTTTTTTCGCTTACTGTACTCTTAAACTATGCCGGAGAAAAATGTTATTTAAACCATTTTTGCCTTAACGATGGACTATTTTCAAAATGTCTAAGCATTTAAACTGTAAACAATTTCATTAAAAGTTAATCAGAGTATCAATGTCAACAATTCTATATTAATCTTTTCATATTCTAAAACTAAGCTTAGATGAGCGGTTTGCTTCGAGTGTATGCTGTGAAAAGCAGTTTCTTCATCTAGTTCTACATTTGATAGTCTTCCCTCTTTTCATTCATATCATATTTTGTAATGTTTGTATTTCAAACAGTCATAGTATAAATGTAAAAAGGTACTTATGAGAAACTTGGACCTAAATTATAGTTAGAAACAAAATAATGTTTTGTAACGTGAACTATTAAAAGTAAAATTTTTTCGAAAACGGCGACTATACATTAATTAGAATTTTTTAACATTTTACAAAACAATCTTAATTCATATTTTTTTATATACATAAACCTTTAAACAGAAATTCGCTCAGATAATTATGAATGAAACGATATTTTAAAACCCTTTTGATGAATCTGAAAACACAAAGAAACGTATGAGCATTTTGTTTGTCACTCGAATTAAAAGCAAAGATGACATTTATTTTCCTAAATAGTGCTATGTACCATGTCTGAATTAAATTGAATATAGTTATATCGGCCATTTTAGATAATTGCCCGTCTAGATATACACTAAATTTTGCATTTGCTTGTGATTTTCTTCTTGGAGGTATAAAATAATAAGAGAAACATTATGGCCCCGCATCGCTCACGGTTAAATGGTTAAAGGGGTAAAAACTGCACTAGTAGTTCAAGTTTTATTAATGTATATTCAAAACAAAATATTAAAGTCAGTAAGTTAAAAGTCCCTTACTTGAGCATCATAAGAAGTAAGCTGGTCAGAAGTTCCAGAATAAATATAAACAATTCAAAACTAGCGAGAAATGATAATTTCATTTATAATGGACCAAACTACGGAAGCCCTGGAGGGACATTTATTACTTATTATTTATATGTTATTTCTAATTACTTATAATTTATAACTCATTATTTAATTACTTATAATTTATAACTTATCATTTTTTAATTGTTCCCGTTTTCTCCTTTGTTGGCGGCAATGAGCGCTCCAGGGCCATCATGACCCACTTGTTATTATTTTGTTCAGTTTCTAATAATGTTTAAGGATTTATATTTTGTTTTGCCTTACTTACTGTTGTTAGTTATAATGTTCATGCTCATTTGGGCTCCGTTTGAAAATAAAGATTACAAAAAATGAAACTGGCTTGATAACAATTATACCCCTGCAGGTGAAAGTTTTGGGGTCACTGTGTCTGTTAGCTGGTCGTCCTTTGGTCCGTCTGTCGGAGTGGTTGCATTTTCTTATATACCTTTGGCTAAATTATGATTACCAATTCTAGGTCATTTAAAGAACATTATTGACCTGTTCGAAGTCCCGT
The DNA here is from genome assembly GCA_012932295.1 of Cyclina sinensis. Taxonomy (NCBI): domain Eukaryota; kingdom Metazoa; phylum Mollusca; class Bivalvia; order Venerida; family Veneridae; genus Cyclina; species Cyclina sinensis. The sequence continues at coordinate 13,840,869 of JAAONU010000014.1, read as the reverse complement.
TTGTCAAGTTACTGTTTCAACGAATAGAAATGATTTTGCCAAATACAATTGGACATTTTATCTGCCTGAAACTTGCACTTTCAAATAATTTTGAATCTCCTGGAATATGTTTAACATTCGTTTTACATATATACTTATGAATTAAGGTGTGAACAGTCGAGATCTCGTGGTTCAAGGTCAGGGTTACTAGAAGTGAATACATGGTTGTTTATTATTGTTAGTTTTTCAAGATTAGCTACTAATAGGAAGTAACATTGATTTAGCTCTGAATCCAGTGAATAACTGCTTGTAATAAAAGTTTAAAAAACTGGAGTTCACGGTTAAAAAATACTTAAGCGGAAAAACTTTATATCAAAATGATTTTGTTAATATCTCTCAGTGCTGCAGCAAAAAGCATAGGATTTTCATGAACAAACACACTAAACTCACTTTCACTAGAGTTGTAGAAGAATTTTTTTATGGGAAACAGATAATGTTAATATGGTATGGACATGCATTATCTGATGTTTATATGGCCCAGGTCCTTGAATGGGACCGCTGTCATTTATATATACCGCTGTCTTTATATATCATCTGGAACAGATCAAAGGGGATTTCCTGAACAAATTATACATTGAATTAAAATAGCAACTTTCTGTTAAATTGAAGTTGTTTGTCAGTGGTAAAAACACCACTTCACCCGCTAGCACTGGTTTGAGCAGAACTTGATTTTCAATGTAGTCAGTATACATGTACATGTATCACTATATAACGCATACATATCTCAGAACCAGTAATATACGACGGCTGCGCCTTGTCATTCATTTAGCACACACACACAACAAGACGTACAATCCACATCCCCATAAAAAAGGATGGTTCAGTCACGAACTTACATGTATATACTGTGGGTTTCCACAAATTACAGACTCACTGGTTCTGACATTTCAAGGGAGATAAATATAGAGTGAACTACTCTGAAGTTAAGTACGGGGCGACTTTTTTACAGCTGCCACACAGCACATGACACTTGCAGTAGTGAAGTGTAAATATATATGTAAATGATCCTGAAGGACCAGAGAATAAGTAAAAACAAACAATGACGAAAGCACGCTGCAACTTAAAGCCGAAACACCAGCACTTGTATCAAATGTAGTAAAATGTAACGCAAGTAGGTAAGGAGTCATACATAAATTCCCATCACCAAGGTACAAGTAAAACACACGAAATAACAGGTATACATACGAAAGAAAATTTGCATGTTCTAATATGTTAATGACGATCGACAGTAGACAAAGCACATTCGCATTTGCATGAAGTTGTACAACTGGAAGACGCAACCTAAAAGACGAGGTTTCAATGACAAGTGGAGCAAAATGCATTCTCAAATTTAAATACTAATCGCCAAAAGTGAATAAATATTTGTTTTGATTTTGTTGGTTTCGGGCGTTCACAGGGGCAACAGTTCATTTATATTCATTAGATATCTGTTCGGCTTCCGCCTTGTAATGTGCTCATCTAAAACTCAACAGTACGATGATGAAAACGCGATCTCGTAAATCTTTCAATTTATTAATCCACCAATGGACTCCCTGTCGCCTTAAGTAACTCCACCACGCTTCAATTCTCTGATTCGAAGTACTTTTCCCGTACATGAAACTTTTCATACCCGCCAATGAGTCCCTGTGATTATAGCGAAGAAGCGGTTGTAAGAAGCTAATATTCGAATTTTCAGTTCCACAATCCCCTCGTATAACTCGTGGAGCACATTTCATTTTCTTAATAGTATCAAGATAATAGTATGCGATACATTTTGGGTCATTGTTACTTGCTCCGACCTCCAGCCACATTATTCTACGACTATATCCATCTATAGCCCCATGAATGCAGAACCCAAATGGTTTTAGTTTATCGTAACCGTCTATATGCCAGACGAAATTCGGACCCTTTACATTATACCGTCTTCTCTTTAGTCTGTGGGCTTTACGGGATAAAACACCTTCCGGATCTACCTCTTTCATTATATGCATTACTTCATTTCTTTTCACCTTTATTTTATAATCATTTTCCAAACGTCGCCACATGCTTCTGTAGCCAATACACTGTCCACTTAACTGAATTTCGTTTGTAATTATATTCTTAACATCTTCAAATGGTGTACTTTCAACATTTCGACGGCGAAAGTTGTTTACTTTTAAAATGCGTTTTAAATGCCGAATACTTATGCTGATATTGTGACATCTGTATAATATAAGAACAATTTCACAGTATTTAAATCCCGCGAAAAAATACTCTTTGATCTTCTGAAGTCTGCTCAATGCATCATGACTGTCTGATCGCACATATGAGGTCCCTGTTACCATAGACAAGTCTATTGTCAACATAAAAGCCAGACAAGACGACAAAAGCACGGCCGTCGAAATCTGAAAAGAGGAAAGTGACATGAATCAGATAAGTATTTCATTAGTTGGATTATATACTATGCTATAGCTTAAATTCTGCTGAAATCTATATTTAATTACTCTACAAATGGTACATATAAGGTATTTCATATTCTAAAATATGCTGTTGGAGATCTCAAACGCTTGCTAAATATACTTCTGTACTTCAGTCGGCTTTCTATGTTAGTATTTAGAATGCATTATATAAGTACTTGATTTGAAAAAGCAGACTTCTACTCCTCATCTTATAGTTTTTAAGGGGGTTATATGGTGTATGGTATTTAAAATATGTAGTAAAATAGAGTAAAAACTATTGAATTGTTTTTAAATAATACTACAGATGTTTTAGGTAGACACATCATTTTATACTCATTTAGCAGCACCTTTATATGTATTATTTTAAATGTACGAAATGTATTATCAAAATTAAGGTTCTTTTTTTACATAATTTTCATAAGGAATACTTACACAATTAATTTCGATGAAACAGGGAAGCTTCATTCCATTTCTGTGAAAAATAACTGTACGTCTTGTTCACAAAAGAGCATGCTCTCGAATGATGCGCTCGAAGCCATGCCAAATAAATAATAACTTATAAGTAACAAATAATAACTTATAAGTAATAAATTATAACTTATAATTAATAAATGATAACATATAAATAATAAATGTCCCTCCAGGGCTTCCGTACTAAACAGAAGAAAGTGAGTTGGAGATTAAAGATAATTATAAATTGTCTGACAAAATTGTGTTACTTTATGTTTTATTAATATTTTACCTAAGAGTAAAAAAGGAAGGTATTCCTTTGTGACAAAATCATATTCGTTATTTTGATAAATTTCATTATTGTAGCACTCAGAAAAAAAAAAAAAAAACGCGAGTAGTTCCTGAACTAAATGTTTTTGTTATATGATTTATTATGATTTTAGAATTTGGAATTTTCAACAACTTGCTCTAATACAAATTATCAAAGCTTTACGTATTTTGGTTTGAGACCGAGGGTTCGTACCGCCCCACATACAACTTAATAGTGTAAGCCTGAAAAGGTTAGCAGTAGATCTTGCAGTCAGTATTTTTGTCATATTTTTCTTCTTTACGGCGACATTTTTTAATGTTTTATTTTATGTCTTTTTGCTTCAAGTTCAGGATTTTCATTCTAAAGCTTTCCTTTAATAATTGCATAATAAATCGATAAGGAAATCTTATTTGCCTTTTTTAATAAAATGCATGTTTTCCGTTGTACTGCGTAAATTAAAAGTAACTCGTTCACAGTGATATGTTCCAAGTTTGTTTCTTTCATCATTACACTGGGTGGCCTTAGAAATCAGGTTTCATTAAGGAGCACCCCATAGCAACTGTGCAGTCCTGTTTAGCAACTGTGCAGTCCTGTTTTGTCATAAATGAGAAAAAGCTAAAGCAATAATGAAACTTGACGGCGTTTACCTGCACTAGTCCCAGATAAAATGCATGACATTCTCTCCAAAAATGACCTTCATTCATCAATAAAATAAACCTTGAAGTTTGCAGAGGGTTTTACAGGAACACTTTGTCAGAATTTTCTTATCTGTAGCCTGTCTGCTAAATTCATATCTCTTTAAAGCAAAAATGACTTTTTCGTATATATCATACATATTTCGTAATATTCTTTGAATTCGTAGTATGTAAAGAAATATATTTTAGACTTCTTTTTAGATTAAAGATACACATTTATCACATTTACCCAGCTATTTGTAATCTGGTCTAGTTATACATTAAATGCTCTGGTAATTCTAAGAAAGTTTTTTTACACTTAACAATGTGTATTTCGAATTTGTACAGAATAAATGAAATATTTCCTAATATTCAGAGGGTGTAACTACGAATGCGCGGTAGAAAGGAATTGCAAACTTCACAGAAGTCTGGTGCCGATATTAATATAGTTTGTTATAAAAAGAACATAAATTACTGACGTGTCAGTTAAAAAAACTACGACGAGCTTTCAGAGAAATAGGGCAAAGAAATTTAATAAACAAAAACAACAAAGGTGCGCACATTTTAATACTAAAGTTATTAAAATTAATTAAATGTTGGCAGATGGTAGGAAATTTCTTTGAGTTGGAATGCAAAAGTTTCTGTTTATTGTTTCTTATATGAAGTATTTGTATAATATTATTAGAAATAAAACTTTGGCGCAGTTAAGGTCATTATGAACATATCTGAATCATCAATGAACGTGGCTCTCTCGTTCTCTGATCTTTCTGACAAAACTTTGAGCTTTAGTTCTTTAAATGATGAAAACGGTAAAGGTAAAAGGTGACGAGTTAGCAAACCTTTAAATCATAGTTTAATTGTCTTATAGTTTCTTTACACTTTAATATTCTGAGAAAAATTACAGCACAAGTAAACATACAACGGTGTTATATTCGAATTTATGTAAGTCAATTAAATTATAACAGTCTATACTTTAAGGGACACTGCTGGCAGAAACAGCTCTAAGATTGCAAGAGTCGTATATTGAAAGCCGTGAATTGAAAACGTGCCTGCCTATCATCCAGATGGTTAGATATAAGCCGTACTATTTCTCTTGATAATTTATGTTCTCTCTCTATTGTGAACCTTTTCTACTCTGGCACCAAGTCGGTTAAGAGTGCGAATATCAATCATACTTTTTGAATCATGTGAATGGTGTGCTTTTTATCGATCTATATAAATGTTAAAAGGAAGTTTATACAGACAACTTGTGAGAATCAATCACTGACTGTGATTCTTTGCAAGCAATATTTTATTTCAGAAATTATTTACGAGAACCAAAACATTAACTGCTGTGTTGAAAAAAGCAATCTTTGTGTTCTCTAATGAATTCTGTCATTTTGAATGTATAATAAAATTTGTAATCGATTCTGTTTTACAGACACAGACATTTTGTTGGCATTAATTATAAAATTGACAATATGAATTTAAGGTTGAAAAAATGTAACGTTTTTTTTTCAGAGTAGGCAATTTTCAAATTCATCGTGAAGTAAAATTTAATCTTAAATAAAAGATAATATAACGCAATAACATAAAGCGGTGTAATATTTTTATAAAGGAAAATGTGTCTCTCTAGACGAATAATTTCTCTCCCACTTCCTTACATTTCAGACTGTAGCATTATCACATGTCGATAACATCGTTAATTAATTAATACTAACATCTTTTTGAACGTATGGAAGTTCTTTATATTCAGACTGTATGGAAATTATTTTCATTATGCTCCCACTTCAAAGAAGAGGGGGTATATTGCTTTGCATTTGTCTGTCTGTCGGTCGGTCCGTCGGTCCGTAGACCAAATGGTTTCCGACCAATAACTAAAGAATGCTTAAGCCTAGGAACTTCAAACTTGGTAAGATGATTGTCCATCACCAGTAGATGACCCCTATTGATTTTGGGGTCAAGGGGTCAAAGGTCAAGGTCACATTGACCTTGTAGGTAGAAACGGTTTCCGACCAATAACTAGAGAATGCTTTGACCTAGGTTCACCAAACTTGGTTTGCTGGTTGGTCATCACCAGTAGATGACCCCTATTGATTTTGAGGTCATTTGGTCAAAGGTCAAGCTCAAAAGGACCTTCATCCTAAAAACGGTTTCCGATCAATAACTAGAGAACACTTTGACCTAGGTTCACCAAACTTGGTATGCTGGTTGGTCATCACCAGTAGATGACCCCCTTTTGACTTTGAGGTCATTAGGTCAAAGGTCAAGATCACTGAGACTTTCATCCGTAAAACGGTTTCTGATCAATAACTAGAGAACGCTCTGACCTAGTTTCACCAAACTTAGTGTGCTGGTTGGTCATCACCAGTAGATGACCCGTATTGATTTTGAGGTCATTAGGTCAAAGGTCAAGCTCACAGGGACCTTCATCCTAAAAACGGTTTCCGATCAATAACTAGAGAACACTTTGACCTAGGTTCACCAAACTTGGTATACTGGTTGGTCATCACTAGTAAATGACCCCTATTGACTTTGAGATCATTAGGTCAAAGGTCAAGATCATAGAGACCTTCATCTTTAAAACGGTTTCTGATCAATAACTAGAGTACGCTTTGACCTAGGTTCACCAAACTTGGTATGCTGGTTGGTCATCACCAGTAGATGACCCCCTATTGATTTTGAGGTCATTAGGTCAAAGGTCAAGCTCACAGAGACTTTGACTCTAAAATCGGTTTCTGATCAATAACTAGAGAATGCTTTGACCTAGGTTCACCAAACTTGGTATGCTGATTGGTCATGACCAGTTAATGACCCCTATTGATTTTGAGGTCATTAGGTTAAAGGTCAAGCCCACAGGGACCTTGATCCTAAAAACGGTTTCTGATCAATAACTAGAGAACGCTTTGGCCCAACCACAAGCAATTAGGTGCTGCCGGGGGGCATTTATGTTTTACAAACATTTCTTGTTTAAAATAATTTATATATAAAGATATTTATGTGAGGGCAGAAATGTAAATTGTTGTTTTAGACGAGGTCATTTTCAAATAAGTATAAGTATAAACGTTATCTTTTTTTGTGTCATAATTAATAAATATTTTTTTCAAAAACCCAGTCTGTATTTGTGTTTCTAAAACGTGTTTAACACAAGCACTTATGACACACATATTGCAGCTTCAAGGGGTTAATACTCTTGCATATCTTTGTGTACTTCATGTATAAGTACTTGCTGATTTTGTTGTGTATTTTCATAAAATATCAGACAAAAATCTATTAACATTTATACATTTACCACTTGTTAATGGAATCTTAAGAACACATCATTAAAATAAACTTTAACTTGCAGATACAGAATGCGTTAAGCCTAAGGCAAAAACACATTCAGGTATTTCATACATGCATCAAGCACCCATCGCTTCTAAAATAAAAACTCTCCGCTTTAAAGTAACTCAATACGCATATAAAAGAACATTATATTAGAATTTGTTTTAAAGAACAGTTTAATAGGAAAACCACTTGTAACAAATTTGAGTATTATAGAATCATTAATACAAGAGTCGTAAAGTCTTACGAAGCAATTAGAATATGAAATACACTGAGGTGGGTTTTGGTATTCTAGCTATGGAAATAATGATTATTCTTACAAAGAACTATCGTTAGTCTTCTGTACAATCAGTGTCTGTACTATCAGTTAATGAACTCTGAAAAGATAATGTGTTTCTATAGTTTCCTATTACATTCAGGATTATCAGAGTTGATAGGATAAACATACACTTTTTCTGTGTAGCTTTGAAAGTTGGTGTAAGTGTAGGGTAACTTAACCTTAGGCAAATATAATGATAACTAAACAAACTTCATACGTACATCTAAATGCCTTGAGCAGAGTCTTACGATAAATAATAATTACGCAAATAGCGTTAATAATGAGGCTGTACAAACACAGTACAACTAAACTTTGCTACTTTGAGGAAACAAATATGCATTTTAGTTGTTACTAAGAAGTTACAGAGATTAACATGATTTTGTAAAAATACAACGCTTGCCTCAGTTCCACCACTTTCTGTCAACTTCACATCAGATAGAAAATACATACTGCTTTTCATAGGTGTGTGTTGCCCGAAATTTGAAATTGCAAATACAATTGTATGATTTGCAAATCAAATCAATACTCAATTATGAATATTTAAAACATATTTACATCAATGCCCTACAACAATGCATTACTTGTGATTAAAATTTCTTCTAAATCATTAATAAACATTGAAAATAAAAATGAAGCGTAGTATTCTCCTTGTATACAGGTGCAGTCTTCACCTTATTGGTTACAAAACTTACGTCTACATTTAACTGACTCCTACGTAGACTTTGAAATATCTAGAATTTTGTCCCTAGGACCTTTGATACATTGTACTATGAACATATGCCTTAGAGTTATCTACAAAGAGTGTAGATAGCATTTTTTTTTATTTATTAGCCTACGAAATACAAAATACATATATGCTATAAACCTTGTTTGTGCCTAAACACTATACATTGTAAGTTTCTTCCAAGAGTTTCAAACTGTTGTTAATCACACGTGAAAATGGTTTACTTCTAAGAAGAGTTATATCCTAAAAATTCTCCATATTATCCACACTACCGTTTTTGACTATGTTATCCCTCGTACAAAAGATGACATTTGTCGAAGACTTTCATTAAATAATGTATATAGAAACGGTAATAATGCATTACTCCCTGAAATGAAAACAAAATCATTCAACAGAAGATCAAGGCATTTTAACAGATTAATGGCCTTCAAACTTATATCAAAAGATATGTTTCCGTTTAATTAATCAAACATAACCTCCTAGTTGTCAATAAACTCTAATATAGCATCACCTAGTACAAAATGTTACATTTAAGGCTATTCATTGCTTTAAGTTATTTACAGAAGTTGACAGAGGAATGCTTCGTTGCTTACATCTGCAGCATTATTAAGCCTTTTCCAATACAATCGAGCACTTTTATGCCCATATCAGAGCATTTCTAATTGGTATTTTATATTCAGACCGGATGGAAATCACATTTTTCTATCAACATCTGTTTTACAACTTTTCTATCTATTTGAATCATTTAAAAAAAAAGATTCAAAAACTTGATTTTCATCTGAGCGAGTGTACGGACATATACTACAAACGTCAATAAAGCATTACTTAAAATAATTTCTAAATGTTGCACCCTGATTTATTCAACATGAACTGACTGTTAAGTATACTTCTTTAATTAATAATGCTCGACAAAATCGTAGAAAAGGGACGTGTAAAAGTTAAGATTGCTATCAATCATTTGATTTATACTTCTTGCATCCGGGACCAATATGAACACTCTTTTTTTTAAAAGTAAGTTTATCTGCAGACAGATTTAATCAAATAACATCTGCCTCCGAATTAAACACTTGACAGTCATCAGATACATATCTGTTTCTTACGTAAACTACCATCCCACGTGAATTCCGTCTGTACGTTTGCTTTCATTTTTCTCTGTTTAAAACAAAATTCTCGAAATCATCTTTACGTCGATCTAAAAGTGAATCAGTCAAGGTTAGTTTCTGTAATGAAAATTAATTATCTTTAACAAAATTCGAACTCGATTTGTTTGCTCGTCTGTTTCACAATTACATTAAGTATATACCAAGCGCTTTGGGTTTATTTTCTATTAAGTGAAAAAATCGATACCTTCATTAACAAAAAACGTAAAATATGATTACTGCAGGACGGTTGTTTTATACTGATAACAGAAATACAGTTCAAATATTTCTTATTAGTATTTGGAGTGAATATTGCAAAATTGAAAGATTAGAATTTATTGAAAGTGTTAACACAGAAACATGAGACATGTATATCACTGACTAAAAAGCCCCTATTTTTCTTTATTATGCAGTGAACTTGGTCAAACATTAATTGTTATCGACATAAGTAAAGTTAAACAACGAACAGTTTATGAACAGTCCAGTGAAATAGGTATGTTCAACCTGGAATCATGAATTAAGCCGGTTATTTTCAAGTGACAGTAAAACTATATTATCTCATTTTATGTTAGGAAGTACTGTCTATATTCTGACTATTTATGATTTTGACATGATCTTACTTTCGACTGTAACACTATTTAAGGCTCTAGGGAAATTATGAAATTTATTCAAAAGTACGACAAAATCCTGTTTTTGTAAAAATAGATGGAATCGGATCAAAATAAGTTCCTAAGTGGTTTGTAACTTAACCTAAACTGCATAAAGAAAGATATTGCTCTGTCTATATATGCGCTCATTTCCTTCTCAGAGGAAAGATAATCTCATTTAATAAAAAAAGAATTAGATAAACTCACTTCATACACAATAATAAGAATAAGATAAACTAATTCATAAACAAAATAAATATCAACTCATTTCGTCAACAAGAATAATATAATCTATTAAATAAACAAGAATAAGATATACTTATTTAATAAGAAGAATAAGACAAATTCATTTTTATAAGCAAGAATAATAAGATTGTTTTTTATGGGTCATCCTACAGTTATTTTTTATTTCATATATCTCAATGCGCTTTAATTGCTAAAATTAAATTGAATGCAATAACATACTATTTCATTCTGTACAGAAGATAAAACAACAACTATATACCTTTTGACATAGAAGGAGCATTTAGAATCTGGAGAGAGAAGAAAAATTGCTAGTATCGCATTGTACACCGGGACAAATTATTGTGATAAATCAATACAAATTGCCAGGGAGATTGACAAATATAGGAGTTATGATCCGCAATAACCTTTTCCTATATTAAATCCAACCGAATCTCCTGGTGTCTCTGTATCGCTAAGATAATGCATTAATGATGCGAGCGAAAGTCGGAAAGAGACGAGTTAGGGATGGCCATCTTCTAAAGTAGTTCTACATAGTATACGCAAACAACGTTTTTAGTGAAAAATCTGACCTGGGTTTAGATTAATTGCATTGCCTTGATTGCAACATACATAGAACAAATTGCAATACTTTGTTTATAGTTATTTTGTGTGATCATTCATTAGATATTCAATATTTAAAACTGTTTTCCTAGTTCACAGGTAAACTAAATCTATTTTTAGGTTAATCTTTCAGAGAAATTATGATTATAAACGTGTGTAAAATAATTGTTCAACAACTACTGTTGCTGGAACAGTTTCTTTAAAATGTGTACAAGATGCATACAATTTTGTAGAAAATGTTGCATCCCATAATGAATCACTATTTCTCAGGGTTCTTCATTTATAAAGTATTATTTGATAATATATGCTATTATTACAAACTACTAGACAAAGTCTGATCAGAAATTTCAACAGAAATCATTTTCTAATGGAATTTTATTAACACTGATTACAAAATCGACTGAAACCTTCGGGAACAGATCAGAAAGTGATCAACTTAGTGCAAGAACCGATTTGATCTGTTCACATTCTGCATCAATAAGTAAAGACTCAGTAATGAAAACTTGTTTTTTTAGTTGTAGTTTCTTTTCTTAAGTAAAAGACATATTAAAAAACACATATTGCTGAAAATATAAAGCCTTTACAAACAAATAATTATGAGTATTATCAATCCATTTATTGAGAGGCATAAAGTTTTACGAAGCGTTAACCTATGTACTGTCACAAAGTAAGTGAACTTTATCTTACACGTATCTGTCAGTTTCGTTATGTATACAACATCGCCTGGTAGAAAATAGATATTTGGAAATATAAAAAATAATTTCATACATTCCCTTTAAAGCCAAGAACAGATTAGTTCAGATGTGTAGTTAAACTCTCATATATGTATTATTAAGATATTCCTTCCACGAGTTAGACGGTGCATGTTAAACTGTTAAACAGTAACTTTGAAAACAGTAAGTTTTAATTTCAATTTAAACAACTCAGACATTACAGATTATTTTACAGAATGTTCATCGTCCAAGAAGCAGACCTATTTTTGTTGACTAAATGCAATTGCACAATATTGTACTGCATTCGAACTAGCGAAAATATTAATCAGTTTAGCAATACAAATAAATATATGATATAAAATCAAAAGGAAACACCTGTTGTGATAATTAAGTTCGAATGGTTTCACAGACAGTTTATGCAGTCTGTTATGATTTGTAACATATATTTTTACTGATATTTTATCTAAATTGATGTTATTACAGACTAGTTTGTAGTCCTTATCCCTTTGATTTTAATATCTGACATTTATTCTATATATCTGCTTTTCAAGATAAGGCAATTATACTTTTTTTCATTTCTTCAAAAATGCACTTCATGACCTTGTTTCGAAGATAAAATTTAATTTCTAGCCATGTCGTCGGTTTAACTCTACAACGAAGCACCCAGCGAGGCTATAACGAAAACCAAAGTAACATTACAATATTAAGTAGTTTTAAAAAAACGTGTCTTTACATGCAAACATACTGGTAGTCTTTTTAATAATATATTACATGAAATACATAACACTATAAATGTATCTTCTATTGGTGAAAATTATGGTTGTAAACGTAGTTTTGAAAGTGTTTTATCTGATTACCGGCTTTTAAAAAGAATTTCAGTGTTTTAAGTAAGATAAGAATTACTTCCAAATTGTTTCTTGCGTGAAAATGTATAATCTAGAATGACTAAAACATTGTGGAATATTTTAGATAATATTCTTCAAGAAGAGATTTAGATAAAGTTTTCAAACTCTATCATTTAAAAATTACACGAAAATTGGAATCTAAAGTTAATGTTTTATTAAGAAAAAATCCGCTTTGCATTGGCAAAACTTATTTCTATAAATTTGAATTTCGTAGTCAGCTAAAATTATTAGTATGAGGAACTTGTGTATAATTCATTGAAATCAAATACCTTATGACGGTAACGGAAGTATTCATTGCCGTTTCACAGACTCCTTTTCAGACAATAACAAATTATCTCAATAATACGATGATTTCCCATGATATCTTAACATGATTAAATGTTTCAAATTGAACCAGTACTTTCTGCTCTGCTCTGCTCTAAGCAGCAGGATGCATATTCTGTCTCGTTTTGTTATCTCTCAAGTTACGAGGCTCCCATTTAAACTGATTTTATTTTTCACGATTTTCACAAAGCTAGATTATCATTTGGAACTTCGCTTATTTTTGCAACTTGGGTGAAACGAACGTTGAAGCTTAAAACTAATCTAAATGATACAAGTGTAAACTAACTTCCACAATCTGATTTTATTAAAATGATTAATATGTACAGAGAGGCATACGGCACACACCACAAGGAGATCATCTCTTTGTGGTGTTGAGTATTGTAAGAGCAGTGAGTGATATACTGAAACACAAAAGCTATTTTGTGTTAGAGACTATTTTGGTCGACAAGTCTACGAGATATTGATATGGTGTTTTGTCGGGCATCGTTTCGGTTTTATTAAGTTGATTTTAGGCATGAAAAGAATGCTTGGAATATATATGAGAAACCTTTAAGTGTTCTTAAATGATGTTATGATGTTTTATACTAACAGTTTTCAAACCGTACATATTAGTCTATTCTTATAGAAAAAGAAATTTATTTAATTCCATAATTTCAAACTTTCAAACAATTCTACTTTATATGGAGAGGATTCTTCAATATACATTCTTCATTTACATGCACATATTTACATTTAGGAATTATCATTGTTTTTCAATAATGTTTTTGTAAATGGCAAGGCAAGCAATTACACTTGCCATTTGCTTAATAAAAAAACTGGAAACTATGAAAACTCTTGTTTAGAATTTCAATTTTTTTGCGTTTTCCCCCCGGAAGTTATATATCAGTTTTACATTGCTACATACAAAACCTGAAGAGTAGTTACCGGCTGGAAATTTACACTGAGACAAATCACCGTTGTAAATCAATACAGATTGCCTGGAAGATTGACGAATATAAGGGTTATGATCCAACAATATCTTTTTCCTCCATAACTATTTATCAGATCCTAGCGAATCTCCTGATGTCTCCGTTTTGTTAAGACCATGTATAAAAATGTGAAAAAAAAAATGTCGGAAAGCACTGATTTTGGAATCTTTCTGTCTGTCTTCTAATTAAAATCTAAAGATTGTTTCCTAAACTTGTTTACTTTAAATGTAGAATTGTACGCTTAGGGTAGGAAAATGTTTTATTTATTTCTCATATGTATTAGTTTTATTAAAAATATTTTTTTTACAAAGTGTAATATTACATTACTGTCCTATGGTTGAGGCCGAATAAAGATGATGAAAATAGTGTTATGTCGCCTGCTTAAATAGAAAATATAAAAAGACCGTTAGAACATGCACAGCCATCTGAATGTTACATATGTAAGAATCCTAGTTGTTTATTTTGCATTGTCTTCAGAGATATACGTGAATAAACGCTCTCTGATTAAGAGATAATATATACAAAGTATTTTAATATATTGTTAACATATTGTTAACAGAAACAAGACAATAAACGCATGGATAATGGTAATATTTACAAACAAGAACATTATTAAATTGTCATCAACGGATAGGAATAATTGCTCAAAAACAGTTATGACTACCTGCTCTTTTCGGAGAGGAATTAACTGCTCATAAATGGGTTGGATTAACTGTTCATTTCGGATATTGACTAACTGCTCTGACATAAACGGAAAGGACTAACTATTCATAAACGGATGGGACTATCTGCTTCTGTTTTTAATAAAACTTACGTAAAAGTTATGCAACAATAACAAACATACAGAAAAAATTTTAGTATTCTTTGGTATTAATTTATAAATGTACATCCAATATGTATAGTGTCACAATGAGCCTGTATGGTTCATACAATTGCAGTTCAAGTTTGAAGCTGTTTAGGGTGAAGCAAATAGCAAAAAAAAAGAAAAAAGAAAGAAAGAAAGCTCACCTACCTTTTCGATGAAAGAGTATCAGGTTCGGGGTCATGAGTATAGCATACCCATATAGCGATCAAGTGTTCGGCTTGCATGTTAATTTGCAGGAAAATCACTTTTTGATTGTATACGAAATCAGTGTCATGTCACTTTCGGTTCAAACAGCACGCACCGAAAGCGAACGAACGCGAATAAATTATTAAATAAACGTTCGGCGACGGCGTACTAAACTACGGTGCGTGAAAAGTAATGCGGAAAGCACAAAATTCATGAAAGCTACATATGAGCGTTGTTTTTATGAGTAGAAACAAAAGTATACACGAATTCATACAGACGCAGAGTAATTAAAAGATAATAAATAAATGTCTCTATGTGATGGATCAGTGCACTTTTGGTATGTTTCCCACACAATAACCTTGGCAGACACTCTAGTTATTTAATTATTTACTGGTTAATGCTGCGTGTAAAATTAAGATATCTGGACAAATATTTGAAAACGGGGAAGTTTGCAAGTAGTATATTTCAATCTGTTTACCATTTAACAAAAAGAGATTTTGCTTTTGCTTCTAATTTATCATAATAATATAGTCTGATGTAAAAGCAACGCGTCTGTGCTTTTATATTCCGATAGTCTCCATCACGGAAGCACATTCTTGGCTGAAATGTTTCCATGTCTCATTTGAATTATTCTGCGATGACAAATAACTTTGAAATAATACAATGTAATACAAAATAATATAAACTGTCGAAATAAATGATTGGTATGAATATCATAAACCTCCGTCTATAAAAGTTGCTGCCAACTCTCTTGGTTATTTAAAAAATATATTCTGATCAATGTTTATCACGTCGGAGAAAGCTGAAAATTTTGCAGTTGCAGAGTGAACTATGCGCTTTTTTGAAAAACTTTTTCTGAATTTTAATACAGTTATGTGCATACATCTTCCGTTTTAATACAATCTAAAAACAATATGTTTTTATTGATTTAAATTATCCTTTTCCTTATTAATCATTAGAATGATTTTGAAAATAAGAAAGATATTTATGTCGAATTTGTAGCTTTCTCCTGCGTTAACAACGTATATTGGCTCCAAGAAATATCGGGAGACCTGGCAGACCCTGATATTAATAGAGGTTAGATAGAGCGTTACGATCATATTTGTCATTTTTTATTGAATCTGAAAATATTCCACTTCAGTTAATTCAAATGTTTAACATAAAGTTTGAAGAATGAGCCCCCTCTCACTCCCTTCCCAAAAAAGTTTATACTTTTAGCAAATACTGACCAAATGGAAATTGTGAGTTAAAAGAAAAGCATTAATTTTCTCTTGCTGAGTGACTTCAAGACTCAAAACGTATTATAAAACTATAAGTAATTACAGGGTAGAGTGTCTTAGATTGATAGTTTGTAAACGTGTATGGAACGGCATTTATTGTCTAGACATCTACATTTCTCACGCGACATTTACCAGTAATTCACGCAGAACTCAAGTCAGACCTTTAATAATGTCAATTTGATTGTTTTTCAAATATCACTAACAATTAGAGATATTTAAAATTAGGTTTTGATCTTATATAAATTCATTATGTAGCTAACAAACGCATATTTAAAAGCAGGATCAGTTTATACATGCATTGAACTTCTTAAATTGCGAAACTGATATGAAATAAAACCCTGTATATGTATCTTTTGTGTCCTTTTCAGAAATGATGTCACTAAGCACTCAAGGTTAATTATCGCTGTTTTGCATTAGAATTTTCCGGTAAATATGACTTGCTGATTAATAGACATGTGAAAGTCAAATTAAGAAACTGGAAATACACGTGGCGATTTTTTCTATTATTTGCTTTTAATGGGTAAACAGCAATAAAAAAAAACAATAGCTTTTTATGTTATATTAAAAGAATTGACTGTTCCTAGATAAAATGCCTTCTGTTTTCTGTCTCGTTGCAACATGATGTTCTCTATATGAATTCTTTTTATCTATGAATGTACAACTTTCAGGTCAATATAACTTACAAATTGAAGCAAAGAAACATATATTTTGATACCTTTCTTTTCGTCAATATATCCATCAATGCCCTCTTTACTATTTTGTGATTTGGATCAACAGTATATGAGACGATTGTGTCAGAAATGATTGTGTTTACAAACCAACCGATTTCAATATTTGCCTAACCAATAACGAGCTGACTTGCTGGTTTATTTTACGTTTAAAATATCCATGCAAGACAGTTTGGCTACTATAAATTTGACAATACCTTTTTAAAAAATTATTACAATCATTTCCATTTTCAAATTTAATATTTTGCATTTTACTACAAACATTACCATATCCTTTAAAACTGGAACATATTCCAATAACAATTCTTTCAGTTTTCGAGGTCATTAATTTTAAATGTTATTCAGATTCAACAATTTTTATCACATTTTGACAAATTCTTCTACCTTTGGGAATTCCAATGTATCATATAGTTTCACTAGAATTAGAATGTGAAAAAAAGAGCCAAAAACAAGTCAGTACTTTTCGAAGATATAGATAAAGATGACAAACATTGCTTAAAATTCCAAATGTACAATGTCAGTAACTAAGATACAAGGCCGCAGTATGTGAATGTGAAAGCAGGCCTAATTTTCTGGAGAAACATTAAAACACTTCAGCACAGTTTCAGCACAGTTCTTAAATTTTACCCCGATATAATTATTGCATTAAGTCGTCGATAAGAAGACATAAGAGATTCGGTCGGATGTAATAAAGAAAACGGGTTATTTCGGATGATAAATCGTATGTTTGTCAGATTCATTATATCGGCCATCTTAAATTGATTTATCACGGTAATTTGTTTATGTATACAGTGCAAAAAAGTACTATTCATTCATGCTTAATCAGTAGTGATGAGGGATTATTATGTTTGATCTCTTTCACTTAATTCTGGTCTGAACAGAAAGATAGATTTTGTGTTCAGTGTTTAAAAAACTTTCTAGACCAATTCAATTTCCTTTAAATATTTTTAATTCATAAATATGGTATAGAATTGTCTTTTGTTTGTACAATGATTTCTAGTGATATACGATTAGCATAATGTTGATGGATTTTTATTGATTATTTTCAACTTATTTACTAAGAAAAGCTCTGCATGGATATTTGTGCGAACAAGTGTTATCTTAATTTCGTGTTTGAAATTAAGTAGTAGCATGAATTATTCCACAATTGTTATAATGATGATATTGCAACAGATCAAAAAAGAAACAATAAATCAACATCTCGTTTGTGCAAAAACTATAATTTTCAGTAGTTTCTGGAGAAATTTCCAAAAAATTAGTTTCTAAAGAGAATTTGAAATGAAAACATTAAACAACATTAGACAAAAAAGGCAAGTCGAAGGGAATTTTACGTTTAGTTGATATTTAAACCAACATTTTTTTGTGTGCGAGCAAATCTTTACACGGTCAACCAGTACAAGTTGTGAACATACATTTGTCTTAAGAGAATTTGTTGCATCAACCTATCAGTGATCAAGATCAGATAAAATTTATCAATTGCCAATATAAACCTGCTTTACCTCAATTTACCCATGACTTTTCAGAGAAGTAATATCAGTGGCATCTTTTTATAAAGTTTATAATGCCTTTTTGAAACAGTACATAAATTTAAACGCAGGTAATTAAGAGAACCCTTTCCCTCTTATTTTGAAAAATACAACTAAGTTTCGAATTATGTGATACAAAACAAAAACATTTAATGCATTCGATGATGGTGTTCTCATTTGAATCCATTATGTTTAAACTATCTCATAGTTCTATATATAAAAAGGCAGATCTACGATTAATCAACGACAAATTGTGATTTTAACAAACCAAAAAGGCAACAATGCCTAACTTAATCTTCCATTCAATAAATTAAAAAAAAATGTAAAATCCTTGACAATCGTGTGTTCTCCGAAAAAGTGCTTAGGCTATCTTTAGCTTGTTTCCACACACACATAGACTCAAATTCAAATATAATTAAGAAATTACCTCGAAACTTAGTTAAAATTAAATCGTAAACAAACAAGTCATATTTGTAACTGCCTTCACAACAACGCTATTTGTGCCGTGTGGCGGCCGTAAAAATCCTCCACGTAGATATGTAAGTGTTGTCATACATCTAACGTCTTTCACCGGTGTGAGGTGGGGTGAGTGGTCTAAGGCGTTCTTATTTTGCATTGCTAGGCGCTTGGTGCCGGTCGGTGCGGGTTCGAATCCCACTTGGATTTTAATCATTCAACGCGACTTAGGGACTACTTTTAAGTAGGACACTATCCCTAGGATTTCTAATTCATTTAATATAAGACCATATGTTTACTGAAACAGGTATGTTGCATTTTCCAATAAAAATAACATAAATGGCATTAACTGCTAATATTAAAGGGTTTTTTTTTCAATGAAGACTGGACAAATCTTTAAAATCCTTTCGTTAGAAATTATAAAGGAGAGACATGCAACTGTATGGTCGTGTAAATACTGTTAAAGGAAAAGGGTCACATTCATGCTTTTTAAGAAGATTTCTCCAGGAAAAAAATACTTTTTTATCGACGCTCCTAGAAACATCGAGAGATCTGGCAAGATCTGATACTGAATAAATCATAGACATCATATTTGTTATTTTCATTTAATCTGTCAGTTTATATCAACCTAGAAACCAAGCGTATTCCATTTTGAATTAGAACAACCTATACAGAATAAAATAATTTAAGCAAAGACCTGATAAACATAAAAACCACTCAGAAAAGTAAAATCCGTGATTAATGTAGATATTATAAATCACGTTGTTTGATTAAGTAAATTGCTATACAGTGGCTTATTGTCTAGACAACTTAATTTCTCGCCATATCTTTTAATTTCATCCAACTGGTGAGTCGCATTTGTATGCACGTTGCACTAACTGCAGCGCGTCGAAAATATATAGCCTTTGTTATATAAACTCATTACTCTTTCTTGCAGTATAATTTTCTGATTAATTTTGTCATCCCTTTTAAATATTTTCTTAAGCTCTCTTTTAAAAATATCACAATTCTTTAAATCACTTCATAACTTTTGGTGTTGAAAATCGTTGACTACCGATGAAGCTTTGAAATAGCCTAGAACAGCCTTGACTAATGTTTACTTCATTTGTATGCCACCTCCCCCACCCCACGCTTTTTTCAATCATTCTTTTCGTAAATAAATTAAATAACACTTTCCTTATTGTTGTTTTGAGTTTATGGTCGTTATTCTTATTATTTTGAAGCGAATGTGTCAAAAATGAGTTTTCAATGCACTACGATCACTGTAGTTTGCATATCATTTCTTAAGCACAAATATTAGCTATTTTTGTATGTTCATCATCCGATAATAAATTATCAGCATTGCTGATTTCAGAAACTTAAGCTTTAATGACATTGTAGGAAATGCATCCAAGAGGTACTAGTATTACGATCACAGCTAAGGTTGATAAAGGAATTAAGTTTACATTTAAACTCGGACTTGATAAAATTGTACATTTTTCAAATTGTGCTTTCTACGTCATTCTGACGTAAATAATGTGAATCTCTTGAACGCGTGGCAATAAATGATCTCCAGTGTACAATACATGTATACGTAGCTTAAATATATGAATTGTGTCTGAACACGACGATTATCTATTGTTAAAAAATCTGACAAACTCTCAGCTTTTCTACTCGCAAACGGAATATTCTTTGTCATTCATCTTGGCGGTAGAAAGACGTAAATATTTATTGGGACCTAATCAAAAAAGAAGGTAATGACGGATCAAAACTCGCATTTTCGTCAGTTTCAAGATAACAGACGGCATTGTTTTTTTTTATTTTTACGAGACTTCGTCTATGTATACAGTGAAAAGAATTTAGCTTTCTCCCGTTATTGTTTCTAAGGCAAAGAAGCCATTGAAAAAATTTAAATTCTTGTTGCCTCTACAAGTGTATCGAATGTTCGTGTGGTTGTTGAAATTATTTCTCTTACTGTTTCACTAGAAAAACAATGGTCTGCATTAGCGCTTGTATGAAAACTTTTCTCATCATTGACAAAGAATAAGTTACAAGAACACGGAAACTATGCTTAACTGCTACACTGACAATAACATAGTTACAAAAATCCAGTCTCGAAGTAACAATAAAAGGAACAACTTGGTCTCTACGTTTCATAAAAAAATTGAATTCCGTAGTTCAAGGAATCTCAAAATATATGACAGAGGTAGGCTGAAAATAACAGTTTCAATAATTGTAAGCTAATTAGTCTCAATATTTTAAGGTGAAAACAAACAGTTGAATATTTTCTTTGTTTAAATCAGTCAGTTCAAAATTTCTCGAAAACGTTTATTGCACCTACTTATCAATGTAATCGAAACATTGTGAAAGCAAGCTGTCAGCTTGGTAACTGACAGAAGGTATGGTGTCTTTTCTGACGAAGGAAAACATGTTTCTGTATAGATAAACGCTATTTAAGATAGAAGATTCCTGATAGAAGCAGGAATCCCAAAAACATATTGTCTGAAACTGAGGCTACTTAATTATCAGAATTATTGTATTTGCCTGTCGTAGATTTTTATTCTTTGACATAGATATTGAATAATATAGACTTCAATAAAGTACCGAATAGAAAATATTAAATGCAGTATATTTTTATGTAAACTGATACTGTCAGCGTAACATTATACAATCATTTATTAACAAGATTTTCTAAAAAAAAAGTAGGAACTATAAACGCTAGGCTCTAATATACCCAATTCGAGGAAACGATGTACTTTCAACAACAGGCTACGATAATATGTCAAGGAAAATTACGCTACTGAGCAGAAAATGCCTCTAAGGTTTTGATGGTAAAAGTAAATTACTTAAATACATCATGATCGCGTTTCCCTTAAGAAATAATAAGTATCCAGGCGTGGTTTATCGTAGAATAACCCACGTTTTGAGTTCTTATGCGTAGGAATATATCACGAAGGCCGTAGGCCTGAGTGATATATTGTTTCGCATAAGAACGATAAACCACAACTGGATACTTATTATTTCGATTTTAAGACGACCAAACAATAAACCGCATTGTGAAATAAGTGTTAACTACTTCTTACGATCGCAAAAACACTTGCGCGGTACGCCGCTGAGTTTGGCCGTTTAAATTTCCTCCCTCGATATATGTAAGAGTTGCCTTCCACATAATAAGTTGATCAATCCAATAAATGAACAAATAAACATTTTTCATCAGTTGATAATTTTTTTTTTATTTCGAACTAAAATTGCAATTTACTAATAAATTAAATGTTTAAACAAATAAAAGATGTTCATGTTCCCAGATGCTAAAAATAGCATAATTTATGTAGAACGTCACAAGGTCGCTTACACGAAAGTCGGCATACGTGTGTGAATTTTCATGTAGACACAAGTAACATTTACATGAATTATTGACAGAAAACATTGCTCGGCAATATTTTTTCACAAATTGCGCCCATTCTAAGTAAATTGGCTTTTTGTGCCATTTTGCAGCCGAACTTTGTTGTTGTTGTACGCCATTCCTACGGTAGTATTTACAAACATCACGTGACTTTCATTCATAAAAATTTTATATGTGGGGTGACGGCGGTACACGGAACAGCCAAAACAACAAGCGCACGCGAGTGGTATACTGCAGGATAACCAGTGTTTATTTTCTTCTTTGTATATATTGGCTATTTTTAGATCGTGTTAGAATTATGAATGACTTTCAAAAACAAAATCCAGTTTTATACAGTTGAAGTCATTAAAGCAAATGCATGAGGCTTTTAACTGAAATGAAATGAACATAATCTCTTGGAACTAAAATAATACCTTTTTCTGGTTCTCACATGCTAATTTTATTCCTTTATATCATCAGAAAATAAATGTATATGTTTTTAAAACTGAATAATTCGGTAGCACTAATTTGCAGACACAATTCTTATCAGAAACACTTAAGGATCTATAATCAACAATGAGAACATGTTCTTGTAATATTACTTCTACCTCCAGCTTAAAATTCACCAACTCTTAAATTATGAGTTAGCCCCTTTAATCTAAACTAAGCATTGCTCAAATAATTTTCATTGTATTACATTTTATTGGCAAATAATTCATCCCTACGGACAAAAACGAAATTTTTTCTTATCGTTGGCAATTTAATAAAAGAAGCTGTTAAAATGTCTGCAGAAATGCCTTCTTGCTGTCTCTATAGGAGAAAACTTTCTGTTTCTTTGCATTTATATGTCTCTTTGGGGAAAATTCCATGGATTTGTGGTAAACTATAACAGAAACATAGAAAAGTCTGTGTACACCATTTAAACATTATGAAAATGAAAAGAAATCTCTAATTTACATATATTGAAAATTAGAATTATCTGTTTCGCTTGTTGTCGCAAGACTTTAATAATAGTAATTTTGTTAAGGAAATCGTTCCCGCAATTCTGGTAATGAATTACAACTATGAATAAAGTGTGTGGTCTAAAACTGAATATAGATTAATTTGACAATAATCACCATAGTTATTATCTTTTAAACAAGTCTCTGGTCTATGTAAAATTACACATGACTTGCCAGGCATTTAACTGCTGATTGATTTGTAAGTTTTCTTTATGTTCAAATGACGTTTATTTGAAAGTTCAGCATTTTTTAAAGAACTCACCTGACTGAGCAGAACCTGTTCGATGACAGCTGGTACAATAGTATCAGGTTCAGGATCAGGGATTTAGTATACCCTAATAAGTTGCAAGCTGCAGATTCAAAGTAGTACTTTGATTGCAAGGGAAAATCTCTGTCCATTTGAATGTAGACGTACACGTACAGAGAGCAAATGAACCCGAACAAAAACTTGAATAAACGTACGACGAAAATGCACAATACTTCGATGCGTGAAAATAATGCGGGAAGCACAAAGTACATCGATTTTAACTGGTTGGAAAGCTACATCACAGTGTTGTCTTTATCAATGGAAATAAGAACATACACGAACTCATATAGATGTAGAACTATTAAGAAAATCAGAATGAAATGTTTATAAGCAATGCAATTTTTGGTATGTTACCCACACATTAACCATTCACACGTGTTAGGTTATTTACTGGTTAATATTGTGTGTAAAATTTAGATATCTGGACAAATATTTCGACACAAAGGAAGGTCTACAAGTAGTTTATTCTAATCTGTTTACCACTTAACAAATATATATTTGTTGCATATCATGCACCCACACATCACTTCATGGATACAAAACTTTCTCAAAAACAGATCACAGCAAGTATAAGTTGAAAACAAGCCCTCCGATAGGCTCCCTGTGCTTCTTTCTGGTGACTCTCGGGGGTCCATGTCTCTTTCTCGCATACATCAATGACCAACCAGGAAGTGTCAGCAGTCGGGTGCGTCTATTTGCGGACGACACCATAGTCTACTTAACAAATAAATCACAAGCATCAGCACAAAGCTTACAAAATGATTTGCACAACCTTGAAATATGGGAAAAAGAATGGTCAATGGAGTTCAACCCTGACAAGTTTGAAGTCGTCAGAATACAAAGGAAAAAGAAACCTATCATCTTTCCCTACACCCTACACAATACTATGCTGAAAACCACAGAAAATACAAAATACTTCGGAGTTACAATGAGTTGCAACATGAAATGGTCATCCCACATAAAACTGGAAAGACACGAGGCGATCATTTTTCTATTAAATGTGCTGGGTAAACAAGAACAAAAAACATAGCTTTTTATGTTATATTATTAGAATCGACTTTTCCTAGATAAACGTGGCTGCTGTTTTCTGTTTTGTTGCAATATGATATTCTCTGTAGGAATTCTTTTCATTTATGAATGTACAACTTTCACGTCAATATAACTTGAATATTGAAGCCAGGAAAAATATATTTTGAGACCTTTCTTTTCGAAAATATATCCCTTTTCAATGCTCTTTTTATCATTTTGTGTTTTGGATCATCAGAACATGAGATGATTGTGTCAGATTTGATTATTCTTTTATTCTAACAAACCGGCTACAATAATAGCCTAACCAATAGCTGGTTTATTTTACGTTTAAAATATCCATGCAAAACAGCCTGACTTCTATATATTTGACAATACCTTCATAAAAGTTTATTTCTATCGTTTCCATTTTCAAATTCAATATTTTGCATTTTACTACAAGCATTCTGCAAACACATGATATAATACTGGAAAAATAAGTTTTATAGTATTTTAATGGATTTCATTGTTCCCCATTTACTAGTTTGGGAAATTGCAAATAAAGAATACAGTTTCATACTATGAATTGTTTTACAGATTCTATTTTCTGTTTAAAAACATGTGTATGTCAATGACAATTTATCATAAGCTTACTCGATATTACCAACAACATCAAACAACAACAACAAAACTGAATAAGGAAAATTGGCATAACAAATACCTAAGGCTAATGAACAGTGGAAACAAATATATACCTCGATACTTACAATACTACAGCATGCATCAGAGTTACATAGTAATATAAAACAAAAGATATTATATCAGACAGCAAATGCAATATAACCAATATTAATAATAGTGACAAATATAATTCAAATGATTCTTAGATATAAAATATCACTGCGTATTTCAAAAAAGTACAAATTCCAAAAATAGTTCTTTCCGTTCTCGAGGTCATTAAGTTTTCAAATTATTGGAGATCTCTCCGTGGTATTTTTAGCAAATATTTGAAAAGACATTCTTTATATTTATCACAAATTAGAAGAAAATGATATTCAAATATTTTGCAGTGTTGACAATTTCTACTCTCTCTGGGAATTCCCATGCATCTTCATGTTTTAGTAGCATGCCAATGTGAAAAAAACACGTCCTAAAACAAGTCAGTAGTTTCCGAAGATAATCATTCTCAATAGAATCTAAATATGCATCGTACTCAAAAACATAATATGATCACGAAGTTTATTTTGCAGAACAGAACATATGTAAGTTTAAATCAATGTCATACCATTAGTAATTTTTAAATCCTGTTTCATTAATATTGTCTTAACATATTTACAGTTTTTTATTTTCAATAGTGTCATGCTAGGAACAAAAAAGTTTAAAAATAATTAAATCTGGCTTTAACATTATCTTAAACCAATATTTTAACGCTTATTTTTGCACGATATTTCATATTAATCCCTTCTATTATTGTAGTGTTAAAACATCCAAGTACGTCAAATCAATAAAACTCATTGGCGACACCATACGATCAAAAACCATTAACTTAGACTTTACATTAAAATGCAATCTAAAAAAGTGAACTTTAAAACATGTATGGCTTTAAGAGCTTTGATCAGATAGGTGCTTGAGACATGAACCATTACTCCTGTGAAAACTTCTCCAAGGTTAAAAGAGATTAAACATTTTCTAACGGTTCAATATTAATTAACTAATATTATTTTATATAATTTCATTTAAAAAACACACACACCTTAGTTTTAGAAAATTGATATTGACTTTCAGACTACATCTAACGGGATGCATAAACAAGCTCTTTAATTGATGTTAAATAATAATATTTATTATATTTTCATCTATTTAACAATTACAACTTGATCAAATTAGAAGCCATATCTCCTGTGTTAGATGACAATCAACTGAAGTCAAACATTGCTTAAAAACATCGACGTACAGTGTAAGTAAGTAAGATACAAGACATCAGTATCTGAAAATCGTAGATAGGTTAGATTTTCTGGGAAAACATTCAAGCATTTCAGACAAATTCTTCGATTTTACTCTGTTATTATCAATGCATTAACTCATCGACAAGAAGACATAAGAGATTCGGTAGGATGTAATAAAGAAAAGGGTTATTTCAGATCGTAACTCGTATTTTTGTCAGATTCATTACACCAGTCATCTTATATTGATTTATCACGGTAATTTGTTTATGCATACTATGAGATAAAATCGGTTACTTTTCATGCCTAATCAGTTATAATGAAGGCCCCGATGATTCTAATGTTTGATATAATAGGTACTGTCCTAGACGGAAAGATTTTGTTTTCAGTGTTTAATAAGCTTTCTAGAACAATTCCATTTTCTTTAAATATTTTAGTTCATAAATAGTGTATAAATTGTCTTCCGTTTGTATAATAATTTTAGTAATATAAGATTATCCTAATGTTGGTGGATTTCTATTGATTATTTTCAAATTATATACTAAGAAAAGCTCTGCATGGAAATTTGTGCGAAATCTGTTACCTTGATTTATGATTGAAATTTATTATAACACTGACTGCATGAATTTATTCCACAATTGTGACAATGATGATATTGCAACAGATCACAAAAAAAGTAAGTCAACACCATGTTTGTGCCAATTTCAAAAATCTCATTTTTAGCAGTCTCTAGAACTTTCGGAAACCTTCGATAAAAATATTTTCTGGAGAGAATATGAAACGAAAACATTAAACAACACTAGACTGAAAAAAGAAGAAAACGGAAAAGGGAATTTTAAGTTATTAACGCACACACATAACGAGAAATCCAAAATGTCATCATGTTACAACAACAGAAAGCAGGATTTCATTAGCGACGTGGAAAACATGCTTCTATATCAAATATATTGTCATAGACGTTTTACGAATTTAAAGGGATCAGTTTAAAGCCAAAGCAAAACATTTTGTTTTTATGGGTAATGACTTTGATAAAATCAGATAAGCACCGGTACATCAATTAACCCAAAATTTTCAGAGAAGTAATACCAGTGCATTTTCACGTTTTTTTTAAACATTACATAAATTTAACGCATAAAATTAAGCGAACCTTTTCCCCTATTATAATTAAACTATCTTACAGTTCTTTATATAAAAAGGATATATCTACGATTAATCAAGGACAAATTGTGATTTTCAGTCAGCAAAATAGGCAGCAATGCCTAAATTAATATTTTAAATATCTCTTCCTATCTCATCATGAACTTAAACTCTCTTGCAAAGTACTTGCCATTCGTGTGTTTTTCAAAACAAAAACTGTCTGTAGCTTGTTTCTACACAGATGGACTTAAGTGCAAAAATAACATAGAAATAACCTCTATTTATGCATTTAGGTTAAAATTGACTATTACCGAAACGTAGTCAAAATTAAATCATAAACAAAGAAACAAACGTATTGTAATTGTCTTCAACATGACTTAGGGATATTTTTAAGTATGACACTACCCATGCGATTTTTTTTATTCATTTGAATATAAAAACATATGTTCACTGACACTCGTATGTTGCATTTTCAAATAGAAACACATGAAATAACATTAACTGCTAGTACTAAAGGTTAAGACTGAAAATAGTCTTTTTAAGTCCTTCGTTAGAAATCATAAACGAGAGACATGGAACAGTATGGTCATGCAAAAACTGATAAAGCAGAAGGGAGGCATTTATGCTACGTGAGAAAGTTTCTCCAGGAACAAAATGACTTTTAATCAAGGCTGCTAGAAATATCAGGAGATTTGGCAAGATCTGATATTGAATAAATCGAAGACATCATATTTATTATTCTCATTTAATCTGTCAGTTTATATCAACTCAGCAACAAAACGTATTCCATGCAGAATTAGAACAACCTATACAGAATAAAATGACTGAAGCAAAGACCTGTTAAATATAAAAATAACCGAGAAAAGAAAAATCTGTGATTTAGATGGAAATTGTAAATCACGTTGTTTAATGGTGAAACGATTGTAATAGATAGGTAGTAAATTTCTATTCACCGGATTATTGTCTAGACAACCTAATTTCTCATAACACATTAGCAATAATATCATAAAATTTCATCCAGTTGGTGGGCTTCATTTGAATGCACGTTGCACTAACTGCAGACGCGTCGAAAATTTAAAGCCTTTATCATTTAGCTGGTACTTCCGAACTCGAAAAAAACATTGCTCTTTCTTGCAGAATAATTGTCTAATTTGTTTCTTTCTTTTATTTTTTTAAAGCTCGCTTTTTAAAATAATTATCATAATTTCACGATTCTTTAAGGTCACTAATAACTTCCTTACTTATGCTGTTGAAAATCCTTGTCTACCTGGAAACGTGCGGGCACAGTCGGTTAAAGCCTAGACTATTTTTGCTTTTCATGCACCCTCCACACAACCCAAAGCAATACACACATGCGCGCGCAAGCGAGCAAAATCATATGTTTTGATATACTTTGATAGGTTCAGAAAGAAAAGTTTTACCAAGAAAAGGTTTAGTTAGATTAGTGACAAAATCAGGTAAGTAAGTACCTTTCGTTTTGTTTTTGTTGCAATGGCACATCGAAATAGGATATCTACTCTTTTTCGTCTCAGTGTAGCATAACATTCTATACAGAAAGTATGTTAATAAATAGATATTTACACCATTTACTTCAGTTTTACCCTTTTTTTGGAAGTCATTAAAACTTGTTTAAATCACCCTTCGTAACTATGTTTAATAACACTTTCCTGATCATTGTTTTGTGTTTATGATCATTATTCTTTGAAAAGAAAAGTGAAAAAAGCATATCAGGAAAAACCACAGTCAGAAAAAAACACAGCTTCCCCAGACAGTCAAAAGGTAGAGAGGAAAGGAAAGCATTAATTGATATACTGATCAATTAAAAGAAGACACCACAGACAATAAACGAAATTGAGAACCCAAAGGATTACCGCCTTGGAACATTCAGTGGCAAAACATTTGTCGCTAGGGTTTTAAACCAGGTTCTAGGGTGCAATAATGTCACACTTGCCCCGACGGGTTCTAATAAGAACAAACAAGTACAAGTTGTCTTAGTGAATTAATTCCAACGCATTCATCAACTCGACAATTTTGCATATAAAATCACACAAACATATAAAACACAAAAGCTAATGGCATTGCAGAGCAAAAAAAAATGAGTGAAGCAAATGCGTAAAAAATGAGTTTTCAATGCACTACGATCATATGTGATTTACTTGACCAGTCTTAAGCACATATTTGTATGTTCAGCATCTGATAAATACTCATCAGCATTGTCGATTTCAGAATGTCAAGTTGTAATTACTGTAAGAAAAGCATCCAATAGGTATTAAAATCACAAACTTAGGTAGATAAAAGTATTAAGTTTCGATTTAAACTTCAACTAAATGAAATTGTACAAGATTATAGGGCTATCTTCCCAGTTGTGCTATCTACGTCATTCTGACGTAAATGTCAGTCACTTACATGCTGGACTGGCATTGATTTCCAGTGTACAATATACGTAACTTAATGATATGAATTGCATCTGAACATGACAATTATCTATGCTAAAAAATCTGACAAATTCTCAGCTTTTCGATTCACATTTTTGTCATTCATCTTGGCGATAGAAAGGCGTAAAGATATTCATTGGGACCTAATAAAGGAGACGGTTATGACGAGTCAAAATTAGCATATTTGTCACTTTCATGAAACAGACAGTTATAATGCCAGTCCCTGTACAAGTGTGTCACTAACTTTGAATTTTCATTTAGTTGTTGAAAAAATTTTACTTTGTGTTTCTATAGAAAGCAACGGTCTGCATTAGCCTTTGTATGAAAACTTTAAACATCGTTAACAAAGAAATACGTATTAGAACACAAAATCTATGCATAATTGCTGCACTGGGAAAACAAAGTTACAAACATCCTGTCCCGAAGTAACAATAAAAGGAACAACATGTCCTCTACGTTTCATATGATAAAAATTTTAATCCCGTAATTCCAGGAATCTAAAAAAATAACATAACAGAGGTAGACTGAAAATAACATTTTCATCGACTGTATGTTCTTTAGTCTCAATATTTTAGGGTGAAAACAAAAAGTTGAATATTTCCTCTGTTAAAGTCAGTCAGTGCAAAAAAATATTTGAACAGTTTTCTTAAACAATGTTTATTGCACCAACTTATCAATGTTATCGAGACATTGAGATAACAAGCTGTCAGCTTGTAACTGAGAGAAGGCACGATGTCTTTTCTGACGAAGGAAAACATGCTTCTGTATAGATAAACGCTATTTTAGATGTAAGATTCCAGATAGCAACAGTAATCCCAAATATTGTCTGAAAAAGAGGCTACTTGATTTTCAGGATCAGTGTGTATGCATGTCGTGGATTTTTATTGTGTAAAATAAATTGATCAATAAAGGCTTCAATAAAGTACTGAATAGAAAATATTAGTGCAGTCTATATTGAAGAAAATATTGACTACGTCATATTATAAAGTAATTGTTAACAAGTTCTACCTGCAATTATAGGAACTACAAACCCTTAGCTTTAAATAACCACTTCCAGGAAACTACATACAAGTACTGCCTGTACTTGTAACAGCAAACTACAAGAATATGTCATGGGAAATTACGCTTTTGTGCTGCAAATGATTAAAAATTATTAACATTTGATGGTTAATAAGAATTATTTAAATACATCATGATCGCGTTTCACTTCTGAATAATTTTCAGATACCGAATCCAGTTTTATACAACTGACCTCATCAAAGCTAATGATTGAGCCTTTTAACTAAAATGAAATAAACATGCTATCCGTTAAATTATTCTTGAACTGAAATTAAACCTGTTTTCGGTTCCCATAACATGATTTTTTGTCAATTTTCCGTATATTATTAGTAAAATATATTTTCTCAAAACTTAATTTGTAGACTTTATGTTTATCAGAATTATTTAAGGATTAATTACTGGCAATAAGAGAATGTTCTGGTAAATACATGAAGTACTTCTACCCGTGCGTCATAAAATTCGTTGACAAGTGAATTATGACTTCTTGCCAATTTAATTTATACTAAGTATTGCTCCGATATATAAAAGATAAATGCATATCATTTTGTGTGTAGGTATCAAAGAGCCAGTCATTTTTTCAATTTCAACTGTAACGGATATCGCTACATCATAGGTTCATTGAAATGTACTTCGATATTCATAATATATCGTTATTTATGCTTTATTCTATGCAAAATAATACATACACGCATTTGCCACTTTCCTTATGCTGGGGACAAAGAAGCACAATAGCTTTTCTATGAAATTTCAATGTACTCTGAATACATTAAGCCTAAATGTCTAATAGAAATGAAAATCATTTTATCTGCTTATTGTTTTGAACAAGACTCTGGGCTCTGTGAACAATTAAGTTTATTGTTAGTGGATGGTGACTGCTTGATATACATCATAGTGATAGACCATTGCGAGCGTGGATTTCTCCATGGAAAAAACACATTGAAGTCTGAACACTTTTTTCATTTACATTGTATATAAGTTCAGGTTTGTTATAAAGCTGTTTAATGAGACAGATTTTAGGCTAGTTAAGTAAGTAGAGACATTTATTTTGATTTTGCTCGAACCCTTTAATATGAAAGTGGTCTGGGTTTAACTAACTAAAGTTCAGACCATCTGCCTATAAAACCCCTGTAACATCTGTCACTCAACGGGTGTTTCTAATATAGTTTACATAGAAACACAACATAGCAATCATAGCCAAGCAGATACATAGACATAATGCTCTACAAATACTACCTTCGTGTTGACTTGGATGACGCTTCTGCATCTATTCTCCCAAGACCTCTATTCCTTAATGTTGGCTGGGGTACAAATTTCTGTCATGCAGACGTTTTGACAGGCGTCCTAATGTTTTGTAATGTTCATTATGTATGAAAGAGCGTTTGCGCAGAAACAATCAAATGGTGATACTAAAAATCGAAAATATACTTACAGAGGTAAAATCAAATTTCGCCCGATTTCAACGCATTTTTACTGAATTTAATCAGAGACATAGATAACATATTTTATCTATATCTCTGATTTAATATACGACTGATGTGTGAAGTGTACGACTTTGGTGTATAGTGTAAATACAGCACTTTTTGTTAGTTCATAGAAGCCAGAACACATCCTATGTTTAATAAAATTGTTAATTAGTTGATGACGTCAACTTTGACGTCCTTTTCTCGATGACGTCAAATTGACCAGGTTGTTGATTTTGTCACGTCACGTCACATGTATTATACGAAAATGTTCTTGTAAATAGTACTTCTACCTCCAGGTTAGTGCATTGAATCGTTCTATGTGTCATAAAATTCGTCGACTCTTGAATTATGAGTTCTTGCAGCTTTAATTCATATCAAGTATTGCTCCGATATTATGCTCATTTTATTACATTTTATTAGCAAATAATGCAGTGCTGCAGACAAAACGAAAGCGTTTCTTATCTTAAGCAATGTAATAATAGAAGCTGTTAAAATATCCCCAGGAATGCTTTCTTGCTTTCTCTATGGGTGAAAACTTCATGTTTCTTTGCCATTTATATGTCTCTATAGGAAAAATTGCATGGATTTCAGGTAAACTATAAAAGGGATAAAGAACAGTCTGTGTTATGCAGAGTGTGAAACCATTTAAACATTAAGAAAACGAAAAGAAATCTCTTTTATTTAGTTAAGCTGGACATTCATAATACAACTGTCATTTTATCTGATACGCTCGGAAATTTAGACTCAGTGAAACTCTTCTTATCAGATTCCGTTTTGAAATTTGACATTGTCAATAAGACAAAAAATAAGAAAAAAGCACAAGTATAATTGTAACCTTGGTGTATTTAAGGAGATGAAATATTGTTTAGACAGTTATTAGGGCAATATTTTTGACAGTAGTTGTATATTAAATGTGATCATAATTATAAGCATAATTAAAAAAAAGTAATCGTTTTGAAATGAACATTCAACAGAACAGCGATGAAATAGCATTTATGTGCTCTGAATGAACAAAATGTAGATTTGACAAAAATACCTAAAATAATTCAGATCATATGCAGATGAGTACATGTTGCACGCAGTGTAATCAAAAAATAAATTCATATGAAAATTGCCATATTTTTCAATCCAATATGAGACAGAAAACATTAAGTCCAAGATTTGAAAGTACAATGAATTTTGCCAGCTTCCAAGCGCTGCTAAAAGGTGAATTCATATTTTTGTTGTATATAAATCAAAGAACCAGCTTTTTTCAACTGCAACTAATGACAGTTTGAACACCATTTACAGATGTCATCGCGGTATCACGGGTTTATTGAAACACTTCGATATTCATTAAATAAATGCGTTACGTATGCTTGAAGATATCATGTTATGCAAAATAATCCATGCACTCATTTGCTTCCTCCCTCATGTCTAGGACAAAAAAGGTGGAAAAAAGCATATCAGGAAAAACACAGAAAAAATAGAGGAAAAGACAGCATTAATTTATTTTTTCAAAAAAGGGACATCACAAGAAGCAAAACAACATTTTTAATGGATACCACTTTACGACTTTCTATCAAAGATCGTTTAGTACTCTAGACACATAGGCCTTACAGCAAAAGCCGTGCATACCTGAATCGGTTTTAGAAATTAGTGTAAATCTCACTTTCTTAGCTGCATATTTCAGTTAAACCATGGGTATTTAAAGCAAATTCGTTCACTTAGCATATAAGCTTTGACGAGACAAAACTGTTTCTACGTTTTGTAAAAATATCATTCGTATTGCAGGTTAGGTTTTAGGCAAATACTTACATATTTAGGAAAATATTTGCATAATTGTGTCAAGGAGCCCTATGCTGGATGCCTTAACGTTTGTTTCACGACCTAAATCATTTTCTGGCGAAATAATCCTTATACAGCCAACTGTCAAAAATACTGATCTAGGGGGTACATGTGTTAGAATACACTCACTCTGAGATCTAAACCAGAATACATTTATTGTATATCAACGAACTTTATAATAAAAAGCAAAACACAGATTTCACAGTGGTTTTCTTGGCCTACCATACCACGGAGATGACCTTAGAAGGTGAAACAGGCCGTAATCTTGCTCTGCAATATGCCAAATATCTGTTCTAATTTGCCAGAAATTTAAACGACAATTAATATTTTTATTTGAGGTGTTTATGCATTTTCGTTTTTATAAACACTACATGTTCGATTAATTAGAGTAATCTCGAATTGCTTCTAAGACGTGGCAACAGCCAACGTCTAACTGATGAAGGACACAAATGTATCAATGGCCAAAATCATATACAAATACGATGGCGGGGTTTAAATGGTTTCTATTTAAGATGGTAAAAATCTTCATAACGGTAATAAAAGCGACAAGGAAAATTTCGTATTTCTGTCTGAAAATTGAAAGCTATTTTTTTTCAAATAATTAAATAACGATAAAATGAATATACCGTGTTAACCGAAATACTCAGATATTCTCAGAACTTTTGCGTTCCAACACGTGGGTGTTTTAAATCATTTGTTAATGTTTCTTCAAATTTAACGACTTTTGAATGAGACATTGTATGAACTATAAATTAAATGAAGTGATTTTCAAATAAATAGTATATATGTTCGTCATGTTAAATGTATGTTTTGTAATTCATGCAACAAAAAGCTTGGGAATTTGAAATGCTA
Source organism: Cyclina sinensis (assembly GCA_012932295.1). NCBI lineage: Eukaryota > Metazoa > Mollusca > Bivalvia > Venerida > Veneridae > Cyclina > Cyclina sinensis. The sequence goes on along the minus strand of JAAONU010000014.1, from coordinate 13,805,660 downwards.
TTTCAATGTGGTATAAGTAGAAAATTGCGAATTTTTTCTCGTGAAAAAGGTAAATTAAATACCTTGGTAGAATTTCATTTATTTTGAAAATGTGGATTTTACTGCTTTAGTATTTGCAATAATGGTATTACTTTTTTTTCAGAATACATCTGGTTTTTGCATAGTACTTAAAACGCCTTGAACGTTTACAATTATTTTTTACTTTAGTTTGTTAAAAAGTTATAACATTTTGCATCACATGTGATTATCTTGCATAGCGCAATCGTACTATCAAAGTTTTTTTTTATCTGTTACGACTTTTAGATGTTAGTAAAGAAAAAAAACGTTCAAGTCCTTTACCACATAGTAAAGTGACTTTCATCATTTCATACCTGATAATGTCAATACCTTTCTCTGCCGCTTATTGTTCAGATGTTGTATTATGTAAATCTTCGTGTTTTTTCTGTCATAAAACCAGAATGTAAAAACTTGAACATCTGTTTATATCATCTGCATGCCTGACTGTAAGGAATGACTATGAAAATGAATTGACATGCTTCAGAATTTCACACAGTTTTAAGAATACTTCAAAGAATAACTAGCAGCTCATTAGATGTATCTGTTGAATACATTCGTCGATGTTCGGTCTACCATTCATTAAATGGAAAACAAAACAAAAATGCCAGAAGGCTATTTTTACATTTGGCTTAAGAATTCTGAACTAGCTAAATAAGTTGTGTTGCAGAAACTGTTTGTGACATTCTGACTGAAACGCAACTATTCAGAAAAATGTCAGAATATTTAGGAATGCCAAGTCAAGTACAGAATACTTAATGACACACCTAGTCTACTACATACTTAGATGTATCACAGCATGTCAACAGTTTTCTACAGTAAAGCAACACTAAGATAAGCTTATAAAATGTCTTTTATTTTTTCCAACGGTCATAGTGCCCATTGTCGGACTCGTTTTCCATCTGGTAGATTTTAAGCATTTAGTATAATTAAGACACCATGAGGCATTTAAAAAGTATTGAAGTATTATATGTTTTGAAATAATTTTGAGTAAGCATGTCTTCTTAGAGAAACATATTAAAGCATTTATCATCGTTGAAACTTTAAAACATTTGCAATTCAAATGTGAATGACAAAGTCTCAATTTGAAACCTTTACTTATATGAAATTACGAAGTAATGCAGCATATTTGTTAAACGCTAAATGAACTAAATGTTAAATGAACAAACAAGTATGCGATTCGTCAAGATCAATTGATAAGCATTTTAATATAAAGGCAAAAAATGCCATAGTTCAATACAACTTTACTAATTTTCTTAAATATTTGAAGGAATATCTTACAATCCTTAATTCAACACAAACGCTTAAAATCATTGTAGGTCATTTAGCGCAGACAAATTCAATTAAGTATAAACATATATAAATTTAAGGGAATTCTATTTTTTATTCTCACGTATATATGGAATCTATTTATAACCGAAACATATGTGTCTCTTTTTAATTTCTTCGTCATGATGTATAAAACAACATATTGACTAGTTTTAATAGAAATCTATTTCAGAATTAATCTTTGATTTCTAATACATAATATGTATACTGAAACTGGTTTGCTTTGAACACCTGTAATGCCCTTTAGATTATTCAAAGCGTAAATAAGAAAACATTTACTGCAACTTATTCGCGTACATTTTAAAAATGAATGTGAACGTGTTATGTATGCCTTACACTTAATAATAGAGAAAAATAAAACTACATACTAGGGAGACATTTTGCTATTAAAGTAGCTTCTTGCTTTTGTATTAGGAACTATTAATATCAAGAAACATAAGGAGATTTTGTAGGATCTGATATAAAAGAGGTTTTAATAAATCCTAGTCATCACATTTGTCATTTTTATTGAAACTGACAGTTTATATCAATTCAACAACAGAACGTTCATGCCGACTAAGACCAACGTAAACAGAAAAGAGATTTCAGCAAAGATCACCATAAAAACAACGGAAAACGAGAAACCAATGACTTCATTGAAAAATGAATATCATGCTGTGAAACGATGAAAATAATAAAACACGTAGTACATTAAGGTAAAGAACGGCTTATTGTCTAGACACCCTATTTTCATAGCTAGCATTAACCAAAATATTTTATTTCTTCAAAATGATGCACGTATGCACAAACATTTACAGCGGACGCATCGATATATTAACATCACTTAGTGACTGATTAAGAGTAACTTTCTTTTTTAAATGTTGGTAAAGCTTGCTTTTATTCAACTAATACATACATAAATTCTATAAAAAAGATACACTCTAAATTTAAAAAAGAAATTCCAGCATATATTATGTCCTTCATATGTTTTCGATGTGTTCACTCCTATAAGCTGTAAATAATTGATTACTTAGAGAAGAACATATGTTCATTTATACCAGAAACTGTTGCTTCTAAGGAAGTTTTCTTTCGGCATAAAGCGCTATCAAACAAATGTTGTACAAAAACAACTCTCTTTATAAAGACCGGTGCTTAGAATTGTGAAAACTTTTCTACTTCATTACTCTTGCCAGAGAAACAGAAATTGTAACTTTAATATAAAAAGTGCTTTCTCACGCCTTTGCTTTTTATACCCCCACCACAAAATGTGGGGGGGGGGGGCTATAATGGATTCGCTTTGTCGCGTCCTCGGTCCGTCCGTCCGTCCGTCCGTCTTTATTATCGTGTCCGCTCTATAAATCCTATACCAATTGAAGGATTTTCTTCAAACTTGGCTGAAATGTTCACCTCAACAAGGGGATGTGCAAAACCCATATTGCCCATGTGTCAGCTCAAGGTCTAGGTCACAATTATAGGTCAAATATCAAACAATCAAATATTAGACATTATGTCGTGTCCGCTCTGTAAGTCCTACACTAATTGAAAGATTTTCTTTAATCTTGGCTCAAATGTTCACCTCAACAAGGGGATGTGCAGAACCCATGTTACCCTTTTGCTGGCTTAAGGTCAAGGTCACACTTGAAGGTCAAAAATTGACTTAGAAAATATTCTTAAATTTAACATGTATTTGAATATTTCTGAAACTAGAAAACTTATTTGCTTAAAAACTTAAAATATATATGAAGTGTCACAATTAGGATATGCAGGTCAAGTTTCATAGCTCTGTATTGCATTTTGACAAAGTTATGCCCCTTTTTAAGTCTTCAAATTTACATACAATCAAATATTAGAAAATATGTCGTGTCCGCTCTATAAATCCTATACTAATGGAAGAATTTTCTTCAAACTTTACTCAAATGTTCAAATCAACAAGGTTATGTGCAGAACCCATGTTACCTTTGTGCAGGCTTAAGGTCAAGGTCACACTTGAAGGTCAAAATTGACTTAGAAAATGTTCTTAAATTTTAACATGTACTTGAATATTTCTGAAACTAGCACAGATATTTGCTTGAAACTTAAAAGATATATGAGGTATTACAAGTAAGATATGCAGGTCAAGTTTCATAACTCCGTATTGCATTTTAACAAAGTTATGCCCCTTTTCAAGTCTTTTAATTAACTTACAATCAATACTAGACAGTATGTCGTGTCCGCTCTATAAATTCTATATTAATGGAAGGATTTTCTTCAAACTTGACTCAAATGTTCACCCCAACTGGGCAATGTGCATAACCTATCTTACCCTTGTGCCAGCTTAAGGTCAAGGCCACACTTGAAGGTCAAAAATTGACTTAGAAAATGTTCTGAAATTTTAACATGTAGTTGAATATTTCTAAAACTAAAACAGATAATCATTTGAAACTTCAAATATATACGAAGTGTCGCAAGTAAGATATGCAGGTCAAGTTTCATAACTAAAAAAAGTGGGGGGATAACTTTGTATTGTATTTTGACAAAGTTAAGTCCATTTTTATGTCTTTAAATTTATTCACTATAATATTTCTTAAACCAGAACAGATATTTACTTGAAACTTAAAATTTATACGAATGGTTACAAGCAAGCTCAGATGAGGAAAATTCTACAATTCCATTGAATTATGACACAAGTTATGCCCCTTTTAGGCTTAGAAAATGTTCTGATATAACCATTAATACTTAAATGTTTCTGAAACCAGAACAAATATTCACTTGAAACTATATAATATATAAAGAGTCACAAGTAAGCTCAGTATGCAAAGTTTTTCCACTCTTAATTACATTTTGACATAATTATGTTATTTTCCTAACTTCACTGCTTTTGTTTGTTTTAGTACATTGGGAAAATGAAAGGTTATTTGTAACTGTTTCGAACATGATTTGACAATATATATTTATACTATTACCTGTACAATTTGTTTGGTTTTTTTTCACCAGAGATAATTTCTTTTTATGTATATGTATTTGTGTCACTAAAGTTATTCCCTTAACCACCTTTCCATGTCGTCTTCTGTCAAGGGCATTGGTGGGGGTATGAATCGCATTCAGCGACAGTTCTAGTTATAATTGGCAGGGACCATTCATAATTCTCTACAGAAAATCGTTTTCAATATATATTCAGATATTTCCGTCAGTTTCTCTATTTTGGAATGTCAGTAACAATTATTACGATACCATTCCTTTTGAAAATATGTACAATCCATAAAGTTATCTTTGAGGGGAATGTATCAGATTTCTTTCGTTTTTTTTCAGTAACATCCCTTCCACTATTTGCATCACAGTATGGATCTGACAGTTCTGCGTTATTTTACGAACAAAAGTTAAATTGCATTCTAAATACGCAGTTATAAGAAAAGATCTGCAACTATTGTCTGGCTGTTATACAAAAAGTACGAGGAAATGTCATAGGACATTATGTTTTTCTGCGTATAAGCATATAGTTTCTTTTCAAAATGCTTAATACGTCAGCAGCAACAACAAAAAAATTGATAGGAGTATTGTTCTCTTAAATAGTATTACTTCTCCAAGCTGAGAGCATTTAGTCGTTACCTTGTGCATCATAAAAATCAACAATTCTTGAATAATGAGATCTTGCCACTTTAATTTAAACTCAGAGTTTCTACGATATGTATTCATTGTATTTCATTTTATTGGTCAATAACGCATTCTTGTAGACAAAAACGAAAGCTATTCTTATCTTTTATGCTTAATACTTGATAGAAACTGTTAAAACCTCCTTCAATGCTTTCTTGTTTTCTTTTTAGGTGAAAAGCTTCCTGTTTCTTCGCTTTTACTATATCGACCGTTGAAAGTGCTTAAGATTCATTGGAAATGCAGAAAGCCATAATATGGATATAAAATAGTCCGAGAAAGTGCCTAAACAATAGAGGAAAGATCAATATATTAAAATATTTGAACCAGCATCGAATGGAACCAACCGCCTAGCAATACAAAGTAAGAACGACTTAGACCACTCGGCCATCGATACAACCCCTAAAAAGGTTGAGCAAATAACCAGGATATAGGTGTCCACCTCAGACCACACCGGTGACAGGTATTAGATGTACGACAACACTAACTATAAAAATTATCTACGGGGAGACTTTTACGGCCGCCACACGGCACAGATAACGCTGTTGTGAATTGTAAATAATCAAGTTCCCAGTGGGATTCAAACTCGCAACTCATTATGCATGAATGAATGTGACGGGAAAAATATGACCATTACATCTTTTTTGAAAAAAAAACAATCAACGTTATCGTTTTGATTTTCACATTTAACAAAACAGCGATAAAATCATACTTTATGCAGCTCTGCAATTCAATACACACAACAACTCAGAGTGCATGCAAATGAATGGATAGTTTATCCAGCGTTGAAGGAAAAGGCATTTCAGTTGAATATCGTCAAAAGTTCCAATCCGGAACAAGACAGAAAACAATAAATAAAATATCTTAACAAATATCAAGAATGTCATAGTGAATTCGAACAACTGAAAAAAAGATAAATGCATATTTCTTTTTATAAGACAGGCCTATATCATCAATTTCTATGCATCATTATCCCATGTCTATATTTGCCCCTTCCCAATGCTGAGGACACACAGCAGATTGGCATTTTCTATATAAACCCATTTATAATTTTCTTTCACATATTGTTGAGCACTTAAGTCATGTTAGCTTAACAGCAAAATTCGTGCATACCTCAATCTTTGTAGACATAATTAAATGTTGTTATTATTAGATGGAAGCACGTGGAAGCACGGGCTAAGAGTTACAAAAGTTATCGATATTGTTACTCCAAGTATGCATGCTTTTAATGTTTTTTATTGGCATTTGTTTGGCATTTGTTTGACATGGTGTGTGATTAGATATGTTAATACAACTATTGATCCAAGTTTTGCGTTTGCAAAGTCTCCCCGTTCATACAGTCAGTGTTGTTGTGATACATCTCACGCCAGTGCGGTGTGAGATGGACAATTATCTCAGTTATTTGTGCGACCTTTTTAGGGTTTATTGACATGGCCGAGTAGTCTAAGGTGTTTTACTTTGCATTGATAGGAGGTTGTTTGATCCTGGTTTGAATCCCACTGGAAACTTGATTATTTAAAAAAGAAACCGTTATGTATGCTTTATAATATTTCACTTCTCAAGATTATCCGTCTTTTTTTTAAACTATTATTTCTCATTCTGTCTAATGTTCTTACCTTACAGTTCAAAGTGCAACTTTGTGAATATATATATTTTTTGCCTTTATTCCAATTTTATTTAGTAACTTATATATACCCTTCCTTTATTTTTACATTTTGTTCCATTTTATTATCTTCTCTGTTTCATCTTTTATTTCATTTAATTCTTCATTTTATTTCATATTATTTTATTACAGTTTAACCCTAGACTAAAACGGACGTTTTGATTTTTTGTTGTTGATAAAATGCATATATGTTTGCGCTAAATGAACAATTTATATTACAAAAGATCCATTTTACAACAAAATGTTGTTTAAAATTTTACACCATAGTAACAGTGGGATTTTAGGTTCAAGTTAGGCACAGTATGGCACAGAAAATGCCTTATATTGTCAGTTAGGTATCTTTTGACTGAAACCCTACCAAAGCAATAGATTTCACTGTACCCGTCGCTGCAAACCAAAGTTCTTGAATCGTACATTTCAAGCCGGTTCAAACTGATATTTATCGATCTTGTGGTAAATCAAATTCAAATGTAAAGTCCAGTTTCAAGTTTGTACCTATCAATTTTCAAACAAGGTCTTACGGTGCAATGAAGTAGTTAAGCAACCGGTATCCCATCATTTTGGTAGTCCACTTTATTTTTGCTTGTGATTTTATTTAACCATAGAAAATACTATCTGTTTGCTATTATGTCCATTTAAACTTTGTCACGACAAGCTCAACACTTACTTGAACTGCAAGAGGGGTTCCTTTAACTAAAGGATGACTAAAGGAAGACATATAAAGCCAAATCATATTTTAATGTCATTGAATAGTTTTTAAGTTCATAGGAGTATGCAATAAAAAGATATTTAATATATTCTGTGACAATAACTGTAAGAAAAATATTGGTGGCCTTTGAAACTTTCGGGAAAAAAATCAATAGGGTTCACCTACTTATCATACCCAACCTTCCTACCTACCAAATCTTAAGTGTCTGTGCCTATGTTTTCTAAAGTTATTGAATTGATGGAAACAAAGTGGTCTACCGACAGACCGACCAACCGACTAAACGACATATGAAAACAATATACTCTTCTTTTTAAAGGGTATGGGGCATAATAAAAGATGCTATTTTCTATTTCTTTGGTCAACAGAATCAAAGACTCCCTTGTTTAAGGTTAATTGAGAATATCAGTGGATATTATAGACTTTCAAACCTTGATTTTACATAACCTTAAAGACAACAATCAAATACAGATACTTTGTAATACAAATAGTAGAGATAAAGCAAAGAAGCAAACTAGATTGTGTATATTATATTTCAAAACTACAAGTACAATACTAAACTAAATGAAGATATGATACAAAACATACAAAATGCATAGATACAAATGTTGACTCTTTGATGACAATATTATTGATTTTATCTGGTTTTCATAGGTACACAGACACTGTTTTGTTCATACAATTTATTATGATTTCAATTATTGCGGGGACTTTGTCTATTCTGTACAATCATTGTATATACACCGGTCAGTAAGGCCTGTGTGAAACCACTCTAAGCATGATGGGAAACGCACTACCTTTTCAACATGGCGGCTTGAACACGGACGTGATTTAACAATACAATTGTAAAGCGAAAAACAATTAAATTTAAACGCCGTTTGTGGGATCTACTACAGATAATGATATTATTTAATTTATTTAACTGTTCGTTTATTGTATTTTGTTGAAATAGATCAAAGCAAATTTCCATCAACACGCGTGTTATTATTTCGTCCAGTGTTAGTTTAAACCCAAAAGTGAAAGTACATAGTTTTAAATATTTGAATAAATAGTAACACGGTCGAACTATCAATTCTATTTTCAATTTTAAGACCACTGCTAAATTAGTAAACCATTTTAATCACTTAAAAGATATAAAATTAAAAAAAAATAAATATATATATTTATATTATAAAAAACATCGCCATCCCTTGCGGACTACTTTATGTCGAGTCTTATTTTACCCCAAATGGGGATGAGTAACGCGTCGCACGACACAGGTCGATTTGAGAGACCGGTGTATATACAATGCTGTACAGTTCTCATTTGCAATGCGTTTAAAAGCTCCACAGGTTGACTGGTTTCAGATTTCGTCATACAAATGAACCTCCCCAAGAGTAGGGTCTGTACAAAGATATAACGTTCCCTTTACTTACATCTTTACAATGTTTAACAAACAATTAACTGATAAAAATATCAACATATCAGCATGAATCATGAAATACATTCTTATACATCATTTATAATAAACATATATTTAGACAAAAATATTGTTTGAAAGGCAAAGCATTTACTAATTAATCTTTTAACTCAAAATATTCTACCGTTACATAAAATACAAAATTGTTAAAGGTATTTACCCAAAACTGTATTTTATCATTTTTGGAATAAACCCACTTTATTCACTTTCTATTCACGATTATAAGTTGTAAAATCAATGTTTTCACTTAATATCTTAATTTTTGATGTTGATTCTACGAAGCCAAAATGTGCACTGAATTAATCTGTACTTGGAAAACAGACCCAAATATTTATCCATAACTTTTGGACAGTTTGTCGAAACAAATACGATATTGCTGGACCTAGCTTTAATATAATTGATCACATTACAACCTGATGATAATATCAATTATTGTTATTCGAATTCAAAAGAAACTGGCTAATTAGAGGGCGTGTGTTATAATTTTTTATAAATACACAAAGGCAACTACACTCTAGCCTGATATCAAAACAATTTACTGACAAATTCACAGCTCTACAAACACTTCATGTGTGCAAGTAGTATCTTACTAACAGCGTAATTAATGAACAAATTTAAACAGAGTCCAGCATCTTACTGATAAGAATAACATCTGGTGAGAACTTACTCGACCTGTAGCGTTGTATAAAAGCAATAAAGAAATCCAATAATATTTACAGGTATAAACATGCACGCATTACAAAGAAATAAAATAAATTAAAAAATGATTGAAAATGTTTAATTTTGAATTTTGTTATGTGAACGACAGATGACAATTTTAAAAAGTGCAAAAAAAATTTAACGTGATACCACTTGAGTAAATTTTTGAAGCGAATCAATCAAGTAATATGAGACATTTTTTCATGCACTAAGGCGCGATCTCTTATTTTCATAAGAATTTATCTGATTCTTTGTAAGATTTGATAAATAGCCATTTTCATGTAACTCAATTTACATTAAAATAGTATCATTTACATAAATACAGTAAAAAGGCAAAATCTAAACTGCCTTTTGAAATAAGCTATTCTAGTTTGCATTAAATCACTTATCAATAGGATAAATCTATATAATGTGTTTAGTAAAATAGATTTTCTTTCAGATCATTTTTTCCAGCATGTGGGTGTTTCCCATCATTTTAATGTTTCATTAAATTTTACATCTTTTTAATTAGCCAATCTATGAAGTTAAATATAGTTGAAGTGATTTTCAAGTAAATATTATATACGTTATTAAATAAAATGCTCTCATCTAGAAATGCTTCGAATTGTGAGTCCTGACACAAAAACTCTGAGTTAAGTAGTGTTATGTTTTAATATTATCATTTCTAAAGAAGATTTAACATTCAAGAACCTTTTGATTTTCTATTCATTCTGAGAACAACACAATAAAGGGGATAAAATGAATGCCCTTGTGTTTATCTGAAAGCATTGCTGTGTCAGTTTGGGGTATTTTGTTGAAGCTTTTCCTTGTACAGAACAGAACCCGAAGAAGAAAAGAATGTTGCTAGTAATAAACAAACATTCTCGCTCATATTATAAACACAGGTAACTTTTAACGTTACAGCACACTTTCCTGAAAATTGTCTTTGAGCGGAATATGTCATATTTTCAATTAAACTGCTTATACTTTTAGCATCACACTGTATGTATGTGACAGTGCTGCGTTATTTCACTTGCAAAAGGTAAAATGCATTTCAAATACACAATTAAAAAATGCAATTTCTGTCTGGAATTCATGCAACAAACTACGATTTAATGTCATTGGACATTAATTTTTCTGTATATAAGAATATGCTTTTCTTTTCAAAATGCTCAATATGTCAGCAACAACAACGAAGTGATAGAAGCAATGTCCTTTTAAATAGTACTTCTACCATAAGCTGTGAGCATTAAATCGTTATCTTGTGCATCATAAAATTCAACAACATTTGAATAATGAAACAATTAAATTTAAACTCAGTGTTTCTCCTTCATTGTATTTCATTTTATTGACAACGACGCATTCCTAAAGACAAAAACGAAAGCTTTTCTTATGTTTAATACTTAAAACTTGATAGAAACTTTTGGAATATCTCCATGAATGCTTTCTTGGTCTCTTTATAAGTGAAAAACTTCCAGTTTCTTCGCGTTTTCTTTATCGTCTGTTTGAAGTGCTTAAGATTCCATGGAAGTGCAGTAAGTTATAATAGGAATATAAAATAGTATCTAAAACTGTTTAAAATATTAGTTGAAAAATCAATTAATTTGAATGCAAAAAAAATTAAAATCAACTGATTTTTCATGTACTTAATCATAAAGATTTGGTAACAATAATTTAAGAAGAAATTCTTCACATTTCTTACACTTTAAAAAGGTGACTTAAGCGTACGTTCTCAAGAATAATGAGGAAAAAGTCACAATAGTTTTCATTGCTTTATTAGTTCTACACAGTTTCATAAAGAAAAATAGTATGGTAGCACATAAAACAAAACAAAAATTCAATTTCCATCTGGTAATATAATACAATAATATGTGTAAGTGAATAACGTTTTGTCGGTGAATGCAGTTGCAATGTCATCCACGAAGTGTACATGGACTTGTCTGTGCAACAGTGTTAAATTTTAGCTCATTTATAATGTTTAGCTCCACATTCATAACATTTAATAACCTTTGAAAATTAACGGTAAAAGTTTTCATATTGATTATCATTTAAATTAAAAATATATGATATGTATATCAAGTATTATTGTAATTTTTGTTGCATTGGCATGCATAAAGGTGCATAAAGATTGTGAAATATCGTTTAAATGTTATTTTGGTTGTTTGTAATAAAAATTAATGTGACAGAAAAAATATGACCATTAGAACCTGTCTTTTTTTGAAAACATCACGACAGTATTCACTGACCAACGTTATTCTAACACGAACAAGTTTACTATCTTGCCATATTTTTAAGGAGCTTTTGTTATGTTTGTGCTACCATACAACTGGACATTTTTCTTTGTGGAACTGTGTAGCAGTAATAAATCTATGAAAATTATTGTGATTTTCCCCTCATTATTCACAATAGTGGTGAAGAAATTCTTTTTTAAATTATTGTTACTAAAATTCTATTATTACGTACACAAAAAACAGATACTTTTTATGTTCATTGCACTCAAATTAATTGATTTTCTTCCACTAACGTTTAAAGCAATTGTAAATACTATTTTATATCCCTATTATAGCTTACTGCACTTCTATGGAATCTTAATCTTCTAACAGCCGATATAGTAAATGCAAAGAAACAGGAAGCTTTTCTCCTATAAAGAGACCAAGAACGCATTCATGGAGATATTTTAACAGTTTCTATCGAGTATTAAGTATTAAACATAAGAAAAGCTTTCGTTTTTGTCTGCGTTATTGACCAATAAAATGAAATACAATGAATATATATCGGAAAAACACTGAGTTTAGATTAAAGTGGCAAGAACTCATTATTCAAGAGTTGTTGAATTTTATGATACACAAGATAACGATTAAATGCTCTCAGCTGCGATAAGAAGTACTTTTAACAAGAACATTACTCCTATCACTTTTTGTTGTTATTGTTGTTATTTATGACGTATTGAGCGTTTTGGAAAGAAAATATGCCAATATGCAGAAAACGTAATGTCCCATGACATTTCCTCTCGTTGCTTGTTGTATAATATATAAACAGTAGTTGCATTTGAACTTTTGCAGGGTAAAATAACCCAGCACTGTCGATCGATACTTGGATGCAAAAAGTGTAACCAGTTTAATTTTAAACAAGGCAGTGTGAAGGACAGCTAAATCCCCTTCCGCAGCGGACATGAATGTGTACGTCTTGACCTTTAACAAACCATGACCTTGATGTTGTGCCATGCATATTATAAGCACATAGTCTCATGATAGTAATTATTTGTGCCAAGTTATTTAAAATCTTCCATTAAGTCAAAAGGTTATGGAGAACATTAAACCTTGCCCTTGGGGTTAGCAACCTGGATGTTGGGTTCTTAACGTCGTGTCAAAGTGGTGATCATTTGTGCAAAGTAATTAAAGAACGTTTCGTAAGCCAAGTTAGTAAATTATAGAGCAGACGTGAAATGTGGATATTTGACCTTTAACTGTGACCTTGACCTTGTGGATAGCAACCCAATTATTGCGCTCATAATGGTGATCACTTGTGCCACGTTATTCCAAAAAAATCCAGCGGTTTAAAAGTTATGGAGCGGACAGGAAATGTAAACTTTTAACACTTGACCTTTAAGTGTGACATTGACCTTGGGGGTAGCAACCCAATTATTGTGCTCTGCACATCGTCTCATAATGGTGATCACTTGTGCAAAGTTATTTTAAAAAGTTTTCAGCGGTTTAAAAGTTATGGAGCGGACATGAAATGTAGACTTTTTAACAGTTGACCTTTAAGTGTGACCTTGACCTTGGGGGTAGCAACCCAATGATTGCGCTCTACACTTCGTCTCATAATGGTAATCACTTGTGCCAAGTTATTTAAAAAAAATTCGGAAGTTTAAAAGTTATGGAGCGGACACGAAAGTGTTACGGACGGACAGACGGACGGACGGACTGACGGACAGAAGCCATTCATTTAATCCCTTCCCCGCTTTGCGGAAGGGGCTTAAAAATAACATTCCGCTTAAAGAACGTGTATGCTGTAGAATGGAAAGTTATTTGTGTTTATAGCGTGAGCGGGGATGTTTGTTTGTTACTAGCAACATGCTTATCTGCATCGGTTCATGTTCTGTACAACGGAATAGTTTTAACAAAATATCTCGACCTGACACAAGTGTGTTAATGCAAATATACACAAAGGCATATAGTAAACCCCTTTTAGATGTTGTTGTTAGAATGAATAGAAAATCAACCGGTCCTTTAATATTAAGTCTTCTTTAGAAATGAAAAGATTATTACACAGCCTTACTTAACTAAGAGTTTTTGTGTCAGGACTCACAATTCGAAACATTTCTAGATTAGCAATTCGATAATTTATGTAATGATATTATGACATAGCACTACTTAACTTACTTTTTTGTGTCAGGACTCACAATTCGAAACATTAATTGATAAGCATTTAATTTAATCAGGCATATAATATTCATTTGAAATTCACTTCAACTACATTCGAGTTCATAGACTAGCTAATTAAAAAGATGTAAAATTTAATAAATCATTAAAATGATAGGATACACCCACGTGTTGGAACGAAAATGTTCTGAAGAAAACCAATTTCATTAAACACATTACATAAATACCTCTTGCTATATTGATTTATTCGAACTTGAATAACCCATTGACAAAATGCAGTTTAGATTTAGGCTTTTTAGTTTATTTATGTAAATGACATAATTTACAAAGTAAACTGAGATATTTTTTTTACAATTGGCGTCTATCATGCACTTATAAATTTTTCATTCGTTTGTCTCTAAAATAATTTCATTAATTCCATTATGCCCCCCACCCCTTTTAAAAAAGAGAAGTATATGTTTTGCATATGTCATTTAGTTGGCCGGTCTGTAGACCACTTTGTTTCCGATCAATTCAATAACTTAAGAACACATAGACACAGACACCTGAGATTTGGTTGGTAGGTAGGTAGGTTGGTTGAGCATGATAAGTAGGCGAACACTATAGTGTTCCTTGGCCTAAAGGTTTAAAGATTATCAATATATTTCTTACAGCTCTTGTTACAGAATATATATATTTTTTTCTTTTTTATTTCATTATCCAATGAATTTGAAGATTGTTTAATGACAGTATAATATGGTTTGGTTTTACATGTCTTCCTGTAGCCATCCTATAGTTCAAGAATCCCTCTTGCCGTTCAAATGTATGTTCAGCTTTTCGAAAAAAAGCTTAAATTGACAAAATAGCAAACAAGTAGCAGTTTCCTTGGTTGAATATAATCAAAGCAAAATAAAGTGGACTACCAAAAAGGGGGGCTGCCAAAACGGCGCTAAAATACTTCAGTGCACCATAAGACCTTGTTTGAAAATTGATAGATACAAACTTGTAACTGAACTTTACATTTGAATTCTATTTATTATATCGATAAATATCGATTAATATTGATTCATTTTACCAGTTTAAAATGTACGATATAAGAATGTGGGCTTGCAACGATGTATACAGTTAAATCTTTTGCTTCTGTAGGGTATCAGTTAAAATATATCTAACTGACAATATTAGGCATATTCTGTGTAAACTTAACTTGATATCGGCTACTATAATCCCGTTGGTACTATGGCGTTAAATTTAAGACAATATGGATTGCACAATGTATCTTTTGTTATATAAATTGTTTGTTTAGCGCAAACACACATGCATTTTATCAACGAAGAAAATTCAAAACGTACGTTTTAGTCTATGATTAAAATTTAATAAAATGAATATGAAATAAAAAAGAATTGAATGAAATAAAAATAAAACATAGAAGATGTTAACTTGAAGCAAAATGTCAAAATAAAGAGAGAGTTTTTATTTAAATTTAGATACTAAATAAATTTGGAATAAAGACAAAAACTTGATGAGTTTGGTAAATTTAAATATATCCACAAAGTATTACTGTGAACTTTAAGGCGCGAACATAAGACAAATTGAAAAATAATGCTTTTAAGAAAATACACAAGTAATCTGTCGGACAATCTGGAAAAGTGAATTGTTATAAAGAATACTTAACGGATTTGTTTTTAAAGTTAGTGATATTAAAAGTGGATTGCAACAATTGTAACTGAAAATTAAAAGCGCTGCAGGCAAAAAATACTGGAGTATTGCACTTTTGCTTAGATTTACCAGAAAACAGACAAAAAGAATTCCAAGTGAAATAGCGAAATAAGTTAATAAAAACGTAAACAAGAGATGACAGAACGGGAACGTCTAAAGTGACAATAACATAAAACAATCACAAAGAGGGAACTGAAGAATGAAACTGACAGTCTAAGTCCTTAAATATCATTCTTAATTTCATTAGTAAATTTATGGAAGTTTATTAATTGTATGGCCAATTTACTTGAAGATAATCAGTCAAATTAATACGTGATGCAAATATTATATATCTGCTTAAAGAAAGTATCATAGAGAATTAATATAACACACTTGTCAGTAAAGATTATTACAAGGAAAGAATAAAAGTAAAACATCAAAGCGTTCTATTTCATGTGCAGTGATCTCCCCTTAATTATTGAACACAGATCTTTACCATGGCTGGTTTACTTTAGCTCGCTCCAAGCTATGTACAGTTATTTGAACTGTTTAGAGAGGACTTTGTGTCATTCTGCGTTTCGCTTTAATAATATGAATAACAAAATTATTATTATTATTAATGACAATAATAATAATAATAACTCTGGCTCCTTAAGGTTAAAGAACTTAAAAAAATAACCACCTTTTTGTGTATCTAACTTCGACCAGTATCACCTGACATGCCTCGTTGTAGACAACTTAAATAGAAGATTGTTAAGTATATTGGATTAAAATAAACTCTATCACTGGTCTCGGTTACTGTTTCTGACTCAACTTTAATAATAATAATAATAATAATAACAATAATATATCATAATTATTTATAATATCTCGAATACGTTGATTTGTACTTTTAACAAAACTGTAATGAAGTCACACTTTACGCAGTTCAATGCTCAAAGCAGTTCAAGATGTATGCAACTGAATAAATGATTTATGCAGCGTTGAGAAAGCCATACCTCAAGCATGAGCGGACAAAGCGATGCAGGCCGTAATCTTGCACTGCAATGTGCAAAATTGTTTGAATTAGTTGCCTGCATGTCAAACAACACTTTTAAGATTAATGCAAGGCGAGATTCTACAATTTTCTTATTTACTCTTATTTATTTTGGGAGTGCTTGTTGGCAGTATTTAAAGTCGAAATGTTGAACATAAATATATTAATGGCCTAAATACTAAGGTTGTGTTACGACGTTGGGATTTAAATGTCTTTTTCTGGTTGATATACCACAGATCATCGTTAACAGAAAAAATGAAATTAAAAATTACAGACTGCTATTTGAAAATCGTTCAAATTTGTTTTACATTATCAAATCAAATTAAAATGTATATACTGTGATAACCTTAATACACTTTTCAAAATGTCCAATTACCTTGGTGTTTCAGTCATTTGTAAATGCTTCATAAAATTTAACGCATTTTGAAATACACATCGTGAACTACAGTAAAGAGAAAGTGACCCTCCAATAAATTTGATATGTGTTTCTTCACGGAAAATTCAAGAAACAAAACTATTAAATCTTTGTATTTATGTTTAATTGAGGAATAGATATTGAAAACAATTGTGAAATAGTTCTAAGAAAAATAAACGTACATGCCTCAAATGACAAAATTAATTGCCTTTTTCTGAACGTGTTTGTCAAAGTTAAAAGGTTTGTAATTGTTATATATTCAAGATAGTTTAGACTGAATCTAAGTATAGCTTCCTATACAGAAGCTTCAATATATTTTTTTGGAGTAATTGTGGGAGTGTTGACAGTATATGTTTGCTTCGTGTATTACATTCATTTGTGTTACTTTGCACACTCGGATATCAGTTGTGTTTTCGTGCCATCTATTAAAATTAATTTGATTTGGCTAATTAGATTAATTATTCAAGTCTACACAATTTATCTGACAGAGCGATTATCAACTGTCACGGAAATAATACACATAATACGTAATGGCAATGCTCCGGAAGTGGTGCTTTTTACCTATGAGCTGAGGACCAAGAAAGATAAACTGTAGATCCAAAAGTGTTTTTGGACAATTGGACATCATTGTTCAGGTCATTTAGGGGTCAAAATAAAAAAAAAATATATATATTATATTTGGAAGAACTCTTCCAAAAGACTTTTGTGAGCAAACATAACTGAAATGCTATTTACGTTTTTAGGACATAAAGTTTGTATCCTTTAGAAGAACACGAAGAATGTTCATTTTATTTCTTGACAAAAGTCAAGATTACTTTTCGAAACGGTTCAAGGCAAGATTTAAAGAACATGTGACCTCCACCTATATTGAAATATTCTGATGAATTTTACACGAACTTTTAAGTGTACAGTTTTTACCCTCTATATGGAGATATTCCAATATTCTTAGGATGGGATTGTTTCGTGTTTCGTGATTTCTGTTAAGCTTTGAACTAGGACATCAGGTCTGACGCACAAATGTCTGTACAAAGAAGTTGATCAATATTGCTGTTATTTCAATTTTCTTTTTCTTATTAAAAGAGAAAAACATAATTATATGAAAACATTGCCAATATCCCCAAAATTCTGTAGGAAAGATTGTAAATGAGCACACAAAATAAAAGCGGTGTAAGTAAATACTATTTTTATTCCGTCTATAATATAACTTACAGAACTTATCTTTTCTTTTGAAAAAAAAGAGAAAGAAAAATTATATTTCTATTTTAAATATCTAAGATTTTTCTGTTTTTCAACCAAATAAATGGATTTAGGTATATTTTACAGTACAACTGTTTTAACTGATAACCTTAGAAATTTATCTGTGAAACGTTTCATATGTGATATTATTTAGACATTGTAATCTGTTTACGTCTAAGTATATATGATATATGCCAATATCAAGTATTACTGTATTTTCTTTCCTCATATATATATATATATAATTTTTGCATTGGTATGCCTTATAGTAGTGAAATATCATTGAAAGTTTACTTCAGTTTTGACTATAGATACATGTGAAATGAAAAATATGACTATTAGAACTTTGTGTGAAGTGTTATCGTTTTGATTTGCACGTTTAACAAAACTGTGATGAGGTCATACTTTATGCAGCTCTGCAGTTCAATAAACAAAACGATTTAAGATTTAAGCTGTCATTGTGAAATTGTGGGCTCATTGAAATGTACTTCGATATGTTTTGATTTATTTGTTACGTATGTTTGAAGAAATACTTATATGCATTATAATCCCATATATATTTGCTTCCTTTCCCATGCTGAGGACAAAAAGGTTAAACCATTTACAATTTTCTTTCAAACATCATTTAGCAATGTAGCTATCCGAGCTTAACAGGAAAATCCGTGCATATCTCAATCTTCTTAATGAAATTAGTTTAGACATTATCAAATAAGCACAATAAATCTCAGTAACTTTGTTTCATAATTCAGTAAGACCATGAAACTTATAGGTACTTAAACATAATGCACTAAACAAAGTTTAAACAAGACAAAATGATTTCACATTTTGTAAAGTTTTATTTGTATTGCATGTTTTGCACCAAACAAACATATTTAGAAACACGTGTTGCCCCCTTTGAGGCAATAAATTCTATCGATGAGGACTATGATGAATGAAATCACTTGCTACTCGAGCTTACTCATGTACTCTCACTTTAGCATAATACAGCAAACGAGGAACTGTCAAAGAACTTTGATTTATGGTTAACAAGTCTTTGAGTTAATAAACTCACTCTGATATTCAAACTGAAACACATTTATTAAAAACTGTTTATTTGTGTCAGTATTAGATTCATAGTCTCTTATAAAATACACGTTTATAAACACAATATGTTTCGATTACCAAATATTCATCGAGTGCTTTTTAAGTCACAGCAGTATTTAAAGTCGAAATTTTGAATATATATGTATCAATGGCCTAAATATTCAGATTTATAAGGCGTCGGGATATTAATGTCTTTTTCTGGTTGATATCTCAAAGATCATCGTTAACAGATAAAAGACATTGAGAATTATTCTAGATTTGCCATTCGAAAATCGTTCACCTTAATTTGTTTTACTAAATCAACTTGAAGGTAAAATGTATATACTGGGTTAAAAGAAATATGCTTTTCAGAAGTTTTTACCTGGATGTTTCAAATCGTTTGTTAATGCTTTATCAAAATCAGCGCACATTGATGGAGACATTATGAACTGCAGTAATGATAAAGTGATCCTCAGATAAATATTATATGTGCTTCCTCACGGAAAATTCACGAAACAAAACTTTTGAATCTTTGTATTTATGTTTAATTGAGGAATAGGTATAGAAGAAAATTGTGAAACAGTTCTAAGAAAAAAGAAAACGTACATGCCTTGACAAAATTACCTTTATCTGAACATGTTTGTCAAAGCTTTAAGATTTGTAATTATTTGATGTTTTAGATGTTTTAGATTACATCAAATTTAGGCTTCCTATATAGACACTGCAGAATATGTTGTTGAAGTTAGTTATAGTGTTCAACAGTATAAGTATGCGTGCGTGTGTGTGTTACTTTGCACAGTCGTATATCAGTTGTATTTTGTGTCATTTATCAACATTAAGTTAAATCGGTTGATTTGTTCAATTATTTAAGCCTACGCTATTTGTCAGACAAAGCGATTAACATGTGTTTTTAACTGAAATGCATCATTAAATTATTGCTGTATATATTGTTTGTTATGCCGCCGATTGTGATGAAATAGCTGATTAAAATTTAAAATACCAAACTTATTTTTCATGAAAGTATAGTTTAGAGAAAGCTATAAGTAGCATCGTAATACATTATAACGTGTCGAATTCGGTTAATAATTTTATGCCTAAAGGATTATTGCATTCTGTCTGTTGGCTGAGTCCATTTTCAATAAAAAGGGTTTCTGGTATTTATTTAAAATTCTATTTAGGGAAAAGGGCCTTCATGTAAACAATAAAGACCCTGATCAGACGCCGCGCCGCATATTGCGGTGTCTGATCTGGGTCTGCTTTGTTTGCCTATTTCTAATTTATAGACACTAGGCATTATTGGATTAAGATTATATCACTAGTCAAGTTTCACCACGACATTTAAAAACAATAATAACCAAAAAAAAATAAATAAATAAAAATAAAATGAAAAATAAATAAATTTTGTAATGATGTTTGCTCTTTGCAAAACAAATCAGTTTTTTTTCTATAAAATATATAGTAAAAATAGATTTTCAACTACACTGGAAGGTGCATTGGCAATATATAAATCTCAGAAGTGTAGAAGTTTGTTATTTCTAAAATAATGTTAATGATTTCAGAAGATTCAAGGTGTTAAAGCATTTATCTTGACAAATAATAATATATGGATCCTTGTCATTTTAATAAGAAAACTAACTTTAAATAAATACTAAAAGTTGACTGATCGTTTCAGTATCTCATTAATTTTGAGACGCACAATTAATGTGCACTCTAGTTAAACTGAGTTACATTCCTTTGTCATATTTGTAACCTTAGATATGTATATGTAAAAATAAAAAAGATTGATGCCTATTTTGATGTAAATCATTCATAACAGAGTACATATAATAAGGCATTTTCATAAGAAAAACATTTTTATTCTGGCACAAGGTTTCCCTAAAGGGGCAAATGAATCTTTGCAAATGTGAGTAATTATTTATGGAATTGTATCCTTATGCATTTTGACGCCAATATTGCAAATTGTTCCGCATAAAACATATCAACAATAATTTCTTTCATAAAAATGTCTAATTCAACAAAGCGCATTCAGCCTTGTTGTGGATAAAATATTAAACACTATTCAAAAAAGATATGTTATGCATCAACATTTTCAAAGTCTCAAATCACAGTCTAATGAATAACCAAAATGCTATAGGAAATAAATGAAAAATGTTTGCATCAATAAAAAAATAACACGCAGAATGTTCATCGTATTTCTTGGTAAGGTCAAGGTTACTTCTCAAAACGGTTCATGAATGTTTTTTCCTCTATATGTAGATGTTTTAAAGGTCTTAAGACTGGATTGT
Organism: Cyclina sinensis; assembly: GCA_012932295.1. Lineage (NCBI taxonomy): Eukaryota > Metazoa > Mollusca > Bivalvia > Venerida > Veneridae > Cyclina > Cyclina sinensis. Next base: position 13,784,072 of record JAAONU010000014.1, on the reverse strand, counting down.
TTCGTGATTTGTGCATTAATATTTCAAGCTTTGAACTAAGACGTCGGCGAGACTTGATGTCTTATGATGCACAATATCAGCACAAAAATTGATCAGAGCTGATTTTATGTCAATTTTCTTTTCCTAATTAAAAAAAGATAAACATATGTGAACAAATTGCCAATCATCCGAACTTTCTGTAAGAAAGATCATTGCACATGAAAACACAACTAAATGTGATGTAAGAAATTAATATATTTTTTAAAGTTTTTTTCTCAAGTTTTTTTTACACTTTGAAATCAACTTTCTTTTTCTTAAAACAAAACACAGAAAGAAAAACAATCCTTTCAAAACAGTTAACACAAGTATACATTGCTGGCAGCCAGTGATGGCAGCGATTTGTGCTGAAGAATTCAAGGTAAATCACTGCAGATGACTATGAACCCTTTGGTGTTTACCTTAATACTTTTCTGTTGTGATCGTTACTGATAAGTATGTGATATTAATTCCCTGCGTTACTTTCTTTAAGAAGATATATCAGATTTGGATCATGTATAAATTTAACCGATTCTAATCAACTAAATGGGTTATAAATAAACTGCCAAATATTTCCTTATAAAATTAGGAAAAACGTTTAAGTGGACTTAAGAGTGTATTGTCACTTTCATTCTTCGGTTTGCATCACCTCCTACTTTTTTGATTTTTTAATGTTCTTGTCACTTTATACGTTCCTCTTCTGACATCTTTTGTTTACGTTTTCTTATTCACTATTTCACTATGAATTCGTTTTGTCTATTTTTTCTGTTATTCTAAGCATTATTGCAATAACTCACTTTTTCATGTAACGCTACTACCTTACTCTAACGGCCAGTGCAATCCACTTTAGATTTCACCCTTTTTTTAGAATTCGTAATGTATACCATCTCACAATTTTTAAGGTTGTCCTACATTGTACGCTAGTATTTTCTCAAAACCAGTACTTCTCATTGTCTTATGTCATTACCTTAAAGTTCACAAAAAGACTTAGTGGATATATTGAGATTGAACAAACTCCCTAATTTTTTGCCTTTTATTCCAAATATATTTATCTAATTTAAACTGTCTTTATTTTGTTCTATTTAATCATCTTTTATTTTTATTTCATTTAATTCATATTCTATTTTATATTTATTATGGCTGCATTTTAATCATAGACTAAAGCGCGCGTTTTTAACGTGTTGTTGATAAAGTGAATAAGTGAAAGTGTGTTTATGCTAAACAAATGGTTTATATTTAAAAAAGATTAATTTTGCTTTAACATTTATTTCTAAGTTTTACACGGCAGTTGTTACTTCGGGAATATAGTAACCGATACCAAGTTATGTTGGAACAGAAACATGCCAAGAATCGTCTGACTGATAATCCACAAATGCAATAGATAGGAGTTGTGAATCATGCTGAATGGGCACTTCCGGTACTTACTGACGCTTGATTCGGTATTATGAACCAATAAGAAAATAAATGCAAAACTGTTTATAAAAACCCTAACAAAGTGCACATTTAAAAAGGAAATTCAAAATACAACTACTCTTAGTAATAAGTAAATCAAATCAAAATGAATATAATGCTTCCAGGTCACAATCGTCTCACTGAAAGGATTCAAGATTCAAGATATTTCTTGATAATTATTTTCTTCCATATTTAGAAAAGTTCATTGATCAGGGTGAAATCCGGATGTTCTTTGTAGACTTCTTTTTATTCATCGTTGCGAGCCCAGTTCCTTCAATCGTTCATTTTCAGCCGGTTCCAATTAATCGATATTTATCGATTCTAGTAAAATATCAAATTCAAATGTAAGGTCCAGTTACACGTTTGTTACTAATAATTTCCAAACAAGGTCTCACGGGGCATTGAAGTAGTAAGCACAGTTTTTGTAGTCCACCATTCTGGTAGCCCACTATATTGTTTACGTGTGTTATTTAACCAAGATTACTACAGCAGTTTTGCTATACTGTCTACTGAAAGTTTGTCACGACAACCTCAATATATATTTCATATGCAAGAGTGGCTCCTTTAACTGAGAAGACTAAAGCTAGAAATATAAAGCCCAATCACATTTTAATGTCATTTAATAGTCTTTACATTCTTAGAATAATGAAAAACAATATTCTGTAACAAGAGCTGTAAGACAAATACCTTCGGGCCAAAATACACCTACCAATCATGCTCGACCACCTAACCAGTCGCGAGTCTCTGTGCCTGTGTACTCTTAAGTTATTGAATTGATCGGAAACGAAATGGTCTACCGAACGACCGACCGACTGACTAACCGACTTATGCAAAATTATATATTCCTCTTCTTCATAGAGGACATAATGAAATAAAAATGGTTATTTTAGAACTAAATGTACTTAATGGTCTTATTTTTGAATTTAAAAGTGCACGATAGATTACAGTTGTAAAAAATGCAAAAAAAAAAAAAAAAAAAAAAAAAAAAAAAATATTTTTCTTCGGTAAATTTCGGAAGCGAAGCAGTCAAGCAATAATTGATATGTATGCCATATATATGCACTTAGGCGCGATCATAAGAATGCATTTGGTTCAGGTTAGTTTTGAGGAATCTCCATTTGTACTTCACTCTCAATTTACTCAGTAAATTTTATCCTTAACACTAAAACAAATTAGGCAATATAAACTTTTGCAAATAGGTTATTCTAGCTTGTATTAAATTAAAATAGCAAGAAGTCAAATCTATGAAACAGATTTTCCTTCAGAACATTTTAATTCCAACACGTGGGTGTTTCCGATCATTGTATTGCTTCATCAAATTTTACATCGTTTAATAAGCCAGTCTATGAAGTTAAATACAGTTGAAGAGAAATGTTTCGATTTGTGAGTCCTGACAAAAAATTCTAAGGTAAGTAGTGCTATGTCATAATATTATTTCTAAAGAAGACATCATAAGCGCGGAAGTAGGTGTGACACTATAATAATCGACCACTTTAAATTTAATTTCTTTATTATAATTGTTGAATGGAATATTTAATTAGATTCTATCAAGCTAGAGTTATACAGGCGATACATTTCTTTGTCTTTTCGCCATTACAGTTGTGAGGTGTCCAAATCAAACATTGACAACATCCAACAAGATTTTATCTGGAAAGTAGATATCAATTTTTTATACAACGACAGAATTTTCCATTTTGACACAATTTCAACTCTGTGTGTGAAGGTAAAAATTATTCAACAAATTTTAGCCTCTTTAAAACTACAAACACTAATTTTGTGTCCTGTTACACATTCTAAACAATATTTTAACAGAATGGAAAATACAGAAAATTAATACAAAAACAAGAGGACCAATTCATCCTGGGTCGCTCACCTGAAAGATACTATGAGTCAATTGGCAGGGAGGGTGCACTAAAAAAAGGTCAACAGTTCAAGGTAAACAAAAGTGAAATTGGAAGTCTGTACTATATAACTATAATTTATGTAAAACCAAGTGACCACTGGGGCCGGGCCAAATTTGATTCAGGGGCTATGGCTTGTATAAACTTGGTAGAGATCCGTTAGACAATGGTACACAAACAATATCTAAACCCTAGACCTTATGGTTTTTGACAAGAAGACTTTTTTCCTAAACAGGTCTATGTAAAATAAAGTGGCCCCTGGGTTGGGGCTAATTCTGACCGAAGAGCCATGATTTACACAATATTTGTTACAAACTAAATATGTAAAGTCCAGGATTTGTGGTTTAAGACAAGAAGGTTTTTTAAACTTGTTTCTTAACTCTATGTAAGAGCAAGTGACTACTGCAGCGGGGCACATTATGATACAGGGACCATGATTTGAATTAAGTTGGTAGAGATCCACCAGACAATCATAAAAGCAAAACATCTTAACTCTAAGCTATATAGTTTCTGACAAGAAGATTTTTTAAATAGTTTTTCCTTTATAAATCGATGTAAAATTAAGTGACCCCTGGGATGGGGCCATTTCTGACTCGACGTCCAAGACATACATAATGCGGTAGAGGTCGACTAGGTGATGCTAAAAACCAAATATGTAGGACCTAGGCTTTGTGGTTTCAGACAAGAATTTTTTTCCTGTATAACTCTATGTAAAAGTAAGTGACCCCTGGGACAGGTCCAATTTTGATTCAGAGGCCATGGTATGTACAATTTTGGTAGAGAACCACTAGAGAATGGTAAAAACAAAATATCTAAATCTTAAACCTAATGTTTACTTACAAGGGATTTTTTACGTTCTTTCTATACAAGTCTTTATAAAATCGAGTTCCACTAGAATATGCTTCAAACCAAATATGTAATTTGTGGTTTCAGACAGGACGAATTTTTAAACTTTTTTCCTATACAACTATTTGTAAAATCAAGTGATACCTGGGATAGGATCAATTCTGACTCCAGAGATATGATTCATATGACTATGGTAGAAATCCACTAGACGATGCTGTCAAACAAATATATATACTTTATGCCTTGTGGTTTCAGACAAGAAGATTTTTAAAGTTTTTTTTCTTTTTGTTGCAATGGCAACCAAAGTTCTGCTTCCATTCCAATTTTTACAAAATTTTTAATAAAGCCATACAAGGATCATTTCTGTAAAGTTTAAATAAAACTGACCTAGTGGTAAAGAAGGAGATGTTGTTTCAAGTCCATTGTAGATGATGGACGGACGGACGATGGACGGACGACGGACAAAATAGCATAAAAAGCTAGCATAGAAAAAATATAATCTGTTAATAATTTGAAAAAAAACAACAAACAAAACAAAAACAATGAAGGTTGATGTTTAAGGTATATCTGAAATCACATTTATATTATTTGTTCGTGCAAGTTCACACATTTCCTCTCTAAATATGAAAAAAGCAAAATATCCACATTAAGACATGAAAGTGACTGACTGAAAGATCGATCGACGATTCAGGAAAAGAAAAGTTTTAGTTTTACTGACCAGAAGGTCTTTGTTAAACGAGAAAAAAATAAAATATGACTTTAGAACTATGCAAAATGATTTAATAGAATTAATGAGTACGCACGTCTGCAAAAGACTGAAATAGTTTAATCCAAGAAAGACAACGCCCATTCAGTGATGCTTAAGTTAATGAAAACAAGAGCTATCACTAAATGTGATTAATACACCCACAAGACTGCTTCGGGACTGAGGAAGTTATTAGTAACAGAATACTTTGTAAAAGCATCGAAATAGAGTTATGGTTGTGGGCAATTAAAGATAGTTGTGGTTCTTGTACATTGTATTTCCTGTCATTGTGAATGACCATTGTCATTGTCAATGAATGCATTGAATTCCAACCATTAATTTTCAAATTATGCTCCGGACAAGGAAAACCAACAAAGGGCAATAACTGTAAAAATAGTAAAGATGGAGTTATCGCTCGTGTTCACTGCACTTCCTCTCATTGCGCTTGATCATTGTATGCAGTTGCACTAAATTCCAACCAGTAGCTTTCAAGTTATGCTCCGGAAAAGGAAAACCAACAAAGGACAATAACTGTGCAGATAGTGAAGATGGAGTTATGGCTCTTCTACAATGCACTTTCTTTCATTGCGCTTGACCATTGTATGAAGTTGCACTGAATTCCAACCATTACTTTTCAAGTTATGCTCTGGACAAGGAAAACCAACAAAGGGCAATACCTCTGCAAAAAGTGAAGATGGAGTTATGATTATTAAACACTGCACTTCTTCTCATTGCGCTTGATCATTGTATGCAGTTGCACTGAATTCCAACCAGTAGCTTTCAAGTTATGCTCCGGAAAAGGAAAACCAACAAAGGACAATAATTGTGCAAATAGTGAAGATGGAGTTATGGCTCTTCTACAATGCACATTCTTTCATTGCGCTTGACCATTGTATGAAGTTGCATTGAATTCCAACTATTCGTTTTCAATTTATGCTCCGGACAAGGAAAACAAAGGGCAAGAACTCTGCAAATAGTGAAGATGGAGTTATAGCTCTTGTACGCTGCACTTTCTCTCATTGTGCTTGATCACTGTATGAAGCTGCACTGAATTCCAACCAGTACTTTTCAAGTTATGCTCCGGACAAGGAAAGCAAACAAAGGGAAATCACTCTGCAAATAGTGAAGATGGAGTTATTATTCTTGAAACTGCACTTCCTCTCATTGTGTTGACCATTGTATAAAGTTGCATTGAATTCAAACCATTAGTTTTCAAGTTATACTCCGGACAAGGAAATTCCAACAGACCGACCGACCAACCACCGGGTGACTCCAATATACACCCCCCCTCAAACTTCGTTTCGGGGGTATAATTATATGAACATGATTAATAAAAGAATGAATATAGGATATGACATGTATAGATAATAATGATATAAGAAAATTAATTAGTAGCACTACGAAAATAAATACTTTAAGACTGCTTGTAACAGGTTTTCAAAATATTCTATATCATGTCATAACACACAAATTATAATAATATTACATTCACGTGACAGGTAAGCTTAGATGTAGATTAGATTAGGTTAGATGAGTTACTTTACTTTACTGTCTTTCACTGAATATATATATTACAACTTATGACGTGTTTATACTTCACATGACTTCCGATCATTTTTACATACTAGTAGTAACTATGCCAAGACCACTGATATTCTGTCTCAGAGATCATTTTAACTGAGCGTTCTCTATAAAAAATCAACGATAGCTGTAGTTTTGTTGCCAGTGTGTTTCTCTATAGCTAGAATCTTCAGTTCTGTATCACCGAACATGAAATAAACCATCACAGGTCGATCCAGACCTCCCTCTTTCTCAAGCAATTCAACTTTCATTTCTCCGTTTTTTCTGCAGTCCTTTTCATCAGTATACATTGGATGCTTTCTCTCAGATGTGAAGATTTCTAAAGTGATTGAAGTGCTGTCTGCTGAATCTGGAATATATTCTTCAGCAGCCGTCATCTCATCTACTTTGAACTTTTGTCCTCTAGTCGCATGCTTACTAAAGGAGTCTTTACACAAAACTAGGTCTCCGACCTCCACCCGCTTCTCTGCTGGATCGATAGCAGGTTCAAAATGCTTGTACGAGCGGATTCCATATGTTTTCTTGCACACCCTTGTTGAAACTATACGTGGGTTGTGACCAAACAACACTGCTCCTTTCAAAACAGCTAGACCAGGTTCTGATGGGATGATTATTCTGAAATTTGGTTCCTGGAATCTTTTTCGGAATGCGTCCTGCAGCATTGGCGACTCACTAAAGCCTCCAACCATTATTATAGTGCACACGTGTTCTTCACGTACAGACCTCAGCATTTCATCAACTTTATCACATATACTTTCACAAACCTCTGTGAAAAATCCCTTTACGATATTTGAATCAACTAACAAGTCGTCGCGTTCGAATTCTACTTTTCCCCTGAAGTGTTCTGGTATTGTTGTAGCTGTATCAAAATCTTCACCATGCACACTCTTGTACGAATTTCTTATACTAAGTGGTAATGTAAATTTCTGAAATCCATACATTGATGGAGATACAGTTCTTTTGAGAATTTCAAACTGTTGGATTAAGTAGAGATAATCAGCATGATGTGTGACATTTGCTCTTAAGATTAAATCTTTACCAATTACCTCTTGTAGAAAGTCACAAAATTTGTCATTGACTTTCTCACCACCTAGTTGACCACCATTCCCCTTTGCTAACTCTCGCAGGTAGTTTCCATCCTCGATTTGATGAACTGTCATATCCACGGTACCTCCTTAAATATTTAAAGGAAAAAAATGACAGTATATTTATAATTACTAATCCAAAACTACAGTGTTTCTAGCTTTTCAGCCTCGCATCGTCCTTAGCACAAATGAATTAAAACTGATTTCAAAACTTGCTTTATCTAATCTGAGTACAAATGACCTTACCTCCGACATCTACTATGATATATTTATCTCCAGTTTTCAAATCTATGATCTCCTCTCTAGTGTCATCTGAAGTATTTTCCACGTTTGCATGACGGGTAAACAAGCTTGCGGCTTCTGGTTCAAGACTTAATGTCAAACGTTCGGTAGGTATACCAGCCTGTTTTAAAAATGTATTAAAACGCTATATGAATAAGACGACAAAAAGTCATCTTGAAGCTGCTATTATTCTAAAATTTTGAAACACCATCAGTCTTTTCACTATGTACAATAAATATTTTTAACTATCTCAGAGTAATTATTTTCTTGATCTCTAGAATAGTAACTTGCTTTCGGGTTTGGTAGATAACTTAAAAGCATTATTTCGGTTTCCATTCTCCTATAATCATCAGCATCATCACCATCATTATTATTACATTTAAAAGTTCTGACTACTTACTCTAATTGCAGTCTCCCGCATGAATTGTTTTGCGGCGTCATTCCATATAGCAGGAACTGTGATAACCCATTTTATACTGTTCTCGTCAATGGGCAGTCCCAGAAGTTTGCACTGGGCGTGGAACTTAAGGTATTCAATTGTTTTTGTGAAAACATCGATGGCTAGCATTGATGCACCGTTCACGTCTTCAAGTATAGTCCTGCGGCTTAGATTCTGTAATAATGAGCTATATACTGTTTCTCAATATCTATTATATTATTGAATACAGTCTGAACGTATCTACATTTGAATTTCACATTAAAAAAATTGTTAAAAGTTTAATAACATGAACTTCTTATCAGCTCTAAGTACAGTTTTCTGCTTCATCTTAAGTAAATAAATACTTTTATGAATAAAAAAATGGATTCTCAGAATTGTCCAAGAATGGATATTTTGAGAATAAAACACTAATTTATGTCATTCTATTAGAAAAAGAAAGCTAGGTCAGATGTTACGAATAAGATATTATATCATCATACCTCTGCTGTGTACAAAAGCGTCTTGAAATTCTTAAAGAAGAACCAGTTATAATGATGATTTTCTTCAACTAGCTTGTTGTATTTATTTTCAGCCTCTTTTCCAAATGAATCAAATTGATAGTCCATGTTAAACAAAATACATGACGGTGTCTTATACGATTCGAGCGAACCCCCTTCTGACCAACTGGATATAGAGATCTAACAAAAACAAAATCATTTTAAAAAGGCATGTCTACTTCTATTTGTTGCTGATCTACTGCTTGTTCGCTACTTGTGTGAAAATATCATATCAAACTACGATGTGTGAAACAACTGTTGGTGTTGACTTTAACAGTGAATTTTCAACAATATATGTTGAAGTAAACTGTTTGAAAATTTACTATCGGTGGAAAAGGGGCAACCATTAGAGTCAGTCTTTTAATTCTATATATGGGCTGTTTATGTTAAAATATTTATCCTTTTGCTGAGAAAACCTCTTATTTGATATCAATGTTTAAACAAATACAACAGTTCAGAATAACTGAATTAAATTCATTAAGAAAGAAACAAATATTAAAATTAAAACGTTCAATAGAAGCGCACCCTAAAAGGGTGAACATTCAATATATAAATACAGATAAGACTGATTATTGCCAATATGTCATTACATGTACCAAATAGCAAGGTGCCAATAAAATTAGAAGGACGACAGGTTAACTTAATGTACTAATAACCACTAATGTTTTGGGTAGTTTTTGTATTACAATTTTGGGTAAAAAGCAACTTTCTGTTACAAATCAACACTGTTTTAGTTACATGTTGCTGTCCCGGAATTTTGTGTTCTTTTTTTACATTTTTGCTTTCATTTTAAAGCAAGTAAGTAAAAGAAATACACTTGCACAACAACGGGCTTGTCCCTATAATAAATGGTGACTACTCACATTCATAATGCCGGAACGGTAACCCTCGACAGTCTGATAAGCATAACCAGAGTAAGTCGTGCCGAAATCTATTGCGATTACCACATGCTGTTCGTCATTGCTCTAAAAATCAAACCACAAGTATATATATTTAAGTAAGAATATTTAAAAGGATTTGTTCGTTACTTCATCACTAGTCTATTAAGAAAATAAAGTAATTTTGAGAAACATTTATTCCGTCATATTTCATCGTCGGAAACCCACGTTCGATCCATTCCGTTTCACTCTATTTATCTACCGTGGGACAATTGGCTGGTAAAATTTCGTACTCATGAATAATTCATTACCTACTTTCATTGGTTTCCGTAAGATTTCCCTTGCGGAATCTCAGCCAATGAAATTACTTGTTACAATTTGCCTTCCGCGCCTATGTTTAAATCCTGGGAAATACGTCTATTTTAAGTAACTTGTCATTATGCTTACTCTCCACACTGAAGAGTGTCTATTTGTAATGCGGCATCTCATTCGACGAAGTGTTACATCCCTTTGCTAATAAATATTCATGAAAACGAATAATCAGCAGTCAATTATCCCACGGTACATAATGTAGTTGTGCGGAATGTGTACCGGGGGTCACCGACGATGTCATATTTAAGATAAAATGCAGTCTAAAAGTGGTTCCAAAAAAACAAGCTAGGATAGATATGACTTTTAAAAAAATACAATCTGTTAAAGATGTTCCCTATTTCTTTTAAATGCAAGTCATCTTTTCGGTAAAGAAAAAGCAGGTTCGGAATAATAATCCACGTAAGAGAAAGTATAGTACACCAAAAGTTGACATGCTTACATGACAACAGGATCATGATGGCCTAAAACCCTCCATGAGTAGTTCAGCTGTGGGTCTGCTGTTCAGCAAACACCAGAAACAATATTACAGTTTCTGAATAAAGGTCTTTCAAAAATCTTATATTTCTACAGAAACAGAACCCGTGAAGCAGGGCTAATTTTGACCCCAGGGACATAATTTGAATTAGTGGTTTGTGAGAAGATGAACCATCCGACCAATTTTAATGCAGGGAAATATAATGATTGTTTCTTTACAAAATGTTGGAAAAATATCTCATGGTTTTGAGGATTTTTTTCTGTTTTAAACTTTTGAAGCCCTTATTATACCCCCGCACAACGAAGTTGTGGGGGTATACTGGAATCAGCTTGAACGTCCGTCTGTCCGTCCGGCCGTCCGTCCGGCCGTCCGTCGGTTTTTCCTTGTCCGCCCAAATAACTTAAAAAAACCTTTGACCCACAGTCTTCATATTTAGCGTGGAGATTGGTCATGACCAGTAGATGACCCCTATTTATTTTGAGGTCACTGGATCAAAGGTGATGGTAACAGGAGCTTTGACTAAAAAAGCTTGTCCGCCCAATAATTTAAGAATCCTTTGACCCTCAGTAAAAATGACTAAATCCATTAGAAACCATGTAATAAACAGAAAATTAAATTTTGTTATATCCACGCACGACGAAGTTGTAAGGGGGGTATACTGGAATCAACTTGTCTGTCCGTCCATCTGTCCGTCCGTCTGTCAGAAATTCCTTGTCCGCCCAATAACTTCCGCCCAATAATTGAAGAATCCTTTGACCCTCAGTCCTCTTATTTGGTATGGAGGTTGTTCATGACTAGTACATGACCCCTACTGATTTTGAGGTCACTAGGTCAAAGGTCATGGTTACACTGGCTTTCAATCAAAAACTTGACCTCCCAGTTACGCGGCATAAATGAGTAAAATGACTTAAATCCATTTAACACAAGTAATAAAAAGAAAATTTGTTATACCCCCGCACAACGAAGTTGTAAGAAGTTGTAAGGGAGGTATACTGGAATCAACTTGTCCGTCCGTCCATTAGTCCATCCGTCCGTCAGATTTTCCTTGTCCGCCTAATAACTTAACAATCCTTTGGCCCACAAGGGGGATCAAGTCATGCAATGGCAGTTTCGGTTTTGAGGTAGTAGGTCAAAGGGAATGGTTACTTTGATCTTTGCCATTAAAAACATGTAGAATACATAACTATGAAATGTACTGGCTTACTTCCCTCAGATTTGGCAGGGAGTTGTCCATGACCTCTAAATGACCGCTGTTGATTCTGACAAAGCGCTATGCCGGGGTATTCACGCCATGACAGTGGCAGTTCTAGTGTGCAATAGAGAAGAACGGTTTGAGTAATTTTAGAAAAGGGTTGTGTAAACAACAATTCTTTTAAGTTCAATTGAAATTGGCTTTAGGGTTTTGAATGAGATGTCACTTGAAGTAAATGTTGGCGGTTTACGACGGACATAAGGTAATCCAAGTAGTTCACCTTGACCATATGCTCAGAAGAGCTAAAATTAAAGGAGCACAGCTCAGCTGACCATATGCTCAAGTGAGCTAAAAGTGAAGCAGCACAGCTCAGCTGACCATATGCTCAGGTGAACTAAAAGAGAAGCAGCACAACTCAGACGAATATATGTTCAGGTGAGCTAAAAGTGAAGTAGCTCAGTTCAGCTGACCAAATGCTCAGGTGAGCTAAAAGAGAAGCAGCACAACTCAGCTGACCATATTCTCAAGTGAGCTAAAAGTGAAGCGGCACAGCTCAGCTGACCATAAATGGTGAGCTGAAACTGAGGCAGCACAGCTCAGCTGTTCGTTCTTCAATTGTGATACATACCTCAGAAGTACATATTGCAGTGCCTGAAAAGAAATACAGTTGTGATACTAATTCAAGTATATAATAGGATGGTGTCCTCGCGTTATGATTAAAATAATTTCTGACTTATTTCTTTAGTGTTTCAGGTTTACTAACATAAAAAGATTTTAGAACTATGTTTACGAGTATTATGACGTATCTTCGAACACTTTACATTAATATCTAACTCATTTGAAACTAAAACTGTCTGATGATACAAATTTCAACTTATAAATCTTCAATTTGGGGCTGCTGGCTATTGTGTTTTACCTTTCCGACCATTCTATAATATATCAGTGTGCAGTTTGAAATACACTTTTCGCAGTTCAGTCTTTGTTTTTTCTTTCTACTAAAATGCTTATACTTCATGATTTATTTGTCTACCAAAGAGTAATGATGAGAAAGTGCCATATAACCATCAAGCAAAGTAATGTTTCATCCAAAATCAGATAAAATAAGACAACCTTCTGTTAGCTTAGCTTCCAATCGAAGTTTGGGCAAATTCAGGGCTTTAGTGACAGCTTCTTCTAGTTGTTTCATTCGCTCCTCAGCTGTTCCGTTCTTGAAAACTTCTCTCAGATACCAGGAATGTTCCGGCGAATTCGATTTTATCCTTAAATTAACTGAGGACTTTTCTTTAGTTTCATCATGTCTAACATATATTAACCGGCCATGCATTTGTGATTCGACAGGTTCTTTAGTTGCACGATATAGTGATGAATGCCCTTCTATGTATTGCTCACAAGCTTTAGCTGTAATAGGAATATCATTTCTTATTTAATTTTTTATACTAAATGCAACGTGGTCAAATATTTAATTAATCTTGTCAATGTTTAAATCAGAAACAGATAGACCACGTTTTGGATATGCCAGCCATCTCCCCGCATACGCCTTTTCTATATATTTCTATTTACATTTCTATTTTCTATTTATATAAAGTTATATAACTATATAGATTACAAATCAAATCATGACATATATTAAGGACTACGGAGCAATGTGTGAACATTTAGTAGAATCAAAAATGGGAAAAATGTATTCTACACAGAAAAAAAGCTGACCACTCCTACAAATATCTAATTTCAGTACAACAGTTGTTCAATTCTCAATTTCTGAACATAAATGAAAACTAAGGATAGTCTTTGCTCACCCATTTCGTTGACGCAATTCCAGAAAGTTTCCTCAAATATCACAACTTGAAGTTTTGCTGATTCGCACCCTTGAATTTTCCTTATCTCTTTTTCTAGTGATTCAAATGGAATATCAAGAACACTGCAACTCTCAAAGAGCTCTCGCAATGATCTGAATGAGGGACACTGAATCTTCAATATAACACTACTACGTTCAACACTGTTGAGTGTTCTACCGCCAACCAATAGTGTTGCCATTGCCTTGCGTATAGCCTCAAGAATACTTTCACGAAGTTCATCTGGCAATTCCAAATTTACCTTTGTCTCATGACCAATATACTCACAAAAGTGTTGTACCAGTATATTAGAGAGTTCAGCTTCTTTCTCTCTAGTACAGTTCTTGACGATAATCTCAACTTCACTCTCTTAAATTTATAGATAAAATTTAACTTAAAACTAGAAAATAACAATAACAATACAAAGGCAAGGCCAAAATGAGCATTTATTGGCACAAGATTTTCAGTTGGTTGTAAGCATTAGCTCTCACGACTGAATTTTTTACAGCATTCGAAACTAAATAAAAAAAACTTACGTAAGTTTCAGATCAAATAAAAAAATACTGTTTCTTACTATGAGAAAATAACAATAAATGTTTGGGAAAACGTTATAAAAAAGAACACATTAAAATGTACACATATAACTTTTGGTAATTGCTGGCACAAACAGAAATAATTTCGAGTACCTGGAATTCTTATGGTTTCTATCATGTCTCTTGCAGAACCTCTTAGCAGTGTTTCTAGCTTCCAAAGAATTTTTTCATGGGCTGTAAAGAAAACACTATCAAGTTAACATTTTCAAATAAAATTGGAAAATCTCTACGTATTTCACTAAAGTTTTTATATTTACGTGTATATACTTAAAAACGTACTGATTGTATAAATACAACGGCAACATAAATGTAGATATTTTATACTCGTTCAAATGACCGTTGTTCGGATTATTGCACAAAAAGGTGTTTTGTTCTATGGTTTGATATCCTTGTAATCAGAATGCTCATGGCGAATTAAAAGCACTTAATGTGCATCAACCTTCGAAATAATTACAATAATTAAATAAGTAAATTGCAACATGATTTTAAAAGCGTTTATAAAATATCACACAGCATTGTGAAATCGGTAAAATATTCAATTTCAATTGAAGTATGAATAATAACTATTACTAATCTTTACCTGGTCCAAGATCAGAGAGTATTTCCCTCAGTTGTTTTCCAAGATTACACCATTCTCGTAGTTGCGTTTCGGCGTCGGGCTGGTCAGTTGTACCGCTCTCAACGTCTTCTATGTATTGAAAAAGTTCTACTTCGAGGTCTTTGTCACCTATAACTTGTGTACACCTCTGAACAACACCTTTTATTCTGTCAATGTAAGTGTCGTAAATATGATCTGGAATTACTGGTTTACTTATATGACAAACCTTATTCCTCAAGTCTTTTAAGTTATTTATATCCTGACGAACCGCATCTGCAAGGGGACACAATTCCGTTAACACAAAACAATACATATGTAAATCCCAAAGCTCCAGATTCGTTGACTTTCCAAAGCCCGGGAAAAATACACGTTGTTTTCTCTTACCAGTCCTGGTGGAGAGGATATGTGTTTGGTTTTCGTAAAGAAAATGATCGAGCGTCCATGGGTAGGGATTAAAATTAGTAGGCGACGATTTTTGCACGTAATACTGGAGAATTGCTTTTGTTAATTTTGTGCCACTCCCAACGATGATCACAATAATTTGCTTGAATTTGTTTGATTTATGGCTAGCCATTCTTTGCAATGTTCTCAGTTGAATTTCATTCTTCCTCTGTTAACAATGCTTAAATACATATTTTGACGGTTTCATATTTATCACGAACAGTACATATGCGTCTCTTTCATAGTGTAAGAGTAAAACTAGCCAATTTAAACAAAATGTACATCGCTGTAGTTAAGACCTTTCAACAAAATACTACGATATCCAACTAATTCATCCAATTTTCCAAAGCTGATCGTCTCAAGGCTGCTCCAGATCCGTTGGGCTAATGGCGGTCTCTGTGCTTATTACCTTCAGGAAAAAAACAACAGACATTTAAGGCCATGTCAAATATCTTCAAGTAAGAAATATATAAAAAAAGGACATTAAAAAATGTTTACCTTTATCTAATGAAAGATGTTAGTTCAACACTAAAGCATCTACAAATACAAACAAGGATTTTTTCAAAACTCATCAAGATTGATACAATAGAAACATTTCAAGTTCACTTAATGGTCTAAAAATAACAGGTATCATTCACTCTAAAATAGTAAATTTTAAATGGTTCAATCTTTTGTTCACTGCAGTTCTCTTTTTTGAATTTGATGCGTTCTTGAAGTTTCAAGTCTTCTTCTTCAAGGTTAATTCTGAGTAAAATTAACAAATATATAACTCTTAATATAATACATTTGATGTGCTAATAATGTGCCAGCTCAACGTAGAGCTTCAAGGTATTTCGTTTAATGACGGGTCAAATGGTGAGTTTTGTTTTCAAACAAGGCGACAGATGAGTGGTTAAGGGCCATTACAATTAAATAAAAGTCAGCTTTGGAAGGAAGTAAAATTGATTGTAATATATTGTAATATGCTTATTATGCTCATCGTGTATGTATATCATTTTTCTCAGATTCCAGAATCTTTGAATTAGTTTGACACTTTGTTATGTAAATTATGCTTTTTTTAAAATAGATTTTGGAATACAATACTTAAAACTCCAAGTACCTAAGGAAGAACTGAGACTGCAACGCTTTGTTAGGCCAGACATTGCCACTGTAGGTTTCAATATTTTGTGTATATTTTGTTTGTGTATAGATCTATATCTTGAAGTTGTACTGTACTGTCAAGGCAAATATTTGTAAAAAAAAATATATATATATAATTAAGTAATGCTTTCATTCAAAGAAACAATATTAATGCTTCAAACCTTTAGTTGATTGATTCAAATTCAGTTTAAAATTTTCACTACCAGTAAGTATTGCTTTGAAAAAATAAATACATGTCTCAGATTAGGCATAAAGGAAAAATCATTTCAGGAAAAAAAAACACAATAAAAAAACACAGTCCCCCTACACAGTCAAAAAGTAAATGAAAAAACCAGCATACATTCGTTTTTTTTTAAAGGGGACACCACAAACAATTAACAAAAATGTGAACCCGAAGGGTTACTGCTTTGGAACGGTCAGTGGCAAAATATTTGCCACTTGGGGTTTAAACCAGGTTCTAGGGTGCACCGACCCGACATTTGCCCCAACATGTTAAAAGCACATTCAGATCTGTAAAACTCAGATTTAGCAAGAAAAAAAAATGGAATAGCATTATACATGTATGAAGATGAATCATAGCTGAAGTAAAACACCTGATGGGCAGACATGTAATCACAGAAAATTTCTTTACTGTTAAGCTTTTGTTGACATATCAATGTAAATTGTAATGTAACATATAGAGGATATTTGTTTGTTTTTGTGGAAGATGAGAATTTATTTCATCGAGTGAACACCATACGTGATATTTTCACGAGTGGCGCAGCCACGAGTGAAAATATAAACATGGTGTTCACGAGATGAAATAAATTCCCATCTTCTACTAAAAAACAAACAAATTTTCTTTTTATTTTATGCCAACACGTCAAAAATGGGTATTTTATGACATTTTTACTCAGGGCCTTCAATAAATTCCCCATGTTGAGCCCCATATCAGTTAATGCGTACTTTGGTCAAACCGTTACTCCGCACAAAAAGAAAGCGCAGACAATCTCCAATACATATGATAACTTTACTTCTGCTGAAATAAACTGAATACACTTTCATCAAATAACATTTATTTTTCTCTACACAGTTTATCAATATTTATTGAATTTTAGACATACATACTTTAATTATAAAAGCGGATTAATACTGAGTAATATTCAATCAATTGAATTGAAAGTTGGCCATAATGGATATTGTCCATGTGAGTTATGTAAACATAGCAGTCATTTTAAATAATTTATGGCGAATTTCATCATTGTTCACAACTAGTTAGGCTCAGGAATTCAATATTATAACTGGATTTAACAAGGTAAATAAATTTCACTCGCTGATTCTCTTGTATTTACGTGGTGGGGAAATTCCTGAAAAGTAGTTCCGGCACAAACAGTGGATTATCAAAATGGTAATTTCACTGATTCAAAACAGTGGATTATCACTTTTATCTCACTGATATTTCCCTATATTTCATTGGTAGGCATAAAATAAACAATCATTATTATAGATATATCCTTTTTCCATTACAGTGACTACTATATAATTAACAAAGTTGTCATAACAGAAAATGAATCACAATAACACTAGCACGTAATCGAGATATCAATATTGCTATTACAAAAGTATATATTTTGTAAAAACCAATGTGCATTGTTGAACATCTCTCGACAGTAAAGGCAGTGTTCCCAAAAATGTTCTACTCATTATGTTTACTTGACTTTCAAATTTTGTATGTCCTAGAGTACAAAACTGATCGTTTTGTTGTGATCATTTATACTGGCAGATGGACAGCATCTGGCTACTATCATGCTGTTGTAAGGCATCGCTTACAGACTTACAGTGATTTTATCTGAATGACTTGAAGGCAAGTGCTAAATGTATAGCACTGTATTCTTATAACTTAATTTTAAAAAAGTTAAATAGTTTTTCATTGTTCCTTTTAATATTATTAACATGATTGACAAAACTGTTCTGTATGTAGGCCTTGTCTAGTTTCAAAGAAAAAAGCAGATTTAGGGGAAAATGAATCTCAATATCTTACATTAATTCAAAAAGCACTGCTTAGTAAATGCTGATCTGCTTTTAATTGCAAGTGTAGCCATGTCTGTCCTGTCCACTTTAAAGTAATCATTCTAACACTATCCGCAATTCGCCGACAATAAACAAAGAAGGAATTAAGCGTGATATATCATATATATTAGATAACGCTGCAAAAAGCGTCCCCCTGCTGACGTTACTGCAAACTACTTTCGGCTGTTATTATTTTTCATTGTAAACCGAAAATTGTTTTAAAAAAATGTTTATAGTGAAATATTGTTTTGGACTAAATTATCTTCTTTGATGTTCATCTACGATGAAATTATAAATATTTATTTAAACGTAAATTTTTGACTGATAAGCTAAAATAACCTTGTTGTTTTCATTTTCCCGTGGGGAATGAATAGCGGGGTAAGCGGAAAAGCCTGCCAGGGTCAATACCCGTTCAATATGGCATGATAAGTAGTGCACATAATTGTGTCCCTTATAACTGTACATATGTGTTAGAATGGAAATAGATTTTAAAGTTTTTGTGTTCTACCGTCGAATATAGCACGGTATATCGTTCAGATGCGTAATTATTTAATCACTCAGGCCTACGGCCTTCGTGATTAAATTAATACGCATCTGAACTCGACACTGTGCTATATTTGACGGTAGAACAGTCAAACTTAAAATCTATTTCCTAATTATTAGATTCCTATCAGTTCCGTTCCATTAATTGGAGTTTAGAACTGCTTGATTGTCTGTCTGCAGGTTTCGTCTTGCCCATGTATTTGAAATAACTTTACACAGTTATGTCTAATACTAAGATGCTATGTCTATCAGTCAGGTCATGGTATCGTTACATGCTTCACTAATACTAAGATGCTTTGTCTATCAGTCAGGTCATGGTATCATTACATGCTTCACTAATACCAAGATGCTTTGTCTATCAGTCAGGTCATGGTATCGTTACATGCTTCACTTATACCAAGATGCCATGTCTATCAGTCAGGTCATGGTATCGTTACATGCTTCATTAAAACCAAGATGCTATGCCTATCAGTCAGGTCATGGTATCGTTACATTGCTATGTATATCAGTCATATCTTGGTATCGTTACATGCTTCACTAATACTAAGATGCTATGTCTATCAGTCAGGTCATGGTATCGTTACATGATTCACTAATACCAAGATGCTATGTCTATCAGTCAGGTCATGGTATCGTTACATGCTTCACTAATACTTAGATGCTATGTCTATCAGTCAGGTCATGGTATCGTTACATGCTTCACTAATACTAAGATGCTATGTCTATCAATCAGGTCATGGTATCGTTACATGCTTCACTAATACTTAGATGCTATGTCTATCAGTCAGGTCATGGTATCGTTACATGCTTCACTAATACTAAGATGCTATGTCTATCAGTCAGGTCATGGTATCGTTACATTGCTATGTCTTTCAGTCAGGTCATGGTATCGTTACATGCTTCACTAAAACCAAGATGTTATATCTATCAGTCAGGTCATGGTATCGTTACATGCTTCACTTATACCAAGATGCCATGTCTATCAGTCAGGTCATGGTATCGTTACATGCTTCACTAAAACCAAGATGCTATGCCTATCAGTCAGGTCATGGTATCGTTACATTGCTATGTATATCAGTCATATCTTGGTATCGTTACATGCTTCACTTATACTAAGATGCTATGTCTATCAGTCAGGTCATGGTATCGTTACTTGCTTCACTAATACCAAGATGCTATGTCTATCAGTCAGGTGATGGTATCGTTACATGATTCACTAATACTAAGATGCTATGTCTATCAATTAGGTCATGGTATCGTTACATGCTTCACTAATACTTAGATGCTATGTCTATCAGTCAGGTCATGGTATCGTTACATGCTTCACAAATACTAAGATGCTATGTCTACCAGTCAGGTCATGGTATCGTTACATGCTTCACTAATACCAAGATGCTATGTCTATCAGTCAGGTCATGGTATCGTTACATGCTTCACTAATACTAAGATGCTATGTCTATCAGTCAGGTCATGGTATCGTTACATGCTTCACTAATGCTAAGATGCTATGTCTATCAGTCAGGTCATGGTATCGTTACATGCTTCACTAATACTAAGATGCTATGTCTATCAGTCAGGTCATGGTATCGTTACATGCTTCACTAATACTAAGATGCTATGTCTATCAGTCAGGTCATGGTATCGTTACATGCTTCACTAATACTAAGATGCTATGTCTATCAGTCAGGTCATGGTATCATTACATGCTTCACTTATACCAAGATGCTATGTCTATCAGTCAGGTCATGGTATCATTAAATACTATTAACTTTCGAAGTTTAGGTCTCTACAGAGTATTACTAAAAAGTGGTAGGGGACATTCTGTTTCATGGCATCCATCTGTTGTTAACAGGTGTTTCGATTTAACGACTGACTCAAAGAATTCAGCTGATTTCTTTTTTCTTTAAGATTTAAGAGAAGTTTATATATTATGGGAAAAAAACATCATACCGGGAAAACTAAACGATAAAAGTGTGTAAAACTTTATGTTTTAATGCCGTCTGCCACAAAAAAATGACTCAGTGACTTAGTTTAGATATGTTCTTCACAATTACAGCTAGAATTTCTAGATGTATAAACATTTTCTTTTTCATTCATCGTCGGCCTATCTGCGAGTCAGTCGCTTTAATATTTCAGGTTACAGCCATCTTCACAAAAGCATGATGGAGCATGCTTAAAAAAGGTGTGATTCCTTTGCCAAACTTTACTCCCATGAGTGTTTTCTTTATGTTTAAATGTGTAGTAAAATTACAATATATTCTTTAGTCTGTTTTTCTTTTCACCAACTGTAAAGTAAATATTTGTCTAATTATACTATGTAAGATCAATGTACAGATAGACATGGCTGGTATACTTACGTAATCAGTGTGGTACTCCAATAAATCAACTAGTTTCTATATAAAAGTCACTTTTCTGATAGAAGGAACAAGGGTGACATGTAAACTATTATATTCCCTTGTAACTCTTTAATATCTCCCTTTATAATAAAGAAACAAGGCTGCCACATATGGTAATTGATCCACTTGTTACTCTGTAAGATCTCCTGTTATGATAGACAAGGCAGTCATACTTATATATGGTACTTCACAGGATCCCCTCGTTATTGTATAAGTTCTCCTGTAATGACAGACAAGGCTGTCATATATGGCATACATGTGAACTCTCCCGATTCTGGCGTAGACTACCGATTTTGGGCAATTCCCCTCCCGCTCGGGGCTTGCATTCTACCGACATTTTTCATGACATCCAAAAAAAAAAATCCAAACACCTGAGTGATATTGATGAATGTAAACAATTTTGACTGGTTTATCAATAACGCTACGTGTACCATGCTGCAGTATATTGGAAAATGAGACCCAGTCTAATTATACCTTGGCCTTAGTATTGGAAAGTTTTATTGTTTGTATATTGTCAGTTTGACACTTTAAGCGCGTGCAATTATGAAGTTGTTAATTGCCAGGCAGATAAGGCACACATCAAAGACACAAGGGAGATAAGAAACTGGTAATTACTGTACTTCCACTGCCATAAAGCAATGCAGACCTCGAAGGATTGTACTCTATGGTTTATATCAAAACTTTACTAAAAGTCAAACGATTCATAGCCTGTCGAACAGGACTCTGAATGTATTGTTGTGTATGAAATTCTGTTGCCAACTGTTATGACTTCTATGTGACCAAGGAACTGTGTAGTGGAACTTAAAGGGACAGTGTGAATAGTAAAGAGAATAGATACCAATGTTTAACTTGAGTGTAAATAAGAAGACATATTAGACTGTTAACTGATAAAGGTAGAGTGAGTATTGAGTGTAAATAATGAACGTTTACTGTTTATTGTTGATACATATTAAACCGATAACAGTTCTTTTCCTGTTATCAATACATCCTTAGCATCTGTACTTGGACCATGCTTGAAATAATGTTGTGTCGGTAAATCTCCCACTTAACAGACCCAATCTCCTTACTTTCTGAGTCAGATCTCCCTACTTGGCACTGGGAAAAGTTCACATGTATGATATATGGTACTTCATAGGATCACCTGGTTACTGTTAAACATTTCCTATTGTAATTAGAAGACAAGACTGTCATACCTATCTATGGTACTTCAGAGTTTCTCCCAAATGACTGAATAAGATCTCATGTTAGGATAAAGAGACAATACTGTCATACGTATCTCTGGTACTTCACAGCTTCCTCTTCTGAACTGTATCAGATTTACTGATAAAATGAAAGAGCAATGCTGTCATTTATTTATATTTAACTTCAAGCAATTCCCTTTTTACTGAGTAAGATCTCTTTTTTTGATGAAGAGAAAAGTATGAGCTATATTTATTGTTATTCACAGGATCCCCTGGTTACTGTATAAGATCCCTTTTTATGATAGAGAGAAAAGGCGGTGATACTTACATATTGTACTTCACATGATCCCCTGGTTATTGTATAAGATGTCCTTTTATGATAAAGAGAAAAGGCGGTGATACTTACATATTATACTTCACATAATCCCCTGGTTATTGTATAAGATCTCCTTTTATGATAAAGAGAAAAGTCTGTCACACTTATATTTGATACTTTACAGGATTCTCTGATTATTGTATAAGCTCTTCTGTTATGATGAAGAGACAAGGCTGTCATACATGGTACTTGATCCACTGGTTACTGTATAAGATCGCCCGTTTTGTTAAAGGGACAAGGCTGTCATATATGACATTTCACAGAATCATATGATAACTGTATAAAAACTTCTGTTACGATAAGAAGACAATGCTTTCATATATGGTATTTCACAAGGTCCAATGGTTACTGTACATGATCTTTTATGATAGTGAAATAGATGCCATACATATTATGGTAATTCACAGGATCCCCTGGTTACTGTAAAACTATTTCTATTGAAATTAAAAGATTAGGCTGTCATACTTACCTATGGTACTTCACAGTTCTCCCAAATGATTTAATAGAATCACCTGTTATGATAAACATGGATCTTCACTGTTTCTCCTGGTTTCTGTATAAGATCTACTAATTTTCTGAAAGAGCAATTCTGACATACATATATTTGGTACTTCACAGGATCCTCTGATTACAGTATAAGATCTTATTTTATGATAAAGAGAAAAGGATGGCATACTTACATATTGTTCTTCACAGGACCCCTGGTTACCATATCAGATCTCTTTTTATGATAAAGAGAAAAGGCTGTCATACTTATATATGGCACTTTACAGGATCCCCTGGTAACTGTAAAAGAACTCCCTGTATGAAAAAGAGAAAAAGCCATAATACTTACATATGATTCTTCACCGGATCCCCTGGTAACTGTATAAGACTTCCTTTTATGATAAAGACAAAAGGCTGTCATACCTATCGTATATGGTAGATTACAGGATCCCCTGGTAACTGTATAAGACCTCCTTTTATGATAAAGACAAAAGGCTGTCAAACCTATCGTATATGGTAGATTAAAGGATCCCCTGGTAACTGTATAAGACTTCCTTTTATGATAAAGACAAAGGGCAGTCATACCTATCGTATATGGTAGATTACAAGATCCCCTGGTAACTGTATAAGACTTTCTTTTATGATAAAGACAAAAGACTGTCAAACCTATCGTATATGGTAGATTACAGGATCCCCTGGTAACTGTATAAGACTTCCTTTTATGATAAAGACAAAAGGCTATCATACCTATCGTATATGGTAGATTACAGGATCCCCTGGTAACTGTATAAGACTTCCTTTTATGATAAAGACAAAAGGCTGTCATACTCATCGTATATGGTAGATTACAGGATCCCCTGGTAACTGTATAAGACTTCCTTTTATGATAAAGACAAAAGGCTGTCATACCTATCGTATATGGTAGATTACAGGATCCCCTGGTAACTGTATAAGACTTTCTTTTATGATAAAGACAAAAGGCTGTCATAGCTATCGTATATGGTAGATTACAGGACCCCCTGGTAACTGTATAAGACTTCCTTTTATGATAAAGACAAAAGGCTGTCATACCTATCGTATATGGTAGATTACAGGATCCCCTGGTAACTGTATAAGACTTCCTTTTATGATAAAGACAAAAGGCTATCATACCTATCGTATATGGTAGATTACAGGATCCCCTGGTTACTGTATCAGATCTCCTTTTATTATAAAGAGGAAACGCTGTCATACTTATATATGGTACTTTACAGGATCCCCTGTTAAATGTATATGATCTCTTTTCATGATAAAAAGGAAAGGATGTAATATACAATGTACTCCACAGGATATCCTGGTTACTGTATCAGAACTCCTGTTTATATAAAGAGACAAGGGTGTAATATATATATTGTACTTCACAGGATCCCCTGTTTACTGTATCAGAACTCCTGTTTATATAAAGAGACAAGAGTGTACTTCACAGGATATCCTGGTTACTGTATCAGATCTCTTGTTTATATGAAGAGAAAAGGGTGTAATATATATATTGTACTTCACAGGATCCCCTGGTTACTGTATCAGAACTCTTGTTTTGATAAAGATACAAGGATGTCATACTTATACAAGGTACTTCACAGTTTTTCTTGGCTATTGTATAAAATCTCCTTTCATGATCTCCTGATGACTGTATAAGGTCTCTTTTTATGATAAAAAAGGAAATAATGTACTGATGAAATAATAATGAAATACATGTATAGTAATTATACTCTACAGGATCTCCTGGTTATTGTATCAAATCTCCTGTTTCTAATATAGAGACAAGGACTGCAAACTTATATATGGTACTTCACAGTTTTCTTTGGTTACTGTTTAAGATTTCCGGTTACGATAAGGAGGATAATGCTGTCATATATGGTACTTAACGGGATCGCATTGTTACTGTATAAGACCTCCTTTTTTAATAAAGAAAAAGGCTGTCATACTTATTTATGGCAATTTAAAGGATCTCCTAGTTACCGTAAAACATTTTCTATTGTGATAAAGG
Source organism: Cyclina sinensis (assembly GCA_012932295.1). Taxonomy (NCBI): domain Eukaryota; kingdom Metazoa; phylum Mollusca; class Bivalvia; order Venerida; family Veneridae; genus Cyclina; species Cyclina sinensis. The sequence goes on along the minus strand of JAAONU010000014.1, from coordinate 13,758,612 downwards.
GACAATGTTTTCATATATGGTACTTCACAGTTTCCCCTGGTTACTGTGTAAGATCTCCTGTTTTGATAAACAGGAAAGGATGTAATACATTTATTGTACTTCATAGAATCCCCTGGTTACTGTATCACATTTCCAGTTTTGATAAAGAGACAAGGATGTCATACTTACATATTATGGTACTTTACAGTTTTCCTCGGTTATTGTATAAGACCTCCTGTTATGATAGATAAACTCGGCTGTCATACTTATAAATGGTACTTATGTCATAATGTGTGGTACTCCAATGAATCCCTTTGCCCCTGTAGAGCAGGAGTGTCAAGAGTGACGTGACTTGTAGTATTCTTCTACATATACCAGTTATTAAAAGAACCCCTGCAAAGAAAGAGATAAGAATTATACAGTTCCGTATGCTATTTTATATTAAACGGATATAATATTAATATATCATGCATTTTATTCCTGTTGAGCACTGTTTGCTTTAAACCTATCGATCCGCCATTTTAATAGTGTGTCTCTCCCATTAATAGACTTCTTGTTCAGACATGCACATGTGCATAATACCATAGACAATTTTTAAAGATACAGTATGCTCGAGTTTCAGATACAAGTAACTACTACACCTTTTCTATGTAAATATAAAATGAACATGTTTGAATACACACAGATTAGATATGTTACGTTTAAAACTCTACACACTATAGGTAAACAGTGTAATAGTGTCATTAAAAAACTGGCAGTTTTTTTTTAAAGAAAGCATCAACATAACACGACCTTTAATAGGGAATGCAGCCTCCCATACATAGTGTGTGTATTCTAGTGGCCAAATTAGACATATTCAGTAAGAATTTCCTAGATTTCAATTAATTTCGGCAATAAAAGTATTTTATGGAAAGATAGGCATAGTCTATTTTAATGAAAGAGTTCAAGCAGACATTTACGGGCATTTAAGGTAAAGACAAGTATAAATTACGGAACGGCTATACTAGAATTTCACAAATTCTACGAACCAGCATTTACGATGTTGAAATGTTTTCCGTTTACCGAATATTCATAAGCCGGTACTAAATACGAACCCTTCTTCCCTCTACATTATTTGTAAAACATAAATGAGAAGCCGCTAAACTTGAAATGTAAAACCAAATATTTTTATTCATAAAGTATTAGATTAATAAATACCCACCATTTGTTTGTATTTGTCAGCAATCCTAAGTTATTTAACCACGCCGTTTGTATTATTGTTTTCTCGTGTTTCCCGTGTGTAATTGTTTGTCATTTTGTAATCTTTTGATCAGTTGACACACTAATCTTTTTCTAACGTAGACTATAGTCTGTATCATAGAAACAGCAACCTAAAGTTCGAGAAGCTAAGTCATATAACTGATTTATATCTGATTTCGATCTAAGTTATTATTGAAGATCACTATCCCCACCAATCAAAAAATAATCCATTGCTCCCTTTCTGTACCTGTGTTTAATAAGTAACATTATTTCTGCACACGTTGTTACAGATGTATGTTTTGTAATCTGTCTGAAGGTTCTGTTCTGTACTGGTATCATTTTACATCAAACTGACATTTTAGTAGATGAATGTGTGAACACATATGTGTTTTTGTTACATAAAAGGACTCTACCTGCGATAATTAAATACAAATGTAAGTCAACGGAAAGATACCCAGTTCTGTTCTGTTCAATAATGTTCAATTTAAGTATGCCATGATGATTGTGCGGTAGTTCAATACTTGCCAACTGTCGCTTCCTACTTGTCTGGCAGTCTGCTTCACCTTGACTTCCGTTTTTCAGTAAAGTGAAAGTAGGATAGTTGCTAAAGTTTCATTGGTGGACAAGAAAAAACATCGACATATCATTGGTCACTAGTCAAGAAATGGAAAGGAATCCCGGAAACAAGCACTTAGACTCTCTGACTCTGAACCTAATTTTAATCTAATAGATTCACAAGCTTAGCTTGCATGCGGTCCGTTGTCAAAGTAATTTCAGCATGAAGATTATATAAAGTGTATATTCATAATACTTGATGTGTATAATGGACTCGATTGTCAGAACACACTAAGAATTGAATAAAACATTAAGTTCTTAAATACCATTCCCAAATCGAGACGTGCCAAACCACTATATTGGACAAAGTCAATGCGAACAGAAAAGCGTAATTGACTTTGTCGATTTGATTTCAGTTGTTGATATATCTTTGAACTCAATCTGCTCTACTCGTTCATTCCTTTCATTATTTTATACATCTTTATTACACAAGGGCAAGGACAGGCAACCCTTTGGGGACAACATTTTGATACTAAAATAAAAACCTCATTTTCTTCTTGCAAGTTTCGACACTGATTAAATGCAATTTATGTCTCAGGAGTTTTATATGTATGTAGCCCCAGTGCAGGGGCAGCATGTATGTAACCCCAGTACTGGGGTAGCCAACAAAAGGGCTTACTTTATGTTGAAAATTTAAGAAGATCTCTTTAAATTGTCAACTTACGCAATTTTTTCTGTATTTTTTTTTATGATTTTCCTATATTTATAAAAGATAACAAAACAAATATGATTTGAAATGATTTTACCTCATATGGGTATTAAAGGTATCTTGGTCATATGAACAGAACCATTTGTACAAACTATGTTCCCGTCAGCTCTGGAGTAAAATTTCTGAGCCGATGTTTGATAAAGTGTGAAAGGATGGACAGACAGACGGAAAATGTACAATTGACGTAGCTTTGGTTCGGGTAAGGTAAAATCGTTGATACACCTTTTGAAAACACTGAAGCAGATCTGGACAAATGATTGTCAAGAGTTGTATTATGTACAATTGACGTGTTTTTCCAATATCGATAAATAGAATGAAAAAAGAAAATACATGTACAATATGTATGATATTTTGTTAATTAATATGCATGCAGAATAACTCCTCAGCAAAAGTGAGGATATATCTTAAATCTATATAACAATAAGATATGCTTGGTTTTTGGCGTATTTAGGGCATCAATTAAAGTATTAACAGGAAAGTCAGACTTTGTAACAGAGCGCCTATGAACAAAACAGACCATGCTACATTTCATTGTTTTGAAAGAAATTTCTGTCCGAATTCTGTACCGCTAAAACCGCTGTTGAAAACGTCCACCACAGATCTCTAGGCTAAATCAGTTTCAACCGCAACAGTTATCGACAGGGGAAGTAAATCTGTGTGGGGTCGAAATTGGGAACATGAGAAATGTAGCGGAAGAAAAATATACTGCACCTGTAAGCCTCGGTGTTTTCGCTGTTTTTATAGAAACGTCCTATCCCGATACTGTCCCGCTGAGGCGGGCCGGAATAAGCAATTTGCATTTGCATGTACATTTTGCATATTTGATATTCGTGAAAAAAACGATCCAAGCGAAATAAATTGATTTCAAATTTCTCTTTCAATATTGTTTAAAACTCTTTTCCCATTTACTCCTTTGATATGTCAACTTTGAGTTAGTTTTCATTACGTTTAAATGTATGATTTTACCTGCCATCTACTGTATGAAGCTATTTCCGGCTCGTTGTTTTTAAACTTTCCTCTTTCGATTTAAGGACGTTACAAAAGGGTGCTTACTCATCTTGGAATAAAAAAGTAATGCATTGATGCAGTTACCGTTCTTCGTAGTGTAAAATCGAAAGAGGAAGTTTAAAAAAACAGACCTCCTTATTTTTTAGAAAAAGAAAAGTGAGAATAAATGAGGAGACTTTAGTAATTAAATGGCGTCATACAGTAGAATAGGGCAGGTAAATCATGCATTTATACATTTCAAAAACTGATTAGAATGATACTAATTACTCATAATATCAAATGAGTAAGTGGAAATAGGGCGTTAAACATTATTGAAAGAGAAAGTTGAAATATGTATTTTTTTTTTAAAAGTACAATATTTAACAATTTATTTCACTGGGATTTTTTTTTCACTACTTATATAAAGTTCACTACTTATAAATGTTTCAGTCTCTATTGTTTCAAGAAAACGTCTATGACATATGACATGTTGCAATATTCAATGTTTACATTTGTATTGCATGTTTCATTTTTCGTTGTCAGAGTAGAAAATAAAATTTAAAAAAAAAATGCCTGTTGCACGTTCGTCAAAAACCAATTTTTATTGTTTCCATTTGCAAAAAAAAAAAAAACGGTGAAATAAAGGTATTTAAAATAAAAATAATAAAACACACACCACATACACACGAATAAGATTTTCAGAAAATAACGTTTTATTATATGTAGTCGAATTCACGCTACTATTATAAGAGGTGCACATGTCGGGAACTTGTAAAGTGACGTCATGTAAATTTCAGCAGAGAATTTGATGAAAAACTACTTTTAAAAAGATGTCAAACAAAAGATCTTATATTTAGGGACCAAATAAGTATTAGATCCCATGTATCAAGCGGGTACAATATCAAAATCGATATGACAACCATAAAATATATGTGAAGTATGTCACTTTTAGGGGCTCCGAAGTAACATGATTTAATAGGTGACTTGGAAATACACAGGATCATTCATTGGTCACGTGACATATGATCTTGTACCCGCGTGATGCATGGAATCTCAATCCTTAAAAGTAAATGTGACAACTACAAAAAGAAATAGGTATAATGTCCCTTGAGGGGCTTCGTATGTTACTGATTCAAAGATGAGCTGCTATTAAACAGTGTCCGTGCGGATGTTTAAATAAGGTAAAAAGGAGACGTGTTTGGTAATTCACCACCAAAAAATCACCACTTTGTATTAAGAATTACCTAATTTAGCCCTTTGAGGATGATAGCCCTAGTTGTGCAACGATATCATGAAATTCTCTGTTGAGTTTGCATGTTGTAAAATCTAGTCAAATTATGTACAAAATAAAAAAAAATCATTAATGATTATCAGTAATATGGACAGTTTACTAACACTCTAGTTCTTGGAAAAAAAAGATTGAAAAAGTAAAGTTCTAAATGCAAAACTGAAGAAGTTTCTCAGGAGTTGCCTTATGTTGGAATTAAAGAATACCAGTGCAGTTTTCAATTGAAGGTATTCTTCATAACCATTATACGTCTCTCTAAACAAAAAGGCTTAAAATAAGGGTTCAAACTATAAAATAAGGAAAAAGAAACCAGGTGTCATCCTCATATAGAATAAGATATGACTACAATGCAGTGATATTGCATGTACAAGTCCAACCTCCCAATAGCAAACACCATTCGGTTGAAAGGAAAGTGTTTGTTGTAGAGAGGTTGCTGTCCTCGGGAGGTTCAACCAATTTTCAATGTTGGACTTGTCAGCTCGAAGTATGATCGTGGTTATAATGCTTTGCAATCAAATAGTATAACTAGAGCCACTCTGCGTTCTTTAAAATCTATTTTTTATTTACATGTTATTTTATCAAAAATCTTCATCAAACTTATTTTTTAAAATTGTACCTATTAAATTTGATTTAACAAGATTCCTGTTTCTGTGATGTATGACGCTGACGTACAAGGAGAAATATATCTTAATACTTAAAAAAAAGGTTATAAATACGTATTACCGTATATAAAACCCTACAGATTATTCATGAGGGAAACTCGAAACGTCAAACTGCGGACGCTACATTACTATGAATTCTCACATTTCAATGTGAATCAAAAAACGACCTTGCTCATCCGTTATAAGAGTACCTTCAAGTTGACAAACAAACTGCTTCATCATTTCACGCCGGTATTGCATGTTTGTTTAATTCTAAAATCGCAGTGCTTAATGTCAGCTTTAGTGATCATCTTATTTCTAGTTTTAAGTTTGTAGCCACCAATACTCAAATGTTTCTCGTATTAAACTAAATTACATTGATAAGAGGTATAGTTATTCAGTCAAACATGATATGAGGAGGAGCAGTGTTCGAGGGGTTAGTGCCCGAGTTACTCCCGATCCGGAGGTCGCTAGTACGAATCCCACCAGGGGTTAGAATCTACAGTGACTTTCCGCATTCCTCACTTTCGGCGCGAGTACTGATTTGAATCCAGGAAGCAGTCATTGAGAGGGATTAATATAAGTTGTAAGAACTTGCTTCCTAATCGATGTAGAATAAATAACTTTAAACTAAACTAAACATGATAGAATTACAGAAAAAAAAGAGCAATACTACTGAAATTTTAAAAACTTAAAGAAATGAAATTTTAAAAACACCTCGCCGTCTTTGTAATTTTGAGATAAAACAAATCGCTTGCTCGCCCCATTTTTCTCTATACAATCCGAAGAACAACTCATCAATTTGGTATGGCCTAACTTACTATTTCGTTTTAATCTATTTTGTCTTTATTTTCTTTGTCATCTTATTCCTTCTTTCTTTCTTCTCTAGTTCTAAAATTATTCAATGAAAACAACATACATATATAATCTTCATTTAAGGGACCCACATCCATACCAGTGCGCGCTGGTGCATTGAAAGAGCGAGTCCTTGTTGCAGCCATTGATTTTGGTACGACATACTCGGGCTATGCCTTCATGTTTCGAGCCGACTTTGAGGCTGATCCTTTAAAGGTTTGCAAATATTTATTTCGGGCGTTACAATATCTTATACAGATTCTCTTTCAGCTGTCTATATTTGGAGATTAATCTCTTTCAAATAAACACAGCCAGCATAAAATTAAATGTACTTACAACAAAAAGTAAAACTTTGCATATAATTTTAAGTGACCAAAATTTAGTACGCACAATAAGTATTTCGGTTACCTAAAGTAAAACGAGCCTGTAAATAAAGATGACTTGATAATAACAGTGTAACTGAATTCTACTGTTTCTTAATCACCGATCAGCCAGAACTCCAAGACGCGGAAACATAGCATTACATTGCTACTTATATGATTTTGAGACATAACTCGTATTTTTATATATTTCCAGTACGTAGTATGAATATAATTTGTTTTCCACAGATCAAGGCAAACAACTGGTCCACGACCTCGTCGACAATGTCACACAAAACACCTACATGTATACTGTTTGACAAGGACAAAAACTTCCATTCATTCGGCCGTGATGCCGAGCTGAAATACAATGAACTAGCAGAAGAAGGCGAAACCTGGAACTGGTTTTTCTTTAGCAGGTTTAAGATGCTGTTGTACAGAGAGGGGGTAAATGTCTCAGTTCATTCAAACCATTTAAAAACAATCATTTTTTGGCGACTTAATTGCATGAAAAAACACGCGGGCAAAATGGTGGGTTCGACATTTTCGACTGTTTCTTGAATATTTGGTTCCACTAGATGTAATCGTGAACGCAAGCGTCTGTCGATAAACAATTTTGCTGGTGTTTCATTAATTCTGTAGCGCTGTTAGAATTATTCCTGTATGCCAACAGAAAACTAGCTACTTTTTGGTGTAACGAACAATTTTCAAGAGATGCTAATTTCACTGCACTTTTGAAACTGAAAAATGTTTCGGTTTCACCGTTAGTAAACACAGCTGATGTTTTGTGTACAATTCCGTTGTTTTAGCAAAATGGTTGAAATGCGTCACTTTTGATCAGGTTTCTGTTATCACTACCAATATGGTTTATAACGCCATAATGTCCACAATATGTGCCTATTTCACGTAAAAGTGTGTTGTAGTTGCTGGCGAAGTTTCTATTTGCTGTAAACTGAACGCATCCCTGGTTTCAGATTCATTTCTTGTGTTTTTTTTTTAAACTCGATATCATAACAGTATCCTTGGAGTATTATGGCATACCGTTGTAAACGTGATGCTGTGGTCATCGAAATGCCTTTTGTGGACTACAGATCGTTAGTAACGCCTGGTACATCGTGACTGATTTAAACTTCCGTCCGAAAATGTAGTTGTTCTACTTCTGCACAACCCATACTATTATCAGAACTTCCTTTTAGCTCTGTGCATAGTAAGATTCGGCTTTGTTCAAGGTGCGACATGCAAAAGCTATTGGTCGTCCGTCACCATAAGGCATGACATGAGAAATGACATCCCCTAGTCCATAAGCGGAACTGTCGCTAGCAACTTTGATTGGTAATGATTGATCATAGTGTGTCAAATACAGTTGTGCTTCTTTTGTCTATTTGAATGTCATGTTTTTGTTTAAGAGCGTGTTCAATGGATGCACACTTGTAGCCATGTCCTTAACAAATTTAGCATAATACCAATGTTTTGCCATACCGAGCCATGCAGGTAATTGTGTCGTGTTTTGTGGTATTCTAGCTCTTAGGTTCTTGTCATGCAGTCTTTAAAGAACTGATTCTACATCATCTGTTTTTCCAGTGATGATCATGCCATCCAGTTTGCACGCTGTTCCAGGTATATCTTTCAGTATTTGGTCAATAGTACGTTGCCATATTGCCGTAGCTGGTTAAATACCCATTACTAGACGGTTGCATTTGTAAATCCCTTGTATGTGTTTATTGATATGTAATCTAACTCTGATTGATAATATGCGGCTCTTTTAAAAATTGATTTTTGAAAGTCAATGTCCATTCGCTAGAGAACAATTATGTCTTCCACTTTTAGCACAAAGTACTAGCGGGTTCACTGTTATTTTGTAATACAGTAATGTCTTTATACTCCTGTTTAACGATAGGAACAATTGGTGTTACCCTGTCGCTGTAACTCACTTTCACAGTTAAATTTCCTTTTCAACTTTTGGAAATAACGCAAATGGCACTGAACGTGGCTTGCAAAATTTTGATGTCGTGTTTTCTTTCATAGAAAGTGTAACTTCCATGTCCTTAACGAGACCAACTTCCTCATTGAACACATAAGCGTACTTTTTAACAAGAACATTTGCTCTGTCTTGTGCATTCCTGACATTGTGTAAAACATGTTCTTCTTTCCAATATGTACATTAACCGTGATCTACCGAACAATGACGGTGTGTTGTTCTTTACAACATACAACACGAAGTTTTGCCGGCGCCATTTATTCCTCCTTGTACTGTAACATGCAGAATTACAGCTGACCTGATCAGTTTTCCTGAATATGTTCTTAGCAAAGTGTTTGCTTTAGATACACGCTTATTAGGGAACATTCCTTTGTATGCTTTGTTGCTTATAACTGAAATTGCAGACCCAGTATCCAATTTTACCTTTTAGCCATCAATTACGGGTGTAACAGTTATAGCGTCACTTTTCTGGGTGTTTATCTCCAGTGTAAGCGCACTATCTATATCCAAGTAATTTGAACATCTGTAGCACGGTTTGCCCAACTTTTTGAAACTTTTACTTTGATTCACATGTTTTCTGTCCATCTTAATTTTATTAATTTGCTTGAACTTGGCACTTGATTGTAGCTCCTTGGCATCTTTTGGCAACGGTTCATATGCCTTTTCTAACGTCAGGTTTTTTTAATAGAAAGTAGTTGTTTCTGAGTGACTTCGGACTATTTGGCACAAAGATTTTTGATTTAGTCAATGCTATTATCATTATCATCATGATTTTAATAATAATGATAATTATTATTATTATTATTATATGTTGGTGTTTGTAGTATTGTGATGGTTCTGGTAGTAGTAGTAGTAGTAGTAGTAGTAGTAGTAGTATTAAAGGTCGTTACATTTTGTAATTATACATTTTAAATATCAGAGACACAAGACAGTTGGCTTTTTTATCGTTAACATCCAAAATAATAATGTTATGAATATTGAACAATATTAACAAAGTAGTGGTAAAAGCTTTTTTCCTGAAATGTGTATATTCAAGATCTAATGTACAGTTCAGTAACAGTGTTAGAAGTCTATTGTAGTACGGCGCAAACTTCCTGACTTTCAGACAAGTGCAGGTGCAACTTCTTACTGTGCGGTAAAAATATTTTCAGCAATGTTTCTCGTATATGCAAATATATTGTATCTAGAATGTACGACCTTCTAGCGCTTATAAATCACCTATTTGGAAAAAATATTCTGTTAGTTTGCCACTGCATATGGAATGATATGTTTACAGACACTAAGACGAACAACAGTTCTCCGTGACGAGAAAGGGCTGGAAATGCCAGCAATGGATGTATTCACAGCGTCTATAAAGTACCTTAAGGATCACATGATAAGGGTGTGTAAATCTGCAGATACAGGAGTCAATACAGACGATATCCATTGGGTGATTACAGTTCCTGCCATCTGGAGTGATTCGGCAAAACAGTTTATGAGAGAGGCCGCGATAAATGTAGGTTTTCAACTTAAAGGGGCTGTACTCCAGATTTGATATAAAAATATTTTTTACATCAATTAAATATCTAGATGCCGTGAGGTTATAACAACATGATATTTTACTTCAAAACTGATTATAAAAGTCAAAATAGAACAATAAAAAGTATATTCGCTTCAGCTTGATTTGAACTCTGGACCCTCATGTAAACAAAACTTTTCCAATGCTTTTACTGTCATCACTATCACTGCAGCTGAATAAACAATTATTTACTTTAAATCTTATACGATATAGTTATACCGTCGCGTTACTTTATAACAAAATGAAAGGAAAAGAAATCAATTTATAATGTGATTATCTGACTTATTTTTTGTCAGTAAGTTAGTTTTTAAGCATTAGTCAAAAATATTACAAGAAATTTATAATACAAGAAAACTTTCTTTTTTTGTCATCTAGAGCACAGCCCCTTTAAGAACACTAAGTTTTGTTTGAACTGATGTAATTCAAATCTGTTATACAGTAACGCTTTATTACAAACTCACTGTGTCTCAAATAAATACATAACAAACTCACTGTGTCTCAAATAAATACATAACAAACTCACTGTGTCTCAAATAAATACATAAAAACTCACTGTGCCTCAAATAAATACATAACAAACTCACTGTGTCTCAAATAAATACATAACAAACTCACTGTGTCTCAAATAAATACATAACCTCAAATAAATACCTAACAAACTCACTGTGTCTCAAATAAATACATAACAAACTCACTGTGCCTCAAATAAATACATAACAAACTCACTGTGTCTCAAATAAATACATAACAAACTCACTGTGTCTCAAATAAATACATAACAAACTCACTGTGTCTCAAATAAATACATATCAAACTCACCGTGTCTCAAATAAATATATAACAAAGTTTGTAAACAATATCTTCACTTAAAGCTGGAAGGGACCATATTGATGTTCATCATATTAAAACATTTATAGTTTGCTAACTCTTGAAAACATACGATTAGAATTTTAAATACTGTATATATTTTCAGGCAGAGATTCATACGGACAAGCTTTCTCTGAGTCTGGAACCAGAAGCGGCAAGTCTATTTTGCAGATACCTACCAGTTGAAAAGGTTGCTGGTGTAGACCGGGCCGAAATTAGAAGTTTTAGCATTGGAGACAAATACATGATACTGGATTGTGGAGGTACAAATGAAACATGTCTGGTTCCCGAATCATATACAAATTGTAAAAACATAAATTATGTAGAATACGAAAATGAATTCAATCGGAACAAAACAGTTTTCAGTTCAGATAGAAGCGCTACATGTTTGATATCAAGGACTGGTGCCAAAAGTACTTGACTGATTTTTATGGTAATAAAATGAATCGTAATCAAAGTATTTGCAGCATAATGCAATACCATTTTGTCTGTTATTCAGTAACTCAAAGTGAAATTTTGCGAAGGACACACGTTCAAACCTAGTCTGACAATAGAATGTGTACCTCGAACCCCTTTTCCCTTTCAGACATACATAATATCTAGTTAAGAAAAGTTGTGTATAGACACTTCATACTTGATTATAGAAACTTAGGTGATAAAAGAATTGTGTCAACAATTTGTAGTCAGACAACAAGTTTAGAAAGTAATCTGAACATAACTAATAGCATCTTTTGATCTGTCTGTACGAATATGTTTATTTACATTTTACTTAAGTTCGAATTTATTTTTAAAGACATTTCCTCTTTGTTGCTTATTTCAAAGGTAATGTCTCTTAACATTTTACTTGACACTGACAATTAGATACAAAACCTGCAGTTTTATAACACAGTTCCGTACTTTTTAGCTACACTTTGGAAGCTTTGTGTATGGATATTATGTGTTGTGTTTCTATCATTCTGATCGGATTGTCATACAAATTTGCATAATAATACAGGTGGAAAGAACAACAACAATAAGAACAAAGCAGATTGAACGTCTTTGCCGTTTTAGCGTCCCGCAATTATCAATGAATTAAAATACCATTACAAACATAACCCTAATAAAAACGTCCATACATGGGTGTACGAGGATAACCTATACAGTTATTGTTCTATTGTTTTGTTTTGTTTTTTGTATTTTTTTGTAGGAGGGACAGTTGATATGACTGTACATGAGATAAAAGAAGACAGCACCCTGAGAGAGTTAGCCAAAGCAAACGGCGGAGAATACGGCGGCATACAAGTCGATGAGAAGTTTAAAAAGCTGTTGAATGAGGTTTTTGGACCTGACGTAATTGAAGTCGTTCATCATCGTTATAAAGATGATTACCTTGAAATACTGCAGAGTTTTGAGATAAAGAAACGACATGTCAGCCCTCATATAACAGGGACTGAGACGATCAAGATACCAATTTCTTTCACAGAAACATACAAAGAGCTCAACAGAGAAGAAATAATGAATTCGTCTACTTTTCCCGAACACCTGAAGGGCAAGGTCAGAGTATCTAAAGACAAGATGCGATTGGACGCAGATATTGTGAAAGGTCTGTTCAACGACGTATGTGATCAGATATGCGGGGTAGCAAAGGAGTTCTTTCATTCTATTAGACAGGAAAACGTTGACAAGATACTTATGGTAGGTGGCTTTAGTGAATCACCTATGCTTCAAGATAAAGTACGGAGAACTTTTCCAAGAGCACGTTTGATTATTCCAGAAGAAGCTGGATTAGCTGTTTTAAAAGGGGCTGTGCTGTTTGGACATAACCCTAAAATGATTACGGCCCGTGTGTGTAAGTACTCCTACGGAATACGTGCTTACAAGCATTTTGAACCCGGTATTGATCCAGCAGAAAAACGAGAACTCCTTAACGACATGGTTTTGTGCAAGGACTATTTCAGTAAGCATGCGACTGTTGGACAAGAGTACAAAACGGAAGAAAAGGTTTACACCCAAGAGTACGTACCTTCTAACGCCAGCGGGTCCGAAATGCAAGTGTGGGTGTTCACTTCTCCAAAACGACACCCTTTGTATGTTGATGAAGAAGGAAGCAAAAAGATTGGAGAAATTAGTGTACCTTTACACGGTGCAACTGACAAAGATAACCCATTCGTCATTCAGTTCGAGTTCGGTAACACAGAATTAAAGATTTCTGTAAAGGAAACAAAGACTGGACATGTAAAAGAGGCTAATTATGATCTCTTGAAGGTCTAACTGATTCAAAGACAAATATCACGTGTTTTTGTCCATTTTATTTTCATTCATTTGCTTTAATTTTGCACTTGATTGAGAAAGCATTAGTAAATTAGTAACTAGGAAAATTGACAAAGGAACAATGATATTTGAAGGTCTAATAATTGCTTTCTCATACCAAGACATTTTTTTTTAAATTTAGATGATGTTAGTTATGTTTTTATTATGTTGAAATTGAAGACATTTGACATATTTTATATGCTGAAGACCTTCTTAGAAAAGGGTACTTCGTAAGGTCTGTTGTTGTTTTTATATTTGAAAAATTCGGCTTGTTATCGATAAAATATAAGTTGTACTCTCAATTGTGTATGTTTGTCATGTAGGTAGAATATGTAACATATGTTTTGAACATTTTATTTTGTTATTATTCAAGATTGTTATCAGATACCCTATAAAAAACTGAACACTGGCTGCCGGTACAGACCGAAATATCGGGCTCGAGGGTAACTGTTTATAGCGGTAACGAGGCTATGCTAAACAATTACCTGAGAGCCAGATATTCCCGTCTGTAACGACAGCCAGTGTTTGATTTTTTTCTTGCATATTACATGTGAATCATATTTCTGATGAAAATTGCGAAAATCTAATGTTTTTATTTGTCACTTTTTCTTATAGTAGCGTATGAATTTACAACTTCATTCCAAACCGCGAAATTACGTCATCTAAACACGTAATTAATAACATGCGCCAAAATGACGTCATTTTAATGCCTCGACTGGTTACACAGGGGTTGTAAGATGAGTTTTTCCAGCACCGGTGTAAAAAGTAGAAAATCCTGTCTGATATGCAAGATTAGTTTTATGCCCCACACCAACCCCCTTCGAAGAAGTGGTGGTATACTGCTTTGTTCATATCTGTCAGTCGGTTGATAGACCAAGTGGTGTTCGATCAATAACTTGAAAATACATAGGTTCAGATACTTCAGCTGTAGTATGTAGTATTGTCATCATCTCTTGTAGATCAACTATTTTGATTTTGTGCCCGTTGGTCCAAAGGAATGATTTGTGATCAATACCTGAAGAACAACTGTTTTAATGACCTGCACCCATTACGTGATCGTTGGGCATGATGTGTGGGTGACTCATTTTGCTTTTAGGCCCAAAGGCTCAAAATTCGGGCTCAGAGGCCTACTCTTTGAACATAGTTTTCGATAAGTAAATGAAGACCAAATGCAACCGGAATTTTAAATTTGACAGGATTGCTATGCATGAGTAGATGATGCGTATTGTTTCTTTGGCACACTGAGCCAAGCTTTCAGGGGTTGTACTTTAAAAACAGTTTACGATCAAGACATTAATAGCTCTTTGATTTTTAGGCCCAGTGTGGTTAAGTTCAGGAGCCTACACTTTGAAAGTGGTTTCCGGTCAATAACATTAGAATAACTGTTCTAAAGATCCCCCCACAACACACGCGCGCGCGCACACACACACACACACACACACACACACAGTTGTTTAGGTATTTTCAGTATATTACTGTGGTTGTAATTTGGCCGACTGAACTAAAGGTCGGGTTTACAGAGCGCTGTATTTATAAAGTAGTTTCTTATCTATATATCAAGAACTGATGTATATAGATTTATAAAACTTTACAGAATGGTAAGTCATGTATAGATATTTCCTACTGAATTGTACACATAGCATCAAATGTCAACTTCACAGGAACCTGGGTAACATATTCGTCTTCGATCAATCATTCAAAAACGAGTGAATGTAGGGATTTTAAGCAAAGTTTAACTGTATGAGATGACAACTCGGAACCCTATTTCTAATGCGCATGATGAAGGCATTAGTGTCATAGTTGCAGCTCCTGTTCTGTTTAGATTACTGTCACATTTAAAGTGTACATGTAAATTAAACTGTTGTATGAAATGTTTGATAAGTATTTTTTATTAATTAATTTAAGGAAGGTTAACTTTTTTAATTCTTGCCTTTTAGTGATTTTTATTAATTTTCAAAAAGATTAAATGATCCCTATTTGAGTGATAGAGTCTGCTAACTTGTAGTTCTTATTACATATAAAAATTGCATCATAGCTTGTATTAAGTTTTTTACTTTCACCTTATATTTAATTTTATTGCTTTTAATTCTGTTATAATTCTATAAACGGGTCTTTAAAGTCAAACTAGTGTTCAGCTTTAGACTACAGTGCACATAACATATAAGAGAAACGTAGCTGACACTTCAGCAAATAGTGTAGTTGCATTCAGTCGAAGAAGAAAGGAGAAAGTCTGGGGGTTTGTTTGTTTGTTTAATTGTTTGTTTGGGTTTTTTTTTGTTTGTTTGTTTGTTTTTTTTTTTGTTTTTTTTTTGTTTTTGTTTTTTTTTTTTGGTTGTTTCTAGAAGCGTCATTACAAAACTTGATTGAATTTAGCAGAAACAGCTTTTTACGAGGAAGCAATGTGGTAAAGCTGTGGCAAGTGTACAATTGCGTTAATGTAAATATGAAACGTACGGGGTTTAATGATTTAAAAGAAGAAGACAATGAACCAAAATTTTGACACATTCATTTGAAAAAAAAATGAATGTTTTGATAGAACGCCAAGCTGATTTGTTTACTTCATATCTTGACGCATAATGTCCAAAATAATCGTAATAAAAGTGCCTCAGGCATAATAAACGTGTGTGTTATTTGTACATGGAAAAATATTGACATACTATTGTGTAAGCTACGCAGGTTCAGTGGTAGAATGCTCACCTGCTCACCGGGTTCAATTCCCGGCTGATGCGTTCTCAAGTTTTTTTTTAAACAAGACACACGAACAATATGTAATGTTGACTGAAAACGCCTGCTTTTACCAACTACACTGTTATTAAGATTGAAGTATATTCCATCATAAAAAACATAAATTTAGTATTAAAAGCAGACTTTTTGATATCTGATTAAGTGTCATAACGTGGCATATACAGGCAAATTGACCACAATTACTTTAATTCTTGAGGTGTCACAATTTTGAAATTGGTAGAGGTTTTATAGGATATCCCTGCTCAACTGTAAAACATGATCGACAGTTTGGAACATTTGAAGCTAATCCTGAAATGAAACTGAATGATAACTGCATTCATAGTATGATACACATTAACAGATAGAAAGACTGTCATACAGTCAAACGGACGAAACGCGCAGACCACTAGGCATTTAACATGATATAATATTTGTCAAGAACTCATATAGATTAAATTCAGCAATCCGTCGGGAGTAAATGACCCATAACTCTATTAAATATCGGAGAATTATTTACGAGTTGCAAGAACCTATATATTAAAGTAGCTCGTCCACAGTTGGGTTATTGACATAGAATTTGCTTTTAACTATCTGTGTATATTACGTCTATCAATACCCATCTATAGACGCATTGTCAAGCAATGCACCCTTTCATGATACCGCAAAAAATGGGTAGTTTCACCATCTTAGGCTATAGCGTTACGAACGGTACAAAACCTACCTTTAGAATTTCTATTTTCGTTTGCTGTCACGTGACTGATCACACTCACTCTTCGTGCATGCGCTCACATTATATCCGTAAATGAATATTAGACCAAAAACCATAGGTATTCGTTTCATGGATAAATGCCACAAACCAACATATAACCAAAACAACAAGAAAGAATCTTACGGTTACATTACTTTACTTTAAACAGGATTAAAATTGTTGCTGCAAACATCGCTAGTATAATATTGAAAATGAGTGTATCAGCTGATTCGATTTTATCTACAACGGATCCCACTGGACTGAGATATTTAGATTAAGGTTGTTCAACAATTTTTAATATCTAAGCTCTATTTATTGTGTCATGGTGTCACAAAACGTTTGGTAAACAAACGATGAAATCCATCAATCAGAGATGCGGTGGATTTTGTTTTACTTTGAAGAGAGTTTTTGATTGCTATATTTAGAAAAAAAGATTCAACTATCAGAGACAATAAGAGTTACATTTCATCTGTCAACTTATATTACACCAAAAATCTGTTTGAAGTAAAGTGACCCTCAAATTAATTCCTGTGAACTTTCATCCTTAATGTAGTATTTTGGAACATTTATCCAAGACACGAAAGCCTGTGCTGAGACTGGTGAAGACGCGATGTTGAGGAACATTTCACGTAGTACAGCAGGCACTTGCTTCGGGGATACCGTATTCTATATTTAACTGGAATCCCCCATGTAGGCGTTTAAGAAAAGTGCAATTTTTCCGTGCAGCGTGACTTACGCGAGCTAATATTTACATTTGATTGTTACATTTACTTGACATTTTATCCTCACAATCCATTATTTACCAAAAGGTGTTAACCATTTTAAGAACCTGTTTGTGTTGTTTGTTTTTGTAAGAAATTATTTCAGATTTCTCAGACAGGTTAAGCTGAAGTTACAATCTTCAGATTGTCAACGACAAAGTATCTCGTTGTCATTTACTTTGAATTGATTAATTTTGAGTGAGTAACAAAATTACGTCACCAGAATATAACCTTCAGTTACTTAATACTTCATAGCGTCAGATTCTTAGGATAGTAAGAGGCCACTGCGGTTTCAATTGTCAGTGACTATTTTGATAAAGACTACACAGTTATTTATTTCTTTGCATAAAAAGCAGCATAAATTAGACGTATTTCGTTAAAAATTCTTTTCGTTAGACGTTTTGTTTTGCCTTCGTGTTGTTATTAAGTTTTGGGTCGGACAAAACGTAATGAAGTTACTTGTGAAGTCATTAAAATATGACAATAAAATCCAATTAACATATCTTAAGATATAAGTAGAGCTTCTTGTAATAAGTGATTTAGGAAACAATTTATTCGAGAAATAACATCTATTCATTTACACTATTGTGATAGGAAAGGATGGAGAAAGGATAACTATAGCTACTTCAAGCCCTAATTTTTACTTCCAAAAAGATACTACGGTATAACTTGCTCTTAACGACACTTGATTAAAACGACATTCGCAGCATACCGACATATTTGTCTGGTCCCGCAAAATGATCCTTGCACTATATTCGAAAACCTCCAATAACTGACATAAACAATTAGTCTCAATCAGTGTTGGTATAGACAAGTATTTTTTTTGTAGAATATAAAAATATTGTAAAACAAAATATGAATATATATATAGCTACTGTTTTATATAACAAAATAAAAGAACTTGATTATTAAATGCTTTTTGAATATATTTTAAAAGTTGGCTTGTGGCAGCGATGTTCAATTAACTTAAAGCACTTATATAGCCATTATTTAAGCACAGGCTCGGATAAAAATAAATGACTTAATTTTGAAGACATATTTGATTTCTGCTTGAGAATTGCTTTAAACGACTTAACAGTATCAAGTACTCAATGGGGAAAACATAATGTCTTGATGTCTTTTGACTAAAACGGAATCTACATTGCCAAGTGAGATAAATATACTTGTTTTAATTAGTTCGTTTCTGCACTCTTATCACTACCCTTTATATGTACGATGCAATCACTGAAACACTGTATGAGGAATAACCGAGTCAATATTGTTCGTAATAAAGGACAATTGGCAAGTTATGATAACTGCCAAATTGTTGAAAGAAAACAATATATTCTTTTTAGGAATAAATACATGATATAAAGATCGCATTTCAGATAGTATGGACTAAATCCTTTAAAAGCATATACGAATTTAACCTTCTCAGGCCGGTTCCGAGTCAGGATTGTAAAAAATATCCACAACAAATCTGTAACATTAAATATTTCTTTTAATTGGTTTTACTTTAATGATAAGCAAATACATGTATAAACAGAATAAATATTTCTAAGCATACCTTTAATTCTTAATCTCTCATTTTCTATCAATTTCACTTACGATTTCAACTATTTTATTTGTTATCTTTGCAGTTATCTTTTCAGTTATCTTTTCCGTTATGACCTTTTTAATTAAAAAATCGTGCTATTTATATGGTTTTCTTTGTTTATATGACGTCAAAATGAAAGTAGGGTTTCCCGTAAAAACTGGGTTAGTAGTGACGTCACGATATATTAATAGTTAACAAAATGGCGGACTTATTGCAGACAATATTTAGTTTTGTAGAAAGATGACAAATATAAAAACATATAAACAATCAATAATAACAGGATATTGACTTTAGGTAATTATACAATGTAACACAAATATTATAGAAATATTTTAATGACAATGCTTATGAATGCATTGTAATATGTATCCGTGACATGTTTATTAAACACAAGTGGGCGAGGAACAGCCTAGCACCCTCGAGATGATTTCACTTAAGGAAAATGTAATAGTTGACAAAAGACAATAACTGCTGCAAGGAAAGTCAATTTGTCGTTATTTCCGTTCAACATGCTAACTAGATTCAGCATTGCTGCCAGGAATTGGTTGTAACAAAAAACTTTTTAAGAAGAAAGACACAAACTCCAAAAGAAATTTAGGATTGTTCTAATATGACGAAATGGAATTACATCCAGTGAATAGTACGAAACAATGGTTACAAGTTGAATTTGAAGCTTTGTATATCTTGTTCAAAGATTAGTTGATGAATAAGTTGTTTACTTATATCCGACTGACCAAGGTTACATATGGATGCACGCTTAAGCAATAAGCAATTCACAGCAATAGTTGTCATCATTCCAAGAATCTGACAGTTCGCTTGAATACGCCAGAAAATGAAAATCTGTGAGCTTTCAACGTACAAATTTGTTAAATATCTCATTGTTACTTACTTCAAATAATTTACGATGGAGTTGGTTATATATTTATATCGCCCACATTTCTTAAAAGAACGAACAAAAGAATTTGAACACTTTTTGCTGACATCAATTTCATTGCAATGAATCTAAATTAGCCTACGATTTAGAAGAGTTATTTTCACTTTTTATTGTTTCCTTTCACTAGACTTAGATGAATAAAATGTAATTAAGTACATATTTTATTCAAGAAAAAATGACATTATCATGATGAAATAAGACACAAAACAAATTGTACATATTACAAATATTCTATCGAAAAAAAAAGACATTCAAACACATTTTAATAAGTATGTGTACGTGTATGTGTTGCCTCAGGCAAAAGATGTAAAAATGACTGATGGGTATTGTTTTTTCAGTTCAAACTTGAACAATATTTCATACGGCTGCCGTCGACACTCAGACATGCGCATCGGTGGTTCAATGGTAGAATGCTCGCCTGCCACGCGGGCGGCCCGGGTTCGATTCACGGCCGATGCAACGTTCTTTTTTGTATTTTTAAAACTGTTAGCAAATTTTTTAAAACTGTATACGAGTTAAAGTGCACAAGAGAGTTTCACTACATAAAAAAGTTTGATAATTGACAAAAGGTTTTCGTTTTTACTAATGGTCAATGCAATATTACGTTTTGTGTTTTGAAACTGTCAGCAAATTCTTTAAAACTGTATACGAGTTAACAAGCATAAGAGAGTTTCACTACATAAAGAAGAAAATTGACAAAAAGTTATTACTAATGGTCAGAAATTTCGTAAAAAATAAACTAGATTCAGCAGTACAGCTAATAATTTTTGTTTATTATACTTTTTTAAAAAGAAAGGACAATAATTCCTATGTTATTTTAATTTAAAAAAAAACTATGTAAGACAAATCATTAGTAACAAGTAAAATTCGCACTCTTTGAAGAAAAACAACTTCATTTTTAAAGTTAAATAAAATATTAGTGGTATTATTTTTACTAGCCCTATGTATGCATAAGTTATCATTCCAAGAACCTGAGTTTTTTAGTAGAAAATTATTTTATAAAGAATTAATCTGTTCAATGTCTAAATGACACTTACTTCTAAATTGCAACAAAATTATATTGCAATAATAAAAATCTACTGCAATATCAGTTAGTTGGTATTTCAGCTGGACAGTATTCAACGAGAAAAAACAAGACCAACCAAAATGTGTCATTTTTCTTTCTTTAAAGTATATATTCATTTATATTCAAACTTTGAAAAGAAGTTTTAAATATTATCGTGTTATCATCTTTAAACATGACAAATATATTCAAATACTTTTTTTACTGACATCAATTCGAAATTAGCCTAAGATAAAGAACAGCTGTGTTCATTGTTAACGTTTGTAATTCTCGTCAAAAGTGATACTTTTTAAGTAATTTCTTTTTTCAATAGATTTAGAAATATAAGACATAGTTGGTTACCGCTGCAATCCAGAAAGGAAAAACGTGAACTTGTTGCTTCAAGGTGGATTGAAAACATCTTTTAAACGGCTGTTCTTGCATAGCCCCATAGAAGATACAACATTTACAAACATCCAACAAACAACGTAAAAAGGTAATATATTGTTCCAAAACAAATCAACATCCAACAGTATATTTTAAAGATTATGAATGCAATGACCCCAGGTAAAAGATGAGAAAATGATTGATAGGCATTTTTACTACATATCATTTAGTTTTTAAAGACTGTCGTCCTTCATCAATAGTTCAGTGGTAGAATGCTCGCTTGCAACGCGGTTGGCTTGTGTTAGATTCCCGGCCGTTTTGTATTTTGAAACTGTAAGCCAATCCTTTCTTCAGATACGTGTTTGTACAGTTCCATGCTGGCTTGGTGAACCTTTTAACATTTGCTTTAATAACAGCTAAATACATAATGCGTATACTTAAAAGAAAAAAAGTGGGAAAAAATGCACATCAGAAAAAACACAGCAGAAAAAAAACACAGCCTCCACACTTAGGTACTAGATAGAGTGGAAAAGAGAGCATAAATTTTAATATTGATCAATTAAAAAAACACCACAAACAATTAATGAAAATGAGAACCCTGGGTATAACCGCCTTTGAACAGTCAGTGGCAAAACACTTGAAACTCGGTTTTTAAACCAGGTTCTAGAGTGCATCAAACTCTAACACACCAAACAACTCGGCAATGTTGCATGCAAAAGCACACACATATATATAAAACATTAAAAACTAATGACATTGCAAAGTGAAAAGGGTTGGTACTCAATTGAAGTTGTGGCAGATTCTTTTTTAATACTGATGACAAAGAATCTTAACTTGGGAAGGACGTTCAAATAAAATTTTGAAAGAAAACATCGTAATAATGGATAATGTGATATCTCGATCGATAGGTTGGATTAGTATGAACCAAATCTTTCAAAAGAAGTATTCGAATTGGTATCCTCAAGAGGGTTTTATTTCATTAATAAAGATGAAGGACGAAGTGTCATAACTGCTAAAAGAAAAGTCAAATTTAAAAGAATAAAATATCAGTTTATATTCTGTTTTCCAGAACATTCGCTCAAACATTTGAATACTTCTTGCAATACTACCAGTAGTTGTTGTTCTTACAGCCTTTAAATTCAAAGGGACTGCAACACCTACACAACTTGCCAGGACATGTAATAATCAAACGATTATTACCAAGCTAATTATTTTCTATATGAATTACACATCAGTTGGTTAAAGTCATATTTGAATACATTCATTGATATACAAGTTCAAGAATTAAGTGGTACAACCTATACCAGTATTGCGGGGAAAAACGTTTGAAAATAAAAGAAAACAAAACAACTTTGTAACTTGTCAATAAGGAAAACTGTTTTTTTAGTAATTAAAGACAGTGGTAATAACATTATACAGCCCACACAATAAGATTCAGTTATTTTTAACTCGTTGAGACAAGAATTCAAAGCAAATATCGGGATTTATTTAAATTGTCATCTTGAGAACAATACCTCTAGGAATTTAAAGTATATATTCAATTATCACGATTATAGTAAATCAACTTTTATTTTAAACTTGTACATCGTATATCTATAAACGTGGCCGCTTTTGCTGACATGAACTTCAATGGATTAGAAAAAGCTGGGATCAAAAACAATTTTCACACGACCATTTGCATGCTTCAGACAAGAAACCAAACACTGATTTTTACTCTACAATTAGCCCTCTAATCTATGTGATTAATTTCTATTGAATTAAATGAAAACTACCAGAGACATGCCAAGAACTGAATGTTCGTAACCCAAAGTTGCATTTACCTATATTTTGTTAAGACTTTTCGTTTGAAGTGTTAATTTAATTTCATCCACCAAGTCAAGAGCCAGTGGTCGAAACCAATTAGAACCATATCTCCATAAAATCTTGATAGACTTTAATTCAAATGTGAAAACACTATATATTCATCAAAAGAGATTTTCAATTAATTTATTGTAAACTAAAGTTGTTGCTACACGAAATGAATGTAAGAATAAATAATTAAGAAACAGAAAGAGTATAGTTTCACTATATGTATTACTAAGTAAATGTTACATTTTAAGGACACACTTATCCCCAGTGTATTTTGAATAGATCCATTGTTCACCCAATGGCTTTCATTGTTCGATTCCCGGCCGATGCAGATATTTTAATCTATCTAATTTATAAAAAAATATTCCGTTCTGACATAAAAGTATGTTTGTTTTATTAGGGTTGAACGCCAGTTTAACAGCTAAGGTCATATCCCGGCGGTCAGTTCACCTAACAAGTGTTCCTGGGTATCAGACCAGTTTTACTGACCAGTTTCTCATCAAGTGACTGACTTCTGCCTCACTTGCTTCAGAGGTGAGGGACAAATGACCAATAGACACATTATCTGAGAGCAATTATCACGGACAAATTTTACCACCCCAGATGGGGATTGAACCGGGATCGTCAAGATTGTCCTGTTCTCTAGATATGTTAAAAGCAAAAAAAAAGTTATATTGATAGTTTTTGCTTAGTTAGTTCCCAAATGATTCACTTTTATTTCCGTTATTTGCAGTTACGACTATAGTTCAACTTGACATTGCTTTCTGACCTTCTGACTACCTTTGATTTATATTAAATTGCGGACGACGAAGTCCAAAACATAACTGTGTTGTCAATTTTTTTTTGACTGCTGTTCATATATTGATTGCTCCAAGTGGAATTGCTGAGTAAAAAAAGAACAGGAATCAGTTGGCCGGCCGAGATAAACATAGGAAAATATTCACCAAAGTAAGTCAAGTAAACAATGTTGCTTAAATATGTTTCATCTTTATATAATCATATGCTTTTATTAACTTTAATACCTTTTCCACAATTGTATGTGATTACCCACTGTTTCCTACGAAAAAAATACTTAGTATTGATGTAAAATTTAAATTCAAATATACTTTTATAACATTATTTCAAAGATATGTGATAAGTTTCAATTATTTTAGCAAATGTATGCCAACACAACGTCTTTTTCGAAAAAATAATACAGAATAATGTGAAATTTGTATTATTTAACGTTTAGAAATCAATCAATTATTGATATCGATTTGGTTTCCAGGTATATACTCGTACATACAGCTCTAAAGGTCAAAAGGTGACACTAGTGTGGGGGCATGTCTCTGGTGTTGTCGTATTTGATCTAAACTTCTTGCAGACAAACTGTTCAGGGATGATTTCTTTTGATAAATTCAAAGAAAAGGGGGTAAATAGATAAAGCCTGCACGCTGGCTTTGTTCTTTTCAAATTATTGGACTGTCCATAATAATAGGGAATTAATTTCAGCAGGAACACGGAACAACGTTCCACTAAAGTACGTGTGGACAGCTGCAAACGAGAGGCTCTATATGCTTATCATGTTTGTTTTAAAGACGCGTGTTTGCATCCAGTTTCAGTACCTAAGACGTGGTCCCAAACCACTCATTCATTTGCTGACGTTCTGTCTGTTTTTGTATAGGAAAACTTTAGTTTGCGAGCATGGTCTATGATGTTGTTATTTGTGACAGATAGAGAAATAAATGTTCCTTTTCCCTAGAAAGAGTTAGTTTAATCGCGTCGTTAACAGACACTGTCATATTGTCATTATCTACTTGCGTTACCAGTCAACGAATATATATATGCAAGTACCTCTAAAAACAACAATTCAAACAACAAGATATTTAATTTGTTATATATGACATCAAATAAATTTGAAAAATTAAGGTCTGCATTATAACGTCTTGTGCTTCATATAATTATCAACATACTGTTTAACTGTAACTTGCAGAAACAGAGCTAGACAAAATACTTTATTTTAAAAGCTTGTATCTCAGACACTTGAAATCATAACATTTAGTGTTAAAAGGTTGACTTTTAGACGCAATGTCCACATAAATAAATGTTTCTATATCATTTGGCAGACCTTTGAGAGAGAACAGATTATAGAAAAAAATAAAAGCATCATCTTACGGATAAAGCAACAATTTTGCTAATATGTAGATAATAATGCAAAAACTATTTTAGTTATGTTTTCCAACCTTGCTCAATTTCCATTTAATTTTGTATCACACTTCGTGTTTCTTGCGCTTAAACATAAAACTAATATCACTCTGGTGAGGCACGTTTTATATCGAGTCCATTTACTCAAATGCATTAAAACAACTATTTTAGGTCAAAAATTCTGCAAAGAATTTAAAATACTTTATACTCAGTGATCAATTTATATGCTTCTCCAAACATAATTTAAAATTTCCCTTAAACTCAAAACAAAAAGATGGCTGAAACCACCGCTGCCGTACAGTTGGATAGAACAGTTGCGAAACGAGCTAATGTCAGTGTCTGTATATTAAAAAAACTTCTTTCAATAATGACTTTCCATGCGCCAAACATAGGACGAAAACATTTCAACAACACTTTGCAGTATCAGCTTCCTTTAAATGGACTATAAATTAACGTCAGATCAAGAACATATTTAGAAGAATTATTATCATGCACCCAAATAGAAAATCAGCAAATATGATCCGGGAATTGACAACCTTTAAAATTCAAATTTTAAATAAAAATATCATAGTTTATACATTTGTAGTTTATTTGAGTGCATTATATACATACATAAAACATTGAAAATTATTAAAAGATACATTTGACCATTCTACAGTAGAACTATAAGAGACTTAATGTTATATAATATTGACATATATGACAAACACACTAATTACATCTAAAAAGGTTAAGACTAGATTATCTAAAAGCATTAATACAAATTTTTATCTTCTAAAATAGTGAAAAAAATAACAACTGGAAATCGTTAATTGTACAAAATATTATCTAGCGAAGTTGAAGAGAATTGTAACAGGTTTTTGCTGTAATTCTAGCAATAACATTGTTTGAGAGGATAAATATAAGTGTGTTCACATGTATTGCATGATAATACTACATGTTTTTCATACTCAAATGTACTTTTACATATTGGACAAATCCCACTGTCAACAACCATATTTTTTATATCTACACGTTTTTGTAATAGGTGATGTTGGAACCATTTTGGATATTTGAGCTATATCTGTTCTTTATTTACAGCATTTTGATAGAAAAGGATCAAGAAAGGATAACAATGGCTATCGTAATTTATTATTACTTCGAATATTTATGTTTATTTTAAAATGAATTTTAAAGATATTTTTTTAATATATATAAAAATATATAAATAATATATACTAGTGACAAATAAATATTGTAAAAAATCAGTTTAAATATAAGTAACTGTTTTGTAAAATAAATCAATCTTTATTATCTGAGATCAGTTATCATGGAGAAAGTTTGCCGGCCCTGATGACTACTGGACCAGGATTGTCAAGTCGATAGGTGGGTTGGGGTTAAATTACTAAGACAACTTGTCCTTGTTCGTTCTTATGAGAACTTGCTTGGACAAGGGTGAGGTTAATTTACCATAGAACCTAGGTTTAAACCCCAAGTGGCAAATGTGTTGCCACTGACTGTTCAAAGGCGGTAACACCCAGGGTTCTCGTTTTCATTGTTTGTGGTGTCTTTGCTAAATTAATCAATATATACATTTATTCTCTCGTTTCCACTCTTCCTTGTGACTTTGTGGGGAGATTGTGTTGTCTGACTGTTTTTTTCCTGATGTGCATTTTTCACTTTTTTTCAATAAAGTATTAACATTAAGTATTTATCTGTTGTTATAGCTAATGTAAAAACGTTCATCAAGCCATCATGGAACTGTACAAAACACTTTCTGAAGAAAGAATTGGCTTACAGTTTCAAAATACAAAACGGCCGGGTATCGATTATTGTAAGATGCCCGGGTGATGGTCGGCCGAAGTAACTTGAACTCTCGTGGCCGATGCCTTTTGGACAAGTAGTATAAAATGACCACCCTACCTCGCATAGGCAATTTACCACAATAGCTTTGGCACCGAGACATCTGAGATTGGCCATGTTGCAGCAACAACTCGCACAAGCCCGGCTTCAACATGATCTTATCTTGGCGGCGTTGTTAGAAGTAGCAGAACGGGAACGACAAAGAGCCCCAAGGCGAAGAAGGTGGTGGGTCCGAGAATGGATCTTGAGAAGATCCCTGTTTGGGCAGTACGGAACTTTTATGACGGAGCTTGAGGCGGAGCATTCGTCAGACTTTAAGTCTTTCCTCCGCATGGAGCCGGAGATGTTCCACGAGCTTTTGGCACGAGTGGGGCCACGCATCGCCAAGAAGACAACGTAAGTATACCTGAAATTGTGGTGAATTTACTTTAAATCTTGCAAACACATATGTTCAAAATCTATTTTATACTGCAAGATGATTTTAGTGGTATTTTTTCTCCTTTTTGTGTTTCAGGCAGAGGGCTCCCTTGGAACCTGGTCTCAAGTTGGCGATCACGCTCCGCTTCCTGGCCACTGGCGCAAGTTACCACGACCTGGCCTTCGCGTTTCGAGTCCCCCACAACACCATCTCCCTGTTTGTGCCGGATGTCTGCCATACCATCTTCGAACAGTACCAGGCTGAAGTGTGGGAGACTCCGTCGACCGAAAACGCCTGGTAGGAAGTGGCACCACTCGCCTTGCCCTGCTTGTCACTCGCCTTGCCCTTGCCACTCGCCTTGCCATTTCCCTTGTCACTCCCCTCTGGTGGTTCCTTTCTGTATTTGTGCGGTCTTGGCATTGTTGTTGTCTGCTGAATAAATGTTGTACATGAGAAAAATGACGCGCTTATAAAGGCCAAGTGATGCATCGCTAATCATAGACCGATGTTCGAGCGGTAATCGGCCGATGTATATTACATTGCTCATATATATGGGCCAATGTTTGGTCGAACATCGACCGATGATCGGCCAATGTCTGTTGCCCACCACTCACCCCCTATGACATCAGATTCAACGGACACTGGACGATGCTCGGCCATACATCGGCCGATCCTTGAAAGATGTGTTAATAATTGGTTGCCGATGAGGAGCGATGTGGGGCATCGGTGGAGACATCGTTGATTTTTAGCTACAACTTATTTTCTCCCGATGACCCCCACCGATTTGCCCGATGGCCTCAGTCACCGTCCGATTACTATGGGTGACCGGCCGGCAACCACTCCATTTTCATCAAAAAAACGCATCGGTTGCCCATCGTATACCCCATCGCTGGATAATGTGACTGATACTTAAGCGAACGTTCTACCACCGATCCTCCGATGACGGACGACAGTCGTTAAAAACTAAATGATATGTACTGAAAAGCCTATCAATCATTTTCTCATCTTTTACCTGGGGTCGTTGCATTCATACTATTTTAACATACTGTTGAATGTTATTTGTTTTAAAACAATATTTTTCATTTTTTACGATAGTTTGTTTGTTGAATGTTTATAAATGTGTTTTCTGTGGGGCTTTGCAAGAACAGCCGTTTAAAAGTAGTTTCAATCCACCTTGAAGCAACAAGATCATGTTTTTCCTTTAAATTAAAAACAGTAAATTAAAAACAGTAATTCTTTAAAAAACTTACAGACTTTTGAAATTTTGAAGACATTAGCTAATTTCCTTCCAAAAAAAATCATGTTCTTGAAATGATAACTCATGCATACTTAGGGCTAGTGAAAAATAATACCACTAATCTTTTTATTAAGCTTTTGAAATAAAATTGTTTCTCTCTGGGTGCGAATTTTACTTGTTACTAATAATTTGTTTTACATACTTTTTAAGTAAAAATAACATAGGAATTATAGTCCTTTCTTTTTAAAAAGAAGTTAATAACCAATAATTCTTTGCCGTACTTCTGAAATTAGATTTTTAACGAAATTTCTAACCATAAAAAAACCTTTAGTCAATTATCTAACTTTTTTATGTAGTGAAACACTCCTGTGCACTTGAACTCGTCTACAGTTTTAAAGAATTTGCTAACAGTTTAAAAGTACAAAAATAAGAACATTGCATCGGCCGGGAATCGAACCCGGGCCGCCCGCGTGGCAGGCGAGCATTCTACCACTGAACCACCGATGCTCATGTCCGACTGTAAACGGCAGCCGTATAAAATATTGTCTAAGTTCGAACTGAAAAAAGAATACCTATCAGTCATTTTTACATCTTTTGCCTGAGGCAACACATACACGTACACATACTTATTAAAAATGTGTTTGAATGTCTTGTTTATTTCGAAAGAATATATGTAATTTGTACAATTTGTTTTGTGTCATATTTCATCATGATAATGTCATTTTTGTCAATTATTACATTTCCCTATCGTGAAATTCTCTTGAGGGTAAATTCACATATGCTTTTAAATGATTCGGTTCATACTATCCCAAATGTTAGATGTTTATGTATGTAATTATTCCAAAAAAAATTTTTTTTTCAAAAATTTGGCAGTTATGATAATTTGCCAATTGTCCTTTACGAAACAATATTGTCTCAGTTATTCCTCATACAGTGTTTCAGTGATTGCATCGTACATATAAAGGGTAGTGATAAGAGTGCAAAAACGAACTAATTAAAACAAGTATATTTATCTCAGTTAGTCCTCTCAAGCAATTCTCAAGCAGCAAGCAAATACGTCTTCAAAATTAGGTATTTAATTTTGTCCGAGCCTGTGCTTTAATAATGGCTATATAAGTGCTTTAAGTTATTTGAGCATTGCTGTTACAAGCCAACTTTTGAACCTATATTCCAAATGCCTTTATTATCAAGTTTATTTTATTTTTTTAATTTGTTATATAAAACAGTAGCTTCATATTCAAATCGTGTTTTACAATATTTTTATATTCTACAGTAAAACTTGTCTATACCGACACTCATTGGGACTAACTGGTTATGTCCGTTATGGGAGTTTTTCGGATATACTGCAAAGATCATTTTGCGGGACCGGACAAATATGTCGGTATGCTGCGAATGCCGTTATAATCAAGTGTCGTTAGGAACAAGTTATACCGTAGTATCTTTTTGGAAGTAAACATTAGGGTTTGAAGAAGCTATAGTTACCCTTTCTCAATCCTTTCCTATCACAATAGTGTAACTGAATAGCTATTATTTCTCGAATAAATTGTTACCTACATCACTTATTACAAGAAGCTGTAGTTATATCTTAAGATATGTTAATTGCATTGTATTTTCATCTTTAAATGACTTCATAAGTTACTTCATTACGTTTTGTCCGACACAAAACTTAGTAACAACACGAAGGCAAAAGGAACACGTCTAACGAAACGAACTTTTAACGAAATACTTCTAATTGTATGCTACGTTTTATGCAAAGAAATAAGTAAGTGTGTAGTCTTTGTCAAAATAGTCACTGCCAATTGAAAGCGCAGAGGCCTCTTACTATCCTAAGAATCTGACGCTATGAAGTATTAAGTAACTGAAGCTTATAGTCTTGGGACCTAATTTTGTTACTCAAACTTCAACAATTCAAAGTAAATGACAACGAGATACTTCCTCGTTGACAATCTATTGATTGTTACTTCAGCTTAACCTTTCTGACAAATCTGAAATAATTTCTTACAAAAACAAATAACAAATAGATTCTTAAAATGGTTAACACATTTAGGTAAATAATGGATTGTGCAGATAAAAATGTCATGTAAATGTAACATTGTCGTCAGAGAAACAAGTACTGAAATTTTACTGATTTCGCTTTTATTTTTATTCACCAGTACATATTTTTTATTTCTTTTTTTAAGTATTTAACTTCAATTTTTGAAGAACATATAAAAATAACAGGCTTTGTAACTCTTTATTAAAGCAGCTCGTTCACAGTTGAACGATAGAATTTAAGAAAAAATGTTATTTTCTACTACCCCTTGTTACTGTTGTTGAAGTGTTTGTTTCCTGACAAAAAAATCGGCTCGCGTAGGTCACATTACAAGGAAAAAATGCATTGTTCGTAAACACCTTCTTGGGGAAGTCCGCTTAAATATAGAATACGGTATCCCCGAAGCAGGTGCATGCTGTACCACGTTAAATGTTCCGCAACATCGCTTCTTCAACAGTGTCGGCACAGGCATTCCTTTCATGGATACATGATCCAAACCTCTATATAACCAACATAAAGGATGAAAGTTCACAAGAATGAATCTGAGGGTCACTTTACTTCAAACAGATTTTATTGTAATTTAAGTTTATAGATGCAATGTAACTCTTATTGTCTCTGATAGTTCAATCTTTTTTTCTAAATATAGAATCAGAAACTCCATTCAAAGTAAAACGCACCTCGCACCTAATTAATCTCAAATGGATTTCATCGCTTGTTTACAAAACTTTTTGTAACACCATTTCGCAATAAATAGAAATTAGGTATTAAAAATTGTTAAACAACCTCAATCTAAGCATCTCAATCAAGTGTCAGATATATTGTTAAAATAAAACGTAAGATTCTTTCTAGTTGTCTTGGTTATATAGTGGTTTGGGGCCTTTATCCATGAAACCAATACTTATGGTTTTTGGTCCAATATTCAAATACGGACATAATACGAGCGCATGCACTGAGAGTGAATATTATCAGTCATGTGACGGCAAACGAAAATAGAAATTCTAAATATAGGTTTTATACCGTTCGTAACGCTTTAGCCTATGATGGAGAAACTACCAGGGCTTTTTTTTTCAATATCACGAAAGGTTGGTTTAGGTGACAATGCGTCTGTAGATGGGTATTCATAGACGTAATATACACAGATAGTTAAAATCAAATTCTAACCCTAACCCTATTGTGAACGAGCTGCTTAATATATAGGCTGTCATGCAACTCATAATTAATTCTCCGATACTTAATAGAGTTATGGGTCACTTAATCCCGACGGATGGCTAATTTAATTTATATGAGTTCTTGACAAATATTAATTCATGTTAAATCCCTGGTGGTCAGCGCGTTCTTCCGTTTGACTGTCTGACAGTCTTTCTATCTGATCATGTGTATAGTTCTGTTATCCAACGCCGACGACAGGGTCATTGCAATAGGCCCACTTTTTTCTTCGAAAAGTGGAGCTAAAAACCACGTCTTCTTGTTTAATTCGATACATGTACTACACAAACCTGCAAAGCAGGAAAAGACGTTGAAATAAATCAGAAATGCGTGATAATCATGCCACGTCTTGGCGAAAACATCCGAAACCAAGCTATTGGATTATTGGAGGTTGGCGTCAGTCGCACAGACGTCGCACAACACTTTAACTGACACGTGAGCACTATAACAAGGCTGCAGAACAGGTACAAGGTCTTTGGTGCTGTTACCGACCGCCTTAGATCAGGCAGGTTACGTGTTATCACCTTAAGAAATTACGTTAATATCCGGGTCTCACAACTTTGAAACCGGTTCCAATCAGCCTTAGACACAGCCAGGTGATGTATTGGCACCAACGGGTATGTAAAGACATTATTTATGTAATATTTAAATAAAACTAAAAATTATCGAGCACTGATTTTATCTATTTCGTAGCGATTTTCGGGTGTTTCCGTTTCTTTTCAGGTGTACACTCCATGCGAATACTGCTCGGAACTTTAGTGAGTCTGGCCTAAGATGCAGACGACCCAAGAAGGCACCCTTATGGAAGGTTCACCATTTTACTCGTAACTTCATAACAGCAAGCAATGTTAATGTAATCAATTGGTCTATGATGGCACCAATCGAGTACATTTGGGTCGAGCTGAAAAGACAGACATATGACAGAGTTCCGTTACCGCAATCAGTTCAGGATTTATGTCAGATAGCTATTTTAGAATTAATTGTGTCAATGCTCCACCATTGAGAAGCCTAATAATTAAATGATACTTTATACACTTTATACAGACACTAGTTTACTTCTCAATTAAAACAAGAAAGGACATTGCCTTCGCCCAATGCAATAGTTATACTACAATCATACTGGCCGTAGCCCTACTCCTGTCACTACAACAGCTCTTATCTATTTGAGCTTATTTATCGACGGTATCGGTTGTCCATATGACTGACGCCCCCTGAAGAGATTAGTTATTTTATGCTGTTGGGGTAGTGCAAGATACAGAATGCATCCCATTCCAGAGACACCCCTGGTTCTTTTACATGCTCAGTGTATAGCACTGATACATGGGGCCTCGGTTTAACGTCTCATCCGAAAGACTATTAGTAATGTTAGTGGAGGGGTGGGGGATCGAACTCGGGACCCCTGCCAGTCCAGCGCGTTACCACTGGACCACATCCGCCCCTAATTACTACAACAGCTTGTTTGTTTTGGGGTTTAACGCCGATTTCAACATTTGTTATAATCTCGGCGGTCAGTCCACCTAACCGGTTTTCCTGGATAACTAACCAGTAATTGCCAATTTCTCCGCAAGTGACTGACTACTGTTCCCACATGATCTACTCTGAATCAGCGGTGAGTGACAAATGAACATAAGACACAATGTCTGAGAACAATTGTCACGGAGAAATTTTGCCCTGCCCAGGGGTCGAACCAACAACCGATGGGTTACTAATCCAGTGCTCTACCTATTGAGCTAAGCGGGCGGGCTTCGACCAAATATGGTTATATATTACACAAACATACATAAACTAAACAATAAAATGGATTACGTTTTTGCATATTGATGAGAAAAGTGTAAAGGGAGGTTATTTTATTCCCAATTTTAAATGACATTTTATCGTGTAGTTACATAACTGTGATTCACTCGAGCAAAACAGAGTTATTTCAAGAGATTTGTTTAATAAATAATATATACATAATATGTAGAACTGCAATTTTTGAAGTTTGACTTTTTTACTTGTCGAACCGAAAACTGTCTAGTCCCACAATACTAACTGAACAACATCAGTGAGAATAGTCGTGAGGGGACTTGTGCGAATACCTGTAGAATAATCTCTGCTAAATGGCAAAGATAAAAAGATAATTGTCTGCCTATCCGTCTGTTCAGGATAGCTCGCACATATAACTACATTTTACAAAATATCGTTGGCCGGGGATAAAATCGTTTATCTTATCATTATTTTCGATTAATAGCCATGCAGATATCATTTTCATTTTTATTGCATAGTGTAGCTAATAGATTAGGTTAAATAACAAAATAAATAATTTAATTCTCTGTCCGGTCGTTTTTTAAGGAAAGCTCGCACAAAGAACCGTATTTTAACATATATCGCGCCTCTGGGTGAAAACGATTACTGTGTCTGCATGTCTCCAGATAATGGTTTCATCTTTATATCAAAATATAGCAAATAGTATGTGCTAAATGACAAAGTAATTCACAGAAATTTCTGTCCATCTATCTATTCAAAATGACTCGAACATAATAAAACTAAAATATTAAAAATTTTACTGCATTTAATATAATGTCGCGGGCGGTGAAAAATACGATTTTAATTATGTTAAAAACTAACTGAGCTTTCATTTCTGCAGATATTGTTTACATCTTTATAATATTTGGTAGCTAAAAGCAAAGATTAAATAGCTAATAACCTAGGCTATATGACAAGGTAAAAAAAAATAATTTTCTGTCCGTCTGTCTGTTCAGGATATCTTGCACATGTAACATTTAAACCAATATCGCTGCTTTACTTGTTTTCAAATTATTTCTGTGAACTTATTTTTTTTAATATTTTTTTATATTATATTGTAGCTTATAGTCTAGGTTAAATGACAAAGTAAATAACATAATTTTCCGTTCATCCGTCTGTTCAGAATGGTTCGCAAATATAACGTCATTTTACATAATATCGCAGTGGTGGGGTGGGGTGGGGGGTAGAATTGTTACTTTTTGTATTTTGTAACTGTACGCCACGTTTTTCCGATAGGTGTATGTACAGTTCCATGCTGGCTTGATGAGCGTTTTTGCATTTGTTTTAACCACAGCTTAATACTTTATTCTTGTACTTAAATGAAATTTTAGCAGATTGTTTTTAAAGTCTAGCTGGCAACGAGCATTAACTGTGGAAAAGAAATTCCAAACAAAACATCATCATTATGGATAATCTTATATCACGGCTAATAGGTGGGATCCTTGAAAAACAGCATAAGAATTTGTTACCTCAAAATGGTTCTATTTCATAAAATAATGTAATGGACAAAGAGTCATTACTGCTGGACACTGCGAAAAATATGTAGATATACGGGAGTGTACGGAATTCCGTATATTATTAATATACGGGTAAAAATACGGAAAACATAAAATACGGAGGTGTACGGTGTCGTATATTCAGCAAATCCGTATACTTACAAAATACGGTGTTCCGTATACTTACAAAATACGGAAAACTAGATATACAGTGTCCGTATTTTTCTTAAATACGGGAACGTCATAATAAGTCAGTATATTACTAAAGTACGGCATCCCGTATTCTTACAAATACGTGAATCTAAAATGACTGCATATTCGTATACTGCTAAACTACATATCTCCCTTTATTTGAAAGTTAAGAAAACAAGAATCAATGTACTTTTCGTATATACTGAAGTACGGGTGTCAGTATACTGCTCAAATCTGGTGTTCTATAAATGTGTAAATAATGGAACCTGTTATGTGTCTAAAACACGATAGTTCTTCCAAATATTACTCGAATGCGGCATTCCGTATGGTTGAAAATTTGGAAATATGTAAAATGGTTCGGAGGTCATTATTTTCAAGAAGGAACATCTCTAGAAAACTACTGATTGAGAAGTCAACAAATAAAAAATGTATCTGTAAACTGGAAAAGTAATGATTATCATAATAATTATTTGATTATTTAGATTTTAATTGAATAAGTCGGGCATATCAAATCAAGTCAGTATACTGCTCAAATAAGGGTTTCTGTATATTTACTAATAAGAGAAACTTGAAATACTGTTCAGTATATTCCTGAAATACGGGCGTGTGCTTGCAAGTCCGTATATTACTCGAATACAGCATTCCGTATATTTGAAAATACGAAAATAATATCGGTCATAGTTACACAGTTACAGTTATATGGAGTTATAATTACTAGCTGAAACTAAGGATCTTTATATAGCAAAATGTTTTCTTTTTGTAATAATGAATAATGTTTTTTTTTTTCTTTTTCTTTTGTGTGTGTGTGTGTTGGGGGGGGGGGGGGGTTCTGTCAAAACTAAATTCCACTCATGATTTTATGCTGGATATAGATCATAATGCAATTCAGGCGTCTCAAACTTGAAAACGAAATTAAAATGAAACCGACTTAACATTAATTAATCTGCCTGTGTCTATTTTCTAATTTTTATCTCCAAGATGATCAGTGATGTGCTTTATTGTCTTAACCAAATTGCAGTATCGGATTATTAAAGCCGGATATGGATCATAGTTCACAGCAGGGTTTCCAAGTTTTTAACCAAATTTAATGAAACCGTGCCTCTTGTTAAAATTTTCTTTGCTGGCTGATCTAATATTGCGTAACAGTGATGTACTTTATTGTCTTAAAACAATATTGCGATTTAAAGAAGGTTTTCTCTGGTGATATTATTTACACTTAAAATGTGCTCTTTCGTCTTAGGTCTGCTTGTGCTTCTGTCATTTTGAAGGAAAATTAAACCATAATGACTTTTAAAAATTAAACAAAAAGTAGCAGGTTCAATTATTCTTAAAAAGACCTTGTGTTGAAATAATTAGTTTGCCTTTGCGTTGATTACATCGAACATGTAGATCTAAACTGTCATGTTTTTGGTAAGATATCTTTTTTCACCTATGATGAAGCATGATTACTTATAAACAGCAAAGAAATTTAAGCCTGTAATACAACATTTAAGATTTTGCTTCAGAAAGTTAAACAGCTTCATATCATTAAACTAGCTTAAACAGTTTGCTGTATGTTATAACAATAAACAAAAAGTTTTGTTTGTTATCAGATATCAACTATCAATTAACATACAGAATTTAGCTCATGTGATATTCTCCACAGACACTTGGGGTAAAGAAATAGTACTTGTTTCACAAATGCGAAGACATAAGGCACTCATATACCAAGTTTGGTGCCTGTCTGAGAACGTTTCAAAAATTGCTAAAATTCACGAATTTGCATTATAAATATAAAGATATAAATGTTTGTCACATGTAAACATTCAACACGCGTTGATTTACATCGCGTATTTTTCTCGTTCAAAGTATATCACATGCAGTACTGATGTCATGCGACGCAGAAATGATTTATCTTCACGTTCATGTAACTCAAAATACCTGTTATCCTTGTTTGCCAACACAATTCGAAGCGAAACACCAAAATTTCACAAAATT
Organism: Cyclina sinensis; assembly: GCA_012932295.1. Lineage (NCBI taxonomy): Eukaryota > Metazoa > Mollusca > Bivalvia > Venerida > Veneridae > Cyclina > Cyclina sinensis. Next base: position 13,720,859 of record JAAONU010000014.1, on the reverse strand, counting down.
TTCTTCATTTACACAATCTTTCGAGAATTAGTCTGCTTGAAGAGAATTATAATCAAAGAGAACATATTCTGTGAGGAAACTGTCAAGTGTGCAGACTTAAAAATCACTTCAAACATCATAAAAACTATCATAAAATAAAAAGAGAGTATTGCTTTTTTTAAAATACAAGTCAGTGTTTATTCGTGAACATTTTTTGTTTTAATTTTGAAATGTCAGTGCAAGGAAGAAAAAAATCGATTTACATAGTGATTACCGCATGGGTTCTTCTAGTTCCTACGTGTACCGCGCCGTGTATTAAAGAACTAGGGAAGTTAGGAACCAGCAGAGTACCTGTCGAAAGATTGTGTAAATTGATGAAAAAACGTTGAAATTCGAAAGAAATTAGATGTTTTCTCTTGGCTAATTCTCACAGCGGGTCTTTTCGTGTATATAATCCTGAAGATAAATCATTTCTGCGTCGAAGGACACCAGCGGTGAGTGTGAATAATGCTGAACGAGTAAAATACGCGGTGTAAATCAACGCGTGTTGACAATTTTCGAAAGTCAAACATTTATATCTTTATATTTATAATGCAAATTCGTGAATTTTAGCAATTTTTGAAACGTTCTCAGACAGGCACCAAACTTGGTATATGAGTGCCTTATGTCTTCGCATTTGTGAAACAAGTACTATTTCTTTACCCCAAGTGTCTGTGATATTCTCCGGTAGATGTATTCTTTTTATTTTATCAAAATTTCACGAAAAACTGGTTTTAAGAAGTACATGTTTTTACCTTTAAAAGTAATCTGAATAAAAGGGTACAGTTACATTTTGTTTTCCGTAGTACATTAAATATACCAACAATAGTATTAGAAATAAGAAAAAAGAAAGCAAACGTATTATTTGTAAGATCAATATCTTACAAACGTGTGCATTGAAGCTATTATTTTTTTCTGCATACATAAACTCGAATGCTGTACATATCAATATTTTGTACACACAAAAATCTGAAATGCAAGAAATACATATTAGAGAAAAGGTCCATTCAGCCAGTAGATGCTAAATTTTATATAACAAACAGGAACAATTGAAGACTATGTGTTATAGCCTTCAGGCATTTTCTCAAGAGCAAAATTTGATAACTAAAGTGTTTTACTATGACTGATCAAGGAACACCGACAATGACAATTAACGGTGACTTATCAAAACAAAGCTAGTATGTCACCCCCATATTACGTAACTACATCCCTTCACCACAGGACACCGCGAAGGACAAAAGTGTGATAATAATAGAAGCGCTAAATAATGCACTTTTATTGTCAAGTATTGTTTGATACTGTATCATAGAATAAAACAAGTTTAAGTTAACATTCTACATCAACATGCGGTTGATGAGCGAAATGTTTAATTTTGTCATTTTGTCCATTTTGTAAACTTTCAGGTGTTTAAATAATTGAAATCATATTTTCAACTTTTCAAAAGGAAAAGTTATATGTGTTTTACACAACTAAATCTTTAATTTTGAACGGTCGATGGTCTTTATTCACCGTCTTTCATGTTTTTAATAATTCAAGTTAATAATATGTTCAAGTCAGGAATAAAACATAAAGAAAAGTAATAATAATACAATAAAATGCCGTCACAAAATTCACGCGATAAAAGACAGCATGTCATCTTGAAATGTGCTAAAGTTATACAATGTTTTTCGAGACTTAGGCATCACAGCAAAGTTAAGCAGCCTTTTAATTGCGGACAGTTACTTGACCTTCACAATGGCGGCGTTCAATTTATCAATTATGGAACGGTCTGTATTTGCGCTATAACTTCAGAAGCAGATATAAGGTCTTCGGTAATGATCAATATTCATACATTAAAAAAAGCTTTTAAAGGCTAACAGTTTATATTGAAAGAGGTTCACTCAGTTATTATCGTAATTTAGGCATCTCACAAAGTCAGAGGTGTTTAAAGTCTTCGTTTTTATCTTATTATTTGCAATGATAGTTTTTTTTTCTCAAGACTAGCCCTGCAATATAAATATTTTTGCGCAGGTGGATCGAGATACCAGGGTATTTATGAGACAACACCAACCAAGAAAACCATATTCATCAAGTTTATTTTATTATTATAAAAATTATTTCCCCAAGACGAGAAAGAGAAATATACTGTACCAGTCAGTGTAACAAGGCACATACCATGTGACCAGATCGCTCCAATCAAAGGTAGCGTGGGTTTATTCCATGTGATCAATCCCACCAATCAAAGGAAGCGTGGGTTTATTTCATGTGATCAGATTGCACCAATCAAGTATAGCTTGTGTTCACCTATCCAATCATTTCTTTGGGCGCGAAATGGAAGAAACAGATTTCAGCAATACATATCTCAAAAATTGCCTTTTATCGAAGACTTCGTCGTTTTGAAAGATTAATGAGGTAAGTCAAAGTTTTTGTATAATACTTTTCAGTTTTACTGAACTCATGCTTGGAATCAAATGCTTAATCATGCCCTGCAATGAATGGCTTACGATGATTTTTGTATGCTTCCGTTTTAAAACGGGTGTAAGTTCGGTAAATTGCAAAGCCGGTAAATTGTTGTTCAACGTCAAAATCAAATTCCTTTTGCAGATATTAAACTGAATTTTGTTTTGAAAAATATTTAGTTGTATTCAAATGACAAGCTTCATTATGTTCACATACTTAGGAAGGTATAATAATGTAGAACGAGATAAAAGATTGTGTAAGGTATGTAATCAAGAAACAGTAGAATTAGAAGATAATTTTATATTATGTTGCTCAAGATACAGCTGTATAAGATCCAAACACTTAGGTCAATGTTCATGGTCTACTATACAAAAGTTCAATGCATAAACGTCATCTCAAAGTAAAAAGATTTTGTAATGTTTTTTTTTTATCTGTATACTTGTACTTTAATGCATGTGATTGCCATTGCTATTAGTGTGTGTGTGCGTGTGTGTGTGTGTGTGTGTGTGTAAATAGCTAAAGGCAAATGTATTGCTTATTCAAGATACCTATCTTCCAAAATTTGCAAAACCCGATCTTAGAAAATTCACAAGTCTTATGTTATCGAAAAAGAAGAATAACATTTTAGGAATTTGTTAATTTTTTTGACAAAAGCGTATCATATAAGGAACACTATTTAATAAATACATATTTCGTTTATTACATTCCCATTATAAACTAAAATTACATGTTAATGGATACCATATCTATCTTTTTGTTTATATGTGTGTGTTGCGCATAAACTATATTTATAAAAATGTTTCACTATGCATTAGCCAAAGACATGTGTTATGTCGACTTGCTAATAAAGTTTGTTGTTGTTGTTGTAGTGCTGCTGATTGTTAATAAATTGAAACTATTGTTACAGTGCGAATGCTTCTGTTAATATAGTTTTTAATAGAGATGAGTGATAATTGGATGATTGCTTTGATTTACTTTGTCATTCAAGAACATTCTCACTTACTAATCTTTGAATCAACGTCGAAATCCACCATGTATTCGTGAAAAAATAATACATTTATCAGGAACGTATACGTATATGATCTTTATATATGAAAATTAGAAATTGATTTTATTTTTTGAAACGATATTACTCTTTTGATTTATGTTTTGAATTGAATTCTATTACTTTTAAACAGAATATGATGATAAGAGTACTGCTGGTCATTAGATTTATATCAAATGATAAATTTGAATGAAAATAAGAATAAAAACAAGAGTTTCTCTCTTGAATACCAAATAATCAAATTATCGCTTTTTTTAAAACGGCAATTTTCTTTCATAATTGGTAACATGATTTTATATAGTAAAAAATCCCAGATAAATCAGTACCTAAAGAATATTGTTGGTAATTTTATAAAGTTGAGATAGTGATAAAGTTGGTGTGAAAAGCGCCTTTGATGAGCGATATTAATTGGTGTATTTGTGCAATTTCTATAAATATATAGTTGTATATAAAAATATATTAATTAGTGATGTATCGAGTATTGATGTGTTGCGGTATATTGTAAAAGTTTTATATATTTTAAATGTGTTTTCATTTTTATACATTGTCGTAATTAGATCATTAACCGATTTAAATCAAAGATCAAGCCGTAATCATTGAATACATTACTTCCTTCGGCGTCATTTTAAGTGCGAAAAAGTAAATATGATTATAAAATTTTAGAATCAGTTATAATAAATTTTATAATGATAATTGCATGGCAAACACATTAAATAATTACTTGCTGAGACAAATTTATAACATATTTAACGACCGACACGTGTCGTTAGCACCTTTCTATGATAAGCAGTGTACCCCAGCATGCCTTTTTCACACCTACTCTAACATCTTTATGGGTACATACAGTATTTTTATTGTTACCAATTTTTCCCTTTTTTTACTTTATGAAATCATGTTACCGACATTTCGGTAAATCTTTTACATATTAAGAGATAAGTGAGACTGAATTATTCTGTGAATAAGCCCAGATAGATAATTGATTATTTGGTTAAACACTCATAAATGTCGGCAATTAGATAAGTAACCACAGTGATTATTTTTCATGATCATATTGATCGAAATCAAAATTAAGAAAATTAAAGATTTTATTACTTAAAGACAAAATATGATTACATAAGACGCACTGGTAATGAAATTGTAAAATGTGTAACATCCTGTTCCTAGTTCCTTAACATGATTGACTAAAGAATTGTTTTTATTTGACAACGCATGTACATACACTCAAAAGTTTTTATAATATCTTTGGAATAAATATTTACATCGGCGCTAAGAACTCACAACGCTAATCAATAAACTAGTGTATATAGCATATACACTAGCAGAACAGAACATAACATAACAATATTTTTTATCAAGGTTTTCACATTGGGTATATCAATTGCAGTGTAGTCGGAAACGAAAGTTAAATGACTCCGAAACAAGAAATTACTTTAATTTCGTCATAAAGGGAAAAAGTCAGATAATACATATATAAAAACAACGAACAAGTAACTGCTGAGTTCGGTACGTTGTATTTAGCGATATTGTTTTGGGGGACCTAATTTATCAAAGTTATTCCTATAAATTAAAGGAAAAATTTCAACAAAAACAGTCTTATGATGTTGTTATAGAACTTAAGACAGGACTAAATCAAATTACCGTGTCCTTAATAAAGGTGTTGATTAGATGTTGTATGAAACACATGGCCTGTTACATTTAAAGTGTTTATCAAGCTAGTGAATACTTATGTCATGATAATAAAATTTATTCCTAAGTCAGTTCAGCTTTTTCTCCTTATTCTATAGTGTTAGCGTTTTATACCGTCCGCGACTGACTCACAGAACATCACAGGCATAATGTTAATTATGTACTAGTACATTAGAAGTGAATTTAGTGCCGTGGTTCAGTGATGTACCTAGCGAAAAAAGATTTACTGATTGGAAGGACATGAGTTTGCACACCGTTAGGTCAACAACTTTTTTCTTACATTCTAAAGGTGTATAGAAGCGTAAAATTATGTTGTTTTTTTTCTCATGATATTTTGATTTCTCTTTAATTTTAAGAGGACAAGCTTCTTTAAGTAATAAGCGTTGTTCCCGTTTTTTACATTCATAAATATATATTCTTCAATATAATATAACTAATGAATTTGTTAGTGAAATATAAATTAAAAATCTGTTTTACCCGTCTTCTATGAAACATTACATCCCTTCATGTGCTTCGACAGGTCACGTGCATCGCTCAGTAACGGTATATAATTCAATTTTTCAGAGAAATGTAGGATGAAGAATTAAATAAATTACATATTCAATATGCATGAAAATGATAATGGCAGTTATATTTACATTTCTCCTCCTTACTTATCTTTTCTTTGCTTTACATATAATTACCTTACTTCTCCTTACTAATCTCTACGCATCATTACTTTTTATATTTACGCATCCTTACCTATCTTCATGCATCCTTACTTCTTATTTGTCTTTATGCATCCATACTTCCTTACGTTTATGCACACCATGTTTTTTGCACAATACGCATGCGCAACTTTTAAACATGTGAAAAATAAGTCTATGTAAAACTGCCAACACAAAAATAGTAAGAATGAGAGTAATTAATTGATAAATTATGCAACTCTGAATCATTCCAGCATCTTTCCACGACAATAACAATTTCGAAATAGGTAATACAATTTTTTATGCAAAAGCGATCAAACACGGACAGTAAATGTTTAAAAGTAATAATTGAAAATAAATCAAAATACAAAATCAATACTATCATTTTGTATTTTCAGACAAATGGACCTTCATGATGCCATTGCAGAGCTGCAGGAGCAGATGCGAGTCTTGCACGAGTCCCAGAAAAAGTCACAGCCACAAGACAATGAAGCAGAATAAAAGAACAAAAAGAATAAAACTTTATGAAATGCATGTTGTAAATGTATGTCCGTGTTAGAAACAGTGAAATAACTCACAATAATCCAATAATGTAGTATGTTTATCTCTGCACATGAAACTGGGTCTTATATATAAGCTGTGATCGTAGCAAGTAAAAATGACACTTCCATATAGTTTTTATAAGATTGTTAAAAATATTTCTCATTTATTTGTAGTACAGCTAAACAATGACCCGTGACTAGATACACTTACAGTGATACTTGGATTTCTATCGATTAACGATAACGTTAAAAACAATACCAATGGCATAAGCTGACAAATCTTTGATATTACATATGTTATTGTAATTTGAATATGTTTCCAAGTGGCCTAGGTTCACTAGTCATTGTTTGCATAACGTCAAGATTGATTTCAGTTATGTTCTTATCATTGCAATGTGCTTGGTTTTATTATTGATTGCTACTCTTTTATGATCATATTACATTTATTGATAAACTTGTTTATAAAATACTATTCATTAAATTCAGAACTAATTTGAATTACTTTTGTTTGTGCAATTCCTCATCCTTAACAAGTTACTCAGTTAATTTTTATCATGCTGATGGCATATCTCGTGTACGCCAAAGTAAACTTACTGTCAGTATATCTAGTAAAAGAAAGGTATGTTTCCTACCGTTCTCTCAGACATTGCAGGTCTATATTTTTTCGTATGCTTCAAGTAGATACGACGAGGATCTTAACTAGTCCGTTCTAGAAATGAATAGTACCTACATATAATGATCCCGCACACCATGTACATGTATATTATCAGTCTATATTTGGTTCCCGTATCCTGTAATTAGATGTCCGTATCCTTGATCCGTACATGTAATATAATAAGTCCGTATATGTGTCATGTACGGTTTTCAGCTTTCCCGTATTCATTGAAAATACAATTCCGTATTTCCTACGTATATCTACAGTATACAAAGTCCGTATTCTTGCCCCGTATATGTGTCATATACGCTTAAAAGCATTTCCGTATTCTATGAAAATACATTTCCGTATATTTGTCGTATATTTCTAGTATACATAGTCCGTATTCTATCCCGTATATACATCATGTACGATTTTTAGCTTTCCCGTATTCTATAAAAATACAAGTCTGTATATCCTCCGTATACTAGTAAACTATATGTTGTTATAGCCCGTATATGGTTGAAATACGGATTTTGTACTGTGCGTATATTACAAATATACGGGCACATATACATACATGTATATTGGAAGAATACGGAAATCCGTATTTGTAATGACAAATATACGGAGTTCCCGTATACCCGATGTTCCGAATACGGATTAGTATATTATGTCCGTATATTAGGCGAATACGTCCCGTATATGTCCGTATATCTAAAAAATACGGGATCGTACACTTCCGTATATTGGTGTATTTTTTGCAGTGGGAAGAAAAGTCGAATTTAAAAGAAACAATACTCAGGACTTTTCATCTGTTATTACCAACTTGTGCACCCTATTTCTGTAAAAAAATGAAAGCTTTTGCTTACATCAGCTATAATAGATTGAAAAAATGCTTGGTTCAAAAACGATTTACTAAGGATCATTTGTATGCCTCAGAAAAGTAACCAACGAATGATTTTCAACCTAAAATTTACTCGAATGATTGGAAGAACATGAATAAATTGATTGGATTAAATATAAATAAAGATAAATCAGACTTTTGTTTGGCAGAACCGCTTCTTTTGTGTGAAGCTGATTTTTTTTCTAGGAATTATGAATATTTTGCAATATTTATGCTCGAGACAGAACACATGAATATGACTGATAACCTTTCAAATTCTATATTGAACTATGAAACGAAAGCATCTGTGATTCAGTTGTAGAACGCTCGCCAGCCAGGTGGGCTGACTGGGTACGATTCGTGAAGTTCCTTAACGATTCTAATGCTCCGTTTTACTTTCAAACGCCATGTTTGAAAGTAGTTATTAAATAAATGACGATGCTAAAACACGAGTATGTTTGTATATATGTTTTAAAAATGAACGTATGCAAACGGTTTGTCAATAAATATGCTCCAGGCAATAGACAGAGAAATGATTGAAAGCGTTTCAAATTAAACTGTAGAATTGACAATGTAGTAACTTTTTGATTTCTCGTGAGCATCGGTGGTTCAGTGGTAGAATGCTCGCCTGCCACGCGGGCGGCCCGGGTTCGATTCCCGGCCGATGCAAGGATTTTTTTTTGTCTTACATTGTGAACAGAAAAACATCCTTATCCCGTTGTTTTGGCTTTTAACGACTATATTTTCTACTGGCTATATAGCTTAAATTCAGAAAATTAGTTACCAAATAAACCTGTTTCTATATTCGTGAGCATCGATGGCTCTCTGTTAGAACGCTTGTCTGCTACTCTGGCGGCCAGAGTTCGATGCAAGGCAACAGTTTTCAAAACAAAAGACATACTTCTTTTTCTATAGGTGACACGGAAAATTTGCTAAAGAAATGCCGTTTTATATTAATTATGATTTTTATGATTGAACAATAATAAAGACATAAGATTTATTGGGAAAAAAGCCTTTGGCATTTGATATCTGAATAAGTGTCAGAAGAAGATACGTATGCGATTTGATCACAGTTATTTTCGTTCATATTGTGCAACACATTTAGGAATTTCAAAAGATATAGGGATTTTATTTGGAGATCTCTACACACAACTGAGCATCAACTAAAACCAAATCCTTAAAAGAAAACTGGAGGATAATTAATTCTTGATTTGACAGGAAGACCGTCAGAAGGACAAAAGGATTGAGAAACGAACGGACGGACAGAGGACTACCAGTGATATGCCAGGAATTTGTTGCTCGTAACCCAAAGCTGCATTTGCGTATATTTTTGCCAGACGTTAATTGAATTTATCAATTCTGTCTAGACCCATTGATCGAAACTAATTAGAGCAGAGCATAACTCCATAAAAAACTTGATAAACTATTATTCAAATGTAACAACTCATATATAAGGTTTTACATGTGTATTTATTCGAAAGGAAAGATGTTGGTGCAGTCCAAGAAACAAGGTTGGTAAAAATAAGAAACGCAAACAGTGTAATTTTACTACATGTTTTTCTAAGTAAATGCTACATTGAAAGGACACATTAATTCCCTTTTTGTTTTAATCAATTCATTTATCACCCCAATGGGGTTCGTCATTCTAAGAATTTGATCTGATTTTGTTTTTGCCAGAAATTATTTCAATGTATAAGCCGAAGCTACAATCCGCAAGTTGTCAACAAGAATGTCTAATATCTCGTTGTCATTCACTTTCAACTATTGGAGGTTGCGTAGGTAACAAAATTATATATTCCAGACTACAAGCCTCGACTACTTATTAATTCGTTTCATTAGGTTCAAAAAATAATATCGGCCTATGCACTTGAAAATTTCAATTCCAATATTTGAATTATTTTATCTAACTGACAAGATCTTGTCCTTTGAATAAGTTTAAAATATCTATTAACATTAAAAGTATAAATTCAAAATATTAATTTTTATCACCATTATTTTACATCCGTGCATTTTAATCATCTACAAACATGATAAAGAAAGAATCACATTCTTTGCTGACATCAACTTCACTTCAATGAATGAAATAAGTTAAGAAAGTCAAGTACAGTTTTCCCAGCTATTTTTTTCATGTTTCATAAACATAACTAAATAGAACAGAACAGATCTGTTCTGTTCTGTTCTGTTCTGTTCTATTCTGTTCATGAATATAACTAATTAATTTTCGTATATTAATCTTTAAATCTCAACAGTCTAAAAATATGATAATTAATAAAATGTGTTTAATTAATAAACTAATTAAGACATAAAAATAATTGACAACGTTTTAAACACAAATGTCTTATTAAATAGCACATCGCTGCTATTTGATCTGTGATTCTCTTCTGATTTCAATGCCTCTGTTACTCAATTGATCCGCTTGATTCCATCAACATCTTAACGGTATAATCTGACAATAAAGTTATTTTTCGGGCTTCGTCGTCGGGTACTACTCAAAGGTAGTCAGTGAGTCAGAGAGCACAGTCAAATTTAACTAAGAACGTAACTGCAAATTACTCATTGAAATAAAACATTAGAGAAATGACGAAGTGTTGAACATTTTCTAATGAAACATAATTGTAACTTGTTTATTGCTTTTAACAGATTTATAGAACTCACACTTAAATGATATTTACTTTCAAGGACTTCCTCTACAAATAAAGCGTCATCTAGAAAAAGGTTATGCTAAATAGATAATGCACTGTTGTTTTTGCCCCATGCATAATATTATTGCATAAAAAATCTTTTTATGTATATTGTAGTTAACCTACTGAATAAAGAGAGAATAATAGGTTAGTGTCTTAATATGAAAAAGTTTATCTGGCAAGGCGTAGGAATTTATCGGATGAGCCACTAACCTATTATTCTATTTATCCTGTCACATCTGGCATTTGGAAATAAATTACCTATGATATTGAAAATCTATCTTTAAAGTGTTTCAATTTAGGCTAATGTCAAGGTTATCCGGCAGAGGTACATTTGCACACACAGAAAAAATAGTTCCAAAGTTTCAGTAACTTTATTTCCTTAAATGATCACTATATTCAGAGACATAGATAACATATGTCTCTGCTATATTGTAAGATTACATATTTAACTTTTTATTCAAGTAGTCTTTGTTTGTAATAACATCAATTTTATCACTTCCTTCTGATTATAAACACAAAAGTAGTCCATAACATATCATGTGCCGGATATCAACGTCACGTGACCAACTGCCGTAGATGAAATAAAATATACGGCACCTTGTTATCGGTTCGAAATTTTTATAAGTGACAGGATAAAGAAAAAATAATAGGTTAGTGTCTTAATATGAGAAAGTTTATCTGGCAAGGAATTTATCGGGAGAGCCGAAGGCGAACACGATAAATTCTGCATCCGAGCAAGATAAACTTTCTCAATAAAGACACTAACCTATTATTCTAATTATCCTGCCACTTCTGGCATTTGGAAATAATTTACTAAAGATATTGAAAACCTATCTTTAAAGTGTTCCAAATTAGGCTAATGTCAAAGTTATCCGCAAGGTATACATATACACAAAAATAGTTCTAAAGTTTCAATAATTTCATTTCCTTTAATGATCACTATATTGTAAGATCTACATACTGAAATATTTAATTTTTATTCAAGTAGTCTCTGTTTGTAATAACAACAATTTTATCACTTCCTTCTGATTATAAACACAAAAGTAGTCTGTGACGTACCATGTGCCGTATATAAAGCAAAATTTATACGGCACCCCTTATTTAAATTATATTCATATAATATCAATTCAAAGAATATATGAAACGTTTCAACAAATTAATGCCAACACAAAGTCTTCTTTGAAAAAAAATACAGGAAATTATATGAAAATTGTATTATTTAACATTAAGATATCAATCGATTATCGATGAGAAAATTAGTGTTTAAAAAATATACACACAGCTCTAAATGTCAAACGGTCAATAAGACACTTGTGTTGGAGCATGTCACTGATATGGTCGCATTTTCATTAAACGCCTTGCAGACAAAGCGTTCGAGTGAAATTCTTTTGAACAATTAAAAGAAAAAAGGATAAATAGATAAAGCGAGCAGTGAAGCAGTTGCTTTTTTCACGATATTTGGTTTGCCCTATTAAAAACGAAGGGGTTTTTCAGCATGATCTGCTATAACGTTGAACAATGTTTTACTGAAATATGTGCCGTCAGCTGCACTCGAACCGATGTAGCGATATTTCACGACTACAGACGCTCCAAATGCTTATCAAATTTGTTTTAGTGACGCTTGTTTCTATCCAATTTCAGTACCTAAGCTGTGGTCCCAAACCATTCATTTATTTGGTGAAGTTCTGTCTGTATTTGCACAGAAAATGCATAGTTTGCGTGCATGGTTGATGGCATTTTGTAGTTATTTGTGCCAGATAATGAAGTGTCTCTTTTCCCTAGAAAGAGTTAGTTTACAGACGCTGTCTTATTGTCAACTTTGTATCACACCATATTGTGTGCGCTCAAACGTCTTACTTATCTCTTTTTCAGTGATAAGGCACGTTTGATATTCGATTCCGTCTTCAAAAAGGTATTCAAAACAGCTATTTGGGGTTATAAATTCTGCAAAGAATTTCAAATACCTTATACTCAGTGAGCATATTATATGTTCCTCTAAACGTTCATGCTTAAATAAGTCGCCTAAAAATAAGATCAATTTTAACAGGCACTTCATCAGATCCGACAACTGACATGTTTTTCTCTAGCATTTTGTTCGGAGAAGCTGGTTTACTAAAATATATGGCTTGGGGTAGCTATATAAGCCAAACTTTTGAAATCATTTCAATTGGTTGGAGTTGTAAATTTGTGTAACAAAGGTAATATTGACCTTTTTGTGAAACACACCCTGTGTTTATCTAATCCTTTGATATTACAAGAGCTATCGCTGAATACGATTCATACCACTACCAGTGATTAGACTGAAACTGTGTGCATGAGTGGAAGGGAAATAAGTGTTAGGGAAGAGCGTTATGTATAATCAATAACTAACCTCATATTACAACAGGTAACTCTAAGTTTACTTGATAAATGAAGAAGACAGAAAATATTTGTAAAGTAAATCTTCTGCTAGAACATCAGAAAAGAGAAACTATACCCGGACAAAGCCAGGCAGGGCAAATTTCCAACAAAATTTCTCACTTCTTGTCAAAGCATGCAGAAAATACAAAACTATTATGTGAAGTTTTCCTACGCAATAATATTTTTCACAATGAAAATTATGTAATTTTCTAAATGAAGCAGAATAATCATGTCAAAATAAATTAAGACTTATGACACGTGACATTGGGACTTTCCTTACGACCTGTCCTTACATATCTAGATTATGTTAAGGCTTATACCTGTACTGGTTCATGAGTTATTCAATGAAATGTGATTTTTTTGAAAATTTTCTAAATAGCAAAAAGAGGGCATAATTAAGGCAAAATTAAAATCATAGTTTCAATCACAATTCCTATGTCGCATGATATTTATAAAACAATTAAAGAAAAATGTCTATTTAGGGACATCTTCTAAGTGAAAAGAGGGCAAATTTGTCAGAGTTATTAATCTTGCCCTATGGAATAAGCTTGTAACACTTCATATGTATTTTAAGTTAATCTAAGTACTGGTTTCAGAGATATTCAGGAAAAAGTAATTATTTGGACATTACCTACCATATACACTCGCTAATAAGACACCTTTTGTTATCAAAATTCGAACTCAGAGTAGGAGGTACATCTTATAAGCGCATTTTACAAGAAAAAAATCTAAACAGATCCCAAAACGCATTTTGCTGACCATAATTCACCACCAGTCAGCGTAAATATTACGTCAACGATTCAAGGGCCATTTCTGAAATCTTTAAAGCGACCAACTAATTTGAGATTGAATCATTGCAGAATCTTAATAAGAGGGTATGTGTGGGCGGAATTTGTATAAATAACATTTAAATCACCCAGAAATGATGCCTAGAATCTTCTTCATTTTATACCATTTCTTATAAGAGGATCAAGACAAAAAGTACAGATTTTTTTACCAAACATTAGGGGTGCGTCTAAAAAGTGAGGTAGCCTTATAAGGGAGGAGGGACGGTAAGTGAAAAAGGGAGCAAAATCACATCAGAAAAGAAGTCAGACTTATCAAACTTGGCACTTGGAGATCGCCTTTCTTTCTTCATATACGTTTTTATGTTTCAAGTTAATAATTATACTGGTTCCACAGATATTCAGTTTTACAATTTATAAGTGAAAAAGGGGCAAGAATTTATTCAAAGTACAAGTCAGAGTTATCAAACTTGGCACATGTAAGCAATGGCGATTCCTATATGCATCACTGGTTTAATCCTCCTTGAATACGCCACACAGCTGATTTTTACAATATGATGTTTTTTGTAAGCTGTTGCATATACTTGCTATGTTTTTCTGCCTAAGGCTCAATATGGGGGCACACGTGTCCTGTAGAAATATTTCTAGTTGGCATTAAAAAGACCGTCGAATTGTCATTAACTCTATGTACTCAGTAGTACTGTCCTGTACTAAGCTAAATATTATCAGCGTTTTTCATAAGAAAATGTGTTAATGCAATGAAATTATTTTCCGGTTTCGTCGTCTAGAAGCCATAAAAGGAAGACAGAAAGGCAGAGAGCTTTGCCGTCAGGATTTATTATTATTAAATAAATAGAATAATAAATAAAGTCTTTGTTTTGCAGGTTTTTGGTGATATATAAAATTCATGTTTAGGTACTAGTACCAATAAATATGCTTCAGGCAAATGACATAAAAATGATTGAAAACGATTCAAATTAAACTGTCATGTTAAAACATTATTTAAAATAATGGAAGTCTTTCTTGCAAGTAGTCGTCAGCATCGGTGGTTCAGTGGTAGAATGCTCGCCTGCCACGCGGGCGGCCCGGGTTCGATTCCCGGCCGATGCATTACATTTTGTCTTAGTAAACAGGAACAAAAAATGTTTCGTCTATATCGACTTTCAGCCTTTAGGGTATTTTCTTAAGGACTTAAGTTAAACATAAAAAGTTACAAGCATAAATCTGATTTTATCACATGTTGGTTGTTAAACTTTTTTCCTGCAGATTCAAATAACATCCTGTTCACATGCAGTGCTCATCAAATTCGAATGTTTTTTTCAATCGATAGTGACGCAAAACGACCAAACTCTTGAGAGCAATTTTCATGAAAGAACATGTGACAATGGAACATTTTTTAGGCATCGTTGTGTGGAAGTAATCAATGGTAGAAAGTCAGAAAGCACTGTCGTCAAGTTTTCACAAATAAAATGTAGACGTTATTTTGAAATACGCCTTTAAAGCCGACACCTTGATGAATTTCGTAATTGTTTTGTAAATACTTTCTCTATGGTCATATGATTGACTGAACATGTTATTTGGTTGGCTCCGTTCAAGGTCAATGTTACCTATGAGATCATCGCTCATCGATGTTCTAGTTCGTCTTCGACCCATATCTTTTATAATAGTGCAGAGATAACCAATGCTAAAGGTGATTCAAGGAAACTTTATAGGTTAGTATCGGAACTTACTGGTATTAAACAGAAAATGCTATGTCTCCAGCCCAATGTGAAAGGAAACTCGCGGATTTCTTTATGGACAAACATTTTTAAAATCAACCAAACAATTTTTTTCAGGACTTTTAACCGCAGATGAAAAAAAAAATCATATGGAAATATAAACTTTGAGGATCTTACAGAGGCAGAAGTGAAAAAAATGAACACAAAATCACTTGAACCCATATTCTAAAGTCATAGTTACATACTATAACCAAACTAGTCAATCTTTAGAAGAAACAGGGCTTATTTCCTTCGCACTTGAAACAAGCTGACTTCACTTAAAAAGCTGGGCTCGAACTTCGGTTTTCTAACTATAGACCTGTAAGCAATTTACCATTTCTTTTCAAGTTGCTTGAGAATGCTGCTCTACTCACACTTCTTTTTGTATAGCAATAATATCCTACCCATAAACCAGTCTGCATGTAGGCATTTTCATACATGTGAAACTGATCTTCTTAGACTTGTTACTGACCTGTTGGAGGGTATGGAGAAACAAGAAGTTACAGCAATGACGGCAATCAATCTCAGTGATGCCTTTGACACCGTCGACCATAACATTTTACTAGACGTGTTACGAAGCTAATTTGGAGTGTGCGGTACAGCGTTAGCTTGGGTCGACTCGTATCTTTGACCACGCAGCTGTCGTGTAAGTCTAAATTTGACCTGGGTCATGTCCTTGCCCTCTTGAACGCATTATGCCGCAGAGCAGCTGTCTAGGCCTCTGGTTCTATTTCACATACGCGGGAGCTTTATTTGACGTAATTCTCCAACTATATCCGTGTATTGATTCGCTGATGACCACATCGCCTACCAACTTCAGCGTCAAAAAAAGTCAATTACAGAGTTTGAACAATATGCAGTTACTATTAATGACTGGATGAACGCCAATAAACTAAAACTGATCACAGCATAGACAGCGATTATAATATTTGGCGGTTAAACACATTAAGCAAATGTTGAAATTAAAATTGACATTGCAGCTGATAAAATTAAACCTGTTGACACTATTAGATATTTGGGTGCTTACTTGGATGAATCTCTAAAAACAACGTGTAGAAAAAAATTATATCTGTAAATATCTTACAAGGACACTGCTTAAATTCTGGTTCTTTCTTTAGTTATTTCTCATCTGGATTATTGCAATGCCATATTGTTCGGAACTTCAGATGCTGTTTTATGTAAAATGCAACGTAACAAATATATGTCTTAGTACGTGGAAAATGTGAAAGGTTTTAAGGAACATCTGTTTGATCTTCACTGATTACAAGTCAAAGCCTGCATAAATTTTGAAGTTCCGTATTGTAAGGAGTAAGGCTCCGGTTTATCTCAGAAACTTTTAACCCAGAAACTCTAAAGAGAGCGGGTTTACCATTCTTGGACACTGTAAATTGTCATGTTGTTCCATTTAACGAACGAAAACTATTTTATGATCGAAGTTTCTGTACCGTAGGACCAAATCTTTGGAATCAACTTCCATTGACCATCCTTAGACGTGTTAAAGAAACAGCTGAAAATCCACTATTTTAAAAACTTCTACACACTGTTTTTATTTAGAATGTGCCATACATAATTTATGCTGATCTTATATTACATTGTTCTGTGTATGTTTAAAATATCCTATGTCATTTAATAAATTTCATCGCAAAAACCTTTAAGTTTGTGTTATATGTTTTATATTATAGGCATATTTTAGAATAACTAGGGTCATTTTATAAATTTTATCACGCAAATAGTTTAAGTTGTGTTTATATGTTTTACATTATATGCATGTAATGTACCGCTAATGTACCACGCCCTTGATTACAACAGTTTCAGTTTCATTTCAGTTGTCCGTCCGTAACGCTGTCCCGCTGTCTGTAATTAGACCGGTTTGTGTCGCGTGTAACTCCAAACGTATAACTGCTAGAGCCATGAAACTTTCTAGAAATAGTTGTCAGCATGTGAACTTACGCACCTGGGTATTTTGACGCAAATTTATTAGAGATCGGCAGAATTATGCCCCCTGATAAAACAAAAAATTGCAATTATAGACTTATGTCGTGTGTAACTCCTAACGTATAACTGCTAGAGCCATGGAACTTTCTAAATTAATTTGTCAGCATGTGAAGTTACGCAACTAGGTATCCCTCCCCCGATAAATCTAAGAAATAGTATTTTAGATCATAAACGCACCTATTATTGTACAGTTTAAACATATTTCTTTCATTCACGATACTTAAAATATATTTAAACATTCAATAATATATTTCTGATAATCTAGAAGAAAATGACAGGATCATGTTCATCGAAGAATTCTTGACTTTAAATAAATGATTTTCTTTAAATGCCTTCTTTCTTTAGAAAAAATAGCAAATAGATACGAAGACAAGCATTCAAGATACCAAACAACAGACTTTTAATATAACGTTTTCCTTCTGTGAGTGTTTAAAAAAATACACTACACATGTATTGACTTAATTTATAAGACAGTGTACCTGCAACTGCCTTAGGCATAAAAACAAAAACAATATTAAATTGATTGATAGGGTTTCTTTTAACAGTTAACGTAAGTTTATTTTAGCTAAACTGTTATTTTGAATACGAGAATATTTGGTTCGGTGGCAGAATGCTCGCCTGCAAGGCGGAGAGCCAGATTCAATTACCGGCCGATGCAATACTGTTTTGTCTTCGATAATATATCAAGAGGAAAAATATTCTTCCCGCAAGTCTATAAATTCTGGCTATAATAGTGGAAAGAAGAAAATTTGTTAAAAAAGAAATATGTTTTCTTCTTCGTTGGCATTGCAATGGAACTAAAAGGAACTTAGCGTTTTTTATGTCCTCTGTTCAATTTATAGTTTTGCATAGATCAGCAAACTCCTAACAGTGGTTTTCGTTAAACAAATTGTGACAAAACAAAATAATTATTTCCTGGCTTCGTCGTCTAAAAGCAATCAATGCAAGACAAAAATTCAGAAAGCACTATAATTATTTTTTCGCTGACAATGAGATGTAGCCGTAAATGCCTATTACGATAAAATTTAGATTATAAGGCATAAAACGAAGTTTAGAACATCTCATAATAATAATTAACCGTGTATAAAACTGGCGTGTTATATATGTATACATTTTACAAAACTATGAATTTAAATCAAGACATTTTTTGCATTGCCAATCAGCGTTACTTGTTGCTTTTAAAGCTCTGTTTTTACTCTCAAACGCCATAACTAAAGATAGTAAATAAAAAAATGATGATGATAAAATACGAGTATGTTTCTCTTTATGTTGCACAAAAAGATATACGCAAACGGTGTGTCAATAATATGCTCCGGGCAATAGACGGAGAAATGATTGAAAACGTTTCAAATAAAACTTTGAAATTCACTATGTCGAAAATTATGTTCATTGTGAGCATCGGTGGTTCAGTGGTAGAATGCTCGCCTGCCACGCGGGCGGCCCGGGTTCGATTCCCGGCCGATGCAATTTTTTTTTTTGTCTAAGTACATTGTGAACAGCATAAAAATTCCATCTCGCTTTCCAGCTTTTTTCAAGTACTTCATCATATCCCTTATAGTTAGCTTTGAGGAGATTTGGCAACAACTTTTACAACAGTGTAGAATGCAGGCGGCCCGTGCTTGATTCCTGACCGATTTTGTTTCATAAGTTAAACATCCTTAACATGCTTTTTACGCAAAGAATCACGAATTCCAATGTCCTTTTTTTCATTCAGTAGTCCGTACGTAATTTCAAACCACTAAAAGCTGTTCCAACAAACTAAAATAAATTGTCTTAAAAGAACCAACTACGCTGACCAACTACCAAATATACAAAATAATATTTTGGAAGTCTATCAATTACTGATAAGAATCTAGTGTTGACGAAAGTGTACACGGGGCACAAAAGGTGAAAACGGCCTTCACAAAAAGATCTTGATGTCTCTTTTCGGCAAACCAAACGTTAGGAGTCGTTCATTGCAGTCGTAGATCTTAAAATGTAGAGAAGCAGTTCGCAAAAGCTTCATTCCAATCGCAAGATGTACCATTAAGGTGATCGGGACGTAGCAGACATCTTTGTTGGATTTTAAACAAAACACACAGCCTTTTAAGGACATGTTCCTGTATCCTACACATGGGATAGCTCAGAGATGAGGTGGATGGTGTTTTGCATTCTCACAGCGTGACCATATTAATGCAAGTAGATTAATGACTTCAATATTCTAAAACATTTTGTTGTGTTGTTATTGTTGTTGCTGCTTTTGCAAAAACTATTGCTTTGAACACAAAACCGCTATGATATGACGGTTATCTTACACAGACAACATACTTCGAATTGATCAAAGCCATCTTAGTTATATTTTTACATTTTTTTGCATTTTCTTTTAAAAACAAAACAAAATGAAGGACATGTTCCTGTATCCTCCACATGGGATATTCACCATTTCCCAACAGTAGGCTAAGAATGTTACCAACTGAACTGGTATTATTATTGATATTGTGAAAAAAACAAAGGTCTATGATTCTGGCAAAGATTGATGCAACAAACTCTCATTTCTGAGTGGCCATTAACGCACAAAATATGTCGATATGTAAAAGGTTGTCGCAGACCTTTCAAAAGATAAATTTGGAGTTCAATATTCTCTGTTTACCACGTAAAGTGAAAAAAATGCAAAGGTCCATTATTCCAGTAAAGTAAAAGCAACTTCAAGACCGTACGTACATGTAGGTTGTTCATCTGTTAAAGTTTTTAAAAAAAATCTTTAAAAAATGTTGTATGAACTAGGAGTTCATCAAGATTTCGGGACGTACAGAAACATGTATGGACGAGCCGACAAGAGTAACGATGTATGTCTCCCACAAATGCTTCATATATTTAACTCAAATAACGCCTGGTTGCATTTTGTTTCAGTACCTTTGACTTGGTTCACAACCATTCATATCATTCTCTGCCAAAGACCTGTTCGTATTTGTATAAAAAATAATTGGTGTGAGAGCTTATGACAAGCTATTTAACACGTTATTTAACGCTAAATAAAAACTCAGTTTTACTTTAAACTTCCATATCAGACAGTAGAAAGTGATAAAAATGAGTATCTTTGCTTTTATATTGTACAAAGACAATGAATGCAAACAGTGTGTCAAAAAATATGCTCCGCGCAACAGACAGAGAAAGAATGAAAAATGTTTCAAATTAAACTTTAAAAATGACAATGTCTTTCAAATACTTTTTTTGTGAGCATCGGGGTTTCAGTGGTAGAATGCTCGCCTGCCACGCGGGCGTCCCGGGTTCGATTCCTGGCCGATGCAAAGATTTTTGTCAGTACATTTTGAACAGAAATAAATTTCCATCTTTTTAGCCTTTTTCTTAAGTATTTTTTCAATAGGCTATTTAGATTAATCCCAAAAAAGCAGTTACTAACATAAGTCTCTTTCTATGACTTTAACTTTTTCGTGAGCGTGCATCAGAAATTCTAATGTTTTTACTCAGCAGACACACGTGGATAGCCCAGTATCTAAACAGCGATTTTCATGAAAGAACATGTGACAGTGCAGTATTATTTAAGGCATCGTTGTGTTGAAACAATCAACAACAGAAAGCACTGCCTTCAAGTTTTCTTCAAGTTCAGAACATCTACAGCTAGTGTAATAATTCGTGTTTGGAAATGGTTTGATATTTAGTAAATGGTAAAATATGAGTATTTTTGTTTTCATGTTGCACAAAAAGAATGCACGCAAACATTGTGTCGATAGATATGCTCAGGGCAACAGACAGAAATGACTGAAAATGTTTCAAATTAAACATTTAAATTGATAATGTGTTAGCTATGTCCTCTCGTGAGCATCGGTGGTTCAGTGGTAGTATGCTCGTCTGCCACGCGGGCGGCCCGTGTTCAATTCCTGGCCAATGCAATACTTCTTTGTCCCAGTCTGAGTACATTTTGGACCGAATAAATTTCCCTCCATTTCATGTATTTTTTCTATAGGCTATTTAAATTAATCGAAAAAAAAATATCAACATAAGTCTCTTTCTATAATTTGTGGCACTTCTTAACTCTTTCACAATCGTGTGCGTGCATCACAAATTCTAATGTTCTTTTTTACTCAGTAGACCTGCGTAGATTGACAGTATCTAAACAGCAATTTTCATGAAAGAACTTGCGACAGTGCAGTATTATTTAAGGAACTTATTGTGTATAAGCAATTAATGACAGATAGTCAGAAAGCACAGTCTTTAAGTTTTCACAGACGTTATTGCCAATTACGCCTAAAAAGCTGACTATAAGGGATATGACGAAGTCAACATCATTTTGTTACTTATCAAGTACAAAAAATATGAATTAAGCTTCCTGATCCGTTGTTAGCACTTAAAAATGCCATATACAATAATGTTATTGTTGGATTAATACTGAAATTGATTTAACTTTCACATCAGTGGTAAAGTGATTGAATGCTGGCGGCCCGTGTTCGATTCCCGACAGATCTTTTTTTGTATGCCATAAGTTAAACTTCATAAACATTCCTTTCAAAATCGTATGCGGCGACACACGAATTCTCATGTCCTTTTTCCATTCAGTAGTCGTACGCAGATAAACAAATCTCTTAACAGCATTTTTGTGAAACAACATAACGACATCACAGATAAACAGACGTCTTGTATAGGGCTCTCTATTAATAAAGAAACAAGCAAGTGCTGAAATCACCACTGCCTTGTAATAGGCTAGAATTATTGCCAACTGAACTGATTGAATAACAGATATGGTGAAAAATAAAAGGTCCAGATTCTGGTAAAGATAGGTGCAACTAAACTTTATTCCTTTAATACCATCATCGAAGAAAGTGTGTCAACCTGTGAAAGTGCGTTGCAAATCTTTCAAAATCAGAATGAGAAGTTCAACACACAAGAATTCTATACCCGATAAAGTTAACAATTCAATGTCCAGTTATTACGAAGAAGCAGGCCGAACTTCGCCATCATAATCACGTATGTGTTGTTTGTGAAACCTTAAAATAAACCGTCAAAAAAGAAGAATGAGGAGTTCAACCCAAAAGAAGTATGTAAGGAAGTGTGGACAAGAGCAAGCTATATTTTATGCCTCCTACAAAGTGGGGATATAAAAATTCGTTGTCAACTAGACCGATACTATGGTTTTTGATGAATTGCAAATGCTTGTCATTTTTGTTTGGACCTTTTTTCGAATAACCCTTGTTTGCATCCTGTTACACAACCTAAGACTTGTTCCTTAACCATTTTTTTATTTAATTTGTCGAAGTACTGCATTTCTTTAAGAAATGAATGGTGCGCATGCTTATTACGTTTCGTAGCTTTTTTACCGTACATATCAAGTTTTGCCAGTACATAGCGTCTGTTAAAAGGATACTGTCGCGTTGCAAACGGCTTTTAGTCTTACTGAAACGAATTTCTAGTATTACTTCCCGATACATTAAAATAAAGCTTTGATTACCCTTACCAATTGTTCCGTGGAAGAATACCTGCTATGCAGACAGCCAGTTCGATTCCTGGCTGACGCAATATTGCAGTTGAAAGTATTAATAAAATATGTTCTCCTCTCGCTCGAACCGTCTATTCGGACTTCAAAAATATAAAATAGAATGAAGAAAGTATGTTGCAAAAGAAATGTTCCCTTCATCAATGCTATTGCCATTGAGATATAAAGGAACGTCTCGTCCCATTTTCATGCCCTCTATTTATTCAGAAGTACTACATAAATCAGCAAAATCTTAACTCTATTTTAATAGCAAATGTGACAATGCACCATCATTATTTCTGGCTTTGTCGTCCGGAAGCAATAAAAAGAAAATTGAAAGTTAGAGAGCATTGCCGACAACTTTTCAAAGATGATGAAATGTACAGGTAACTGCCCGTTACGATTAAACGATGACCATAAAATGCATGACGATATCTAGAAAACTCGTGATTGGAATAAAGCGTGTATGAAACTCCTTTCGATTCCCGGCCGATGCAATATTCTTTTGTTTTAGTTTAACTGTGAATATAACACATTTTCTCTATCCTGATTTTCTTCCTTTTTATACGTGTAGCTTTTGCAGTCCATTTATGTTAAACGCAAAAAAGCAGTTACCAATGTAAGTAGGATGATTATTGTTTGCTCCGTTTAAAGTAACATCCTTTTCACAATCGTTTACGTTTTTCACATATACCTCTTTTTACTCAGTAGACTTATGTAGATAGACCAAAATCAAACGGCGGTTTTCTGAAAATAGCATGTGACAGTGTAGTATGATTTTAGGTATCGTTATCCGGAAGTAATCATAGACAGAGAGTCAAATATCGCTGTTGTGTTTTCATAGAAAAAAAGGTAGACATAATTGCAAATAACGCATTACAAGCTCATAGTTACGGTAATGACAAAGAACACATCACGTTGAAGCTGACCAAGTACAAACCAACTCCTTTATTAGCTAATAAAAAAGTCATCTACAATAATGTAAATTCTGGAAACATACCGTATTGTATTTAACTTTCACATTATTTTCATCATTAAAAATGCCTGTGCATGATTCCGATTTATACATAATTCAATCGGCTTACTAAATAATAAAGAATTAGTAAAATTCACGTAAATGTTTTAAAGCTATTCTGACAAACTATAACAAATCCTCTAGGAACAAATTACGATTTCCGTCTACCAGAAATAAACAACTTTGTGGCAGTACTATTCTATTAATAACTGATAAGACGGCAATATACACATAATTTAAACTGACAAAAGAGGTAGGAAAGGCCAACTACAACACAGGAGACCTGTTTCTGATGTCATCTTGTTGCCTCTTTTTGGCAGACCAAACATTTAGTGCCGTTTATCGTAGTCGTAGATAAGTGAAACAATTTGCAAGAGTTGCTTGGGAAGACAAAACTAAAATATGTGGACAAATGAACTGAATCCTCCAAACCGTTTGTTGTTGCTGTTGTTGTTGTAAAATTATCGTCTTGAAAACAATACTGCATGTTATCTTACACAAACAACACGGTTTAAATCAAAGGCATTTAGTGCTCTTTTGCACAGGGCTTTCTCTTAAACCAAAAAAGACACACACAAAAACACAATAACAAGCGTTACGTTCGAATGAAAGTCATGCTACCGGGAGAGCGTTGACCTTTGATCCTGTGACCTCTAAGTAGGTCTAACGGGTAGAGCTCATCAAGGTACATGCACCTGTGAGGTTTGGAGTCAGTAGGTGGAAGGACTTCCGTATTATGATCAAGGTTAAAGTTTTGTGACAAAGACATTTAAACAGACAGACAGACAGAGCAACCAATATACAAAAACAATATACTTCCTCCGGGGGCATAAAAACAGAAAGAAAACGAGTGCTGAAGTCAGCACTGCTTTGTTTTAGGCCAGAGTTGTTGCCAAATCAACTGAGGTTCATGATTATGGTAAACGAAGACGAAAGCAAAGCTTCCTTCTTTTATGACCATCCTGGTAGCAGGTGCATCAACCTGAGAGAGAATTACTCTATACTCACGGTGCATAACCATATCGGCAGTCTCTCTGCGAAATCTGTCTTTTTGGCGGTCTCTCTGCGTCGGTACCGGTTATTCTCTGCTGTAAACACAGTTTGTGATGGAAGACCGTTAGAAAAATCGGACAGGCATCAGTTCAAACAGCAAAGTTGCTTAAAATTAATAAGTTCACGGAACATTAGAATATCTTTGCTAGGTATACGCGTGTCTACTTTTCAATTATCAGTCACTGCGCTCCGAAACTCGGACAAATTGTTCAATGGTGTACTGACATGAACAGAACTTCGGCACTTTCTACCGGCTGAAACGAGTTATTACTTTTATAACGCACATAACAATCCAATCAAACATATTCACTGTTCAAAATCCTTCAAGAAAATACTAATAAACTGGTCGCTATTTATTTAGAAATCTTGTACACCCTCTACTTTCGGTTTTGATGGTGCACAGGAGGTCTCTCTGCACAGCAGCTTTTAAAGCACAGGTAGGCTCTCTGCATACAGCACGGACAGGCTCTCTGCCTGCGATAGATCTGAGCAGGAAGGGAGTTTTCTATCGATCATTGTGTTAATTACAAAAAGTGCGACTTTATATCACTATGCCACTTACACTACATGGTGTTTCTTAAATAAACTTTTTCATTCTCTGCAATGCAAGAAGCACAACGTAATGTAGTTTGTATGAAATTGTTTTGAGTCAGCCGGTGTACAAATCTACCAAATATTTTTATGGTAAGTTTTGTCAATTTTAGCTCTGAATTTTATCAATAACAAGTTTTAAGATAAATATTGTCTGTGTTACATTAACAATTATAAACTGAACTAAATGACTAAGGTTCGAATTACAGTTTTTCCATTCAGAAAAATGCAAGTTTGTAAATATTGTTTTCGTAAATGTTAAATCATACCTGCATTTTTTAATAAAATGCCGAAGTATGGTTCTAATTATATTTTATTCAAAAGAAAACAGAAAATATACTACCGTTGAAAAAAACATGTCAGATAAACTGGCAATATATGATTTAATTAATAAAGGTTTGCGTTGATGGATAGACTGAAGAAAAAAGAATGACTGAATACTTCTATTACAGTGCCTCTGTCTACTCATATATTTACTATACGATAAATATACTGTAGAAATCTTATACGTCATGTCAGGAGAGCTCTCCTGCACCATCCAGTAAACGTATAGACGTCTGAGAGGTCTCAGACGTTTGCCCGTAGCGTGAATTATAATTGATACTGACTGCAAGACAATCGGTCAATGCGTTACCACTCTGAAGACGTTCAAGTGCGTGTCCTAAACAGAGCAAACACACATTCGCGGTACTTTCTTCTATTACAGTGCCTCTATATATGGCAATGTAACGCAGGAAACAGTTCGCTCGATCTTTCCCATGATTTCCAACTGCATACTAAGCACAGTTCTCTTCGGTTTTTCCAAGATTATAACTATATTTTCCTCAAAAGAAAAATGAATTATACTACTGTTAATAAAACACGTGTACGCCAGATAAACTGGCAATATATGATTTAATGAATAAATGTTTGCGTTGATGGAAAAACTGATGAAAAAAGAATGAATGAATGCGTCGATAAATTAATAATAAATGAAAGCATGAATGATTGATTGACTTAGTGAGTGAGTGAGTGAGTGAGTGAGTGAGTGAGCGAGCGAACGAAGAGTATAATTTCGGTAATTTGTCAAAGCATGACCACCAGGGGCGTGTCTAACTTTATAAAATAAGTTGTAAAATAGAAGTTGTAATTTTACAGAATTATTTCATTATTTTGATACTTTCTTCTCTTAAAGACATCTCATACTCGACCAGAAGTACTTAAAAACTTAAAAAAGACAACGAGATTCCTTGTATAGTCATGAAACATTACAGGATATACCTTATTGAAGTCAATTCCAGCCATGTAGGCTTAAGACGTGAACTATTAAGTTTGTGCATTTAACAATTCACAAAAATTAAGAGTTCAATCTCAAAAAACAGCGATTGCTTAAATAATTTGCTGGCAGAGAGCCTGCCTGTGCTGTTTTGCAGAGAGCCTACCTGTGCTTTAAAAGCTGCTGTGCAGAGAGACCTCCTGTGCACCCTCAAAACCGAAAGTAGAGGGTGTACAAGATTTCTAAATAAATAGCGATCAGTTTATTAGTATTTTCTTGAAGAATATTGAACAGTGATTACGTTTGATGGGATTGTTATGTGCGTTATAAAAGTAATAACTCGTTTCAGCCGGTAGAAAGTGCCGAAGTTCTGTTCATGTCAGTACACCATTGAACAATTTGTCCGAGTTTCGGAGCGTAGTGACTGATAATTGAAAAGTAGACACGCGTATACCTAGCAAAGATATTCTAATGTTCCGTGAACTTATTAATTTTAAGCAACTCAGCTGTTTGAACTGATGTCTGTCCGATTTTTCTGATGGTCTTCCATCACAAACTGTGTTTACAGCAGAAAATAACCTGTACCGACGCAGAGAGACCGCCAAAAAGACAGATTTCGCAGAGAGACTGCCGATATGGTTATGCACCGTGATACTCCATACAGTGAGAAATGCAAAGGCCCATTATTTCAGTGAAACAGGTCCAACGCAAATTTCATCCTTTGCCTTGGTTGTTTGTGAAAATTTCAAATAAGTCCGCAAAAAAGGGATTAATAAAGTGTTCGTCTTTTATATAATCTATCAAAATAATCTTTTTTAATTTTCAGTGACATATTTGATGAGTGTTGCAATTGCTTCAGGCGAACAAACAAACACAACGTAAAAATGATTTACAGAGTTTCTTTTAAGACTAAGGCAATATCATGCTAAAATATAACTGAGTACATGCATAGGTAGTTTAGTAGTAGAATACCTGTCACGCTGACAGCCGGTTTCGATTCCCGATGAACGTAATATTACTTGTAGTTGAAAAAAAAATCTTCTTTCGCTCGAACTGTTTATTCTGACTTATGAAATAGAATGTAGAAAACAATGTTGCAAAGGAAATATGTTCCCCTTCATTGTCATTGCCATTGAAATGAAAATGAACGTCTCGTCGCATTTTCATATCCTCTATTTACTCAGTACTACTACTTAGATCTGCAAAAAATCTTAATTGCAGTTTTAATGAAATAAAATATGACAATACACTTTAATTTTTTCCGACTTGGTCGTCTGGAAGCATATAAAGGAAGACTCAAAGGCAGAGTTCATTGCAGTACACAGATAATGATATGTGCAGGTAAATGCCCATTACGATTAAAGACATGAACAAGTCCAGAACATTTCGTAATTGTAATTAATCGTGTATGGAACTGGTTTATTAAATACTTTACACAACTATGAATTTAACTCAAGAACAGTTTTATTACCAATCATCGATTGGACATTTTACGCTTTTTAAGGTAAGTTTTACTTTCAAACACTATGGCTGAAAGCAGTCAATAAATGAACAGATAAATTAATAATGTTTGTGCTTTGTATAACAACCTCTTAAGATGAAGATGAGTATATGTTTGTCTTTGTACGGCAAAAGCACGTACAAATAGTATAAATTAATACAAATGCTCTGGGCAATAACATAGACATAGACGTGAAATAATTGAAAACGATACAAATTAACTTTAAAACGGAGACAGTCTTGTTATTGTTCCTTCCATGTGCATCGGTGGTTCAGTGGTAGAATGCTCGCCTGCCACGCGGGCGGCCCGGGTTCGATTCCCGGCCGATGCAATATCCTTTTGTCTGAATTTTAACTGTGAACAAATAACATTTCTCTTTTATTCTGATTTACATACTTACCATTCGTGTAATGCTTTGCGGACTAATTTAAACGCCAAAAAGCAGTAACCAACTTAAGTAGTGTGTTTTACTACTGTTTTTGGTAAGTTTAAATAACATTCTTTTTTACACAAGTATGCAGTTCCCAACATATTCTAATTTATTTTTACCCAAATAGCCCTACGTAGATGGATCAGAAACTTAACAGCAATTTATGAAAAAGAACATGTAACAATACATTGTTATGCTCAAAAACAAGTAATTTCGCTTCCAATTCCTTTATTCGCAATTAGAAAATGTCATCCACTAAAATGTTAATGCTAGAAAGATACTGCAATGTATTTAACTTTCACATTATTTTCATCATTAAAAAACTATGCATGATTTCGATTTATACGAGTATATTTTTAATCGACAAACTCAAGCATAAAGAATTAGTATACTTTAACGTAAATATTTTAATGCTGTTCCGACAAATTTTAAACTAATCCATTTATTTAGAACAAATTACGCTGTCCGTCTACCAGAAACAAACAACGTTTCGGCAGTTTATCAATCACTGATAAGACGTTAGTATTTACAAAAATTAAACTGGCCCAAAAGGAAAAAGGACCGAAAAATTTTTTAGATATGTGTCTAATGTCGTAGTATGTTGTTGCCTCTTTTTGCCAGACCAAGCATTCGGATTCTTTCATTGCAATCGTAGATGTAGCAGACATCTTGTTCAGATTCTAGACAACACGCGTAGCATTTCAAAGACTTGTTCCTGTATAGGACAGACCAAAGAAGAGGACCATTTTTTATGGTGGATGGAATGTTGTTCATTCTCACAGCGTGGCCATACTAACACAAGCGGATTTAATTTTATGATCCGAATATTCTAAACCGTTTTGTTGTTGTTGTTATTGTAAAAATATCATTTTGAACACAATACTGCTATGACATGCCTACTTTCTTACACGGAAAACAGACTTAATTAAAGGCATTTTATTGCTCTTTGTACAGGGCTTTCTTTTCAACAAAAATGTAATAAAACTACTGAAGTCACCACTGCTCTTTCATAGGCTATAAATTTGATAAAGAAAATAAAAAAAGCTTTCTTAATTTACACCCATCATCGCAGCAGGTGCATTAACCTTAATTCTATATATATATATATATATATATATATATATATATATATATATATATATATATATATATATATATATATATATTTGTTCAAAAATATATTTTAGATAATCAAGAAGAAAGTGAGAGGAGAATGTGCTCATTAAGATGGATGCGTTAGGGGTATAGTGCGAAATGGACTCCATATTGCGAAATGGACTTTACGGCTACGAAGTGGACTTTTATTTTCCTAACAATGGCTTTAATGTTGGTATTATCTGCATTTTCTAGGGTAAATGTATTAGATAAAAGATATTTCTATATCATGTCACCTTTTATATTATGACTAAGTTATAGATGTTCCAATTATAACCATTTATTGTGACCGCGCCATTCGAAATGAACATTCTCTTTCAAAAATGCTCTACTTAGGATGAATGAAACTCTTTTAAAGTCTCTTCCAGCTTTCGAGAAACCATAAAAGATGAAATATAAATACAAAAATTTAAGATATCAAGTGTAAAAGTCATGTTTGTCTTGTAATCTATCAAAATAAATTAATTTTCAATGACACATTTAATGTGTGCAATTGCTTCAGGCAAACAAACAAAAAGAACGAGATAATAATTGACATGGTTTCTTACCGTAAACACAACATTTTCTTAAAATATAACTTCGACCATGTGCATCTGTGGTTCAAATGTAGAAAGCTCGACTGCCACGCGGGCCGCCCGTTTTCGATTTTCGGCCGACTCTATGCTATTTTGTCGTTGGAAATATCAATAGAAAATATTCCCTTCTTTCGGTCGAACATATGGTGTTCATGGCCCCTCCCATGATAGGTAAAGTATAAAGACAAGCATATAAGAGATAAAATTATCAATCAAAAATCACGTTCGTCATTTACTTTCTTAATTGAGATAACTTATAATTTTAATGACATAATTGAGTACCTGTTCAAATGCTCCAGGCAAACAAAACTACATGAAAATGATTGACAGCCTTACGTTCAACTTTATATATTAACAATATTTTATTAGCTCATATTTTAGAGGGATATGAGCATCGGTGGTTCAGTGGTAGAATGCTCGCCTGCCACGCGGTCGGCCCGGGTTCGATTCCCGGCCGATGCAACAATCTTTTATTGGGTTAAGTTTTTTCTTTTTTGGTGTGTGTGTAGGGGGAGGTTATCAAGTTCTTTTTATAAGAAAAGCTTCCTCTGTATACCCTTAGCACTTCTAAAATAAAAAGTTAATTTAAAGTTTAATCCTACAGCATTCCATATCATTGTTGGCACTAGCTGTAGAAGACTGCCAATGCGATAAAAAGCTATTTTCTCTATGAGATTACTTATTAGGATCGAATAAAGCGTTTATCTTCTCATGGAGGACAGGGAGTGTATACTTGTATTAGTTTTAGAAAAATGGTCAGGTTGTTAAAAAGGTTTTAGTTTTCCGATTTCATAGAAGTAATATATTCTATGAAAATGTAATGACGACGAAACGCGGTTCCGCTTGAAACCACATTGACTTTCCGGTGCTGTTGTCTGTAACCCTGTTATAGCATTTTCCTAACATGATAGATAAAATGTTAGTCAATTTTTTCTCACTGATAGCATCTAGAAAGACGTAAGAGGGTCCCGTCTAGTCTTCCTTCTCTTACGCTCACTGATCTGTTTAGAAGTATTCGGAAAGTTTCATCGGAGGACGTTATACTGATTTAAATGTTATGACAGGGCTAGAAACTGTGTGTGTCTGAAAAGCAGTGCGTTATCAAGCACAGCCGGGACCCCATTGAGCAGCATGATGAGCTCTGTTTGTAGGAAACCCAAATCACTTTACTTTTCTATCTTATGACCTGGCAAATTAAGGTAGCTTTGATAGCTTCTGTTTAAAAACTCCCCTCGTTATTGCAATACACTTTTATTGTTAACGTTCTTTATCTAACATATTTATTCAAATGTAAATAAAAGAAAAAAAGAAAAAGTGATTTTGTCACTTAACTTATATTTAGCAAAAATAGCAAAAGAAAAGAAGAAAGAAAAAGGAGCGTTCCTGCAACAAAATGTGAAAGTTGTAATGTTCCAGCATCAACAACAATTCTTTTATCCACGAAGAAAGAGGGAGTTAAGAAAAAGTATATATAAAAGTGCATAATTGGTCAATGATAAAATTATTTTTCGATATATCCATATTCAGCAAGTTTACAAGCATAAATGGTAATTATTTTTACATGTATTCTTTAACTTGTCATTTACTTAATATTTGCAAGACAACCAAGTCAGATAATGATACCATCAAACACAACGATAAGGATATCAAACATTTAAAAATATGTTCGTCATTTTTATAGCCAATCAAACTACACTAAGTATTCTATGACATAACTGATGAGTGTAAATGCAATTACACCAGGCAAACAGACAAAAACAACAAGAAATGTGGTTTTAATATAGATGTTCTTTTAACACTAAGACTTACTTATGCTAAAATATTATTTTGAATACCAGGAGACGGGTTCCATCCTAATATAATTTTATTGTTAAAAATAACAAGAGAAAATTCTCTGCTTTCCTGTCTAACAAGTCTGGTAATTCTGACTAAAAATTTAGAAGAAGGAAATGTGTCGAAAAAGAAATTCGTCTTTTATAAAATATATCAAAACATTTTTTTTAAATTTTCAGTGACATATTTGATGAGTGCTGCAATTGCTTCAGGCAAACAAACAAACACAACGTAAAAATGATTTACAGAGTTTCTTTTAACACTAAGGCAATATTATGCTAAAATATAACTGAGTACAAGCATAGGTAGTTTAGTAGTAGAATACCTGCCACACTAACAGCCGGATTCGATTCCCGGCGAACGCAATATTACTTGTAGTTGAAAAACATACTTCTTTCGCTCGAACTGTTTATTCTGACTTATGAAATAGAATGTAGAAAAAAATATTGCAAAGGAAATATGTTCCTATTCATTGTCATTGCCATTGAAATGAAAATGAACGTCTCGTCACATTTTCATATCTCCTATTTACTCAGTAGTACTACTTAGATCAGCAAAAATCTTAATTGCAGTTTTAATGAAATAAAATGTGACAATACACTTTAATTTTTTCCGACTCCTTCGTCTGGAAGCATATAAAGGAAGACTCAAAGGCAGAGTGCTTTGCAATACCCAGATCATGATATGTGCAGGTAAATGCCCATTACGATTAAAGACATGACCAAGTCCAGAACATTTCGTAATTGTAATTAACTGTGTATGGAACTGGTTTATTATATACTTTACACAACTATGAATTTAACTCAAGAACATTTTTATTACCAATCATCGTTTGAACATTTTACGCTTTTTAATATAAGTTTGACCTTCAAACTCCATAGCTGAAAGTAGTCAATAAATGAATAGATAAATTAATAATGTTTGTGCTTTATATAACAACCTCTTAAGATGAAGATGAGTATATGTTTGTCTTTGTACGGCAAAAGCACGTACACATCGTATAAATTAATACAAATGCTCTCGGCAATAACATAGACATAGACATGAAATTATTGAAAACGTAACAAATTAACTTTAAAACGGAGACAGTCTTGTTACTGTTCTTTTCATGTGCATCGGTGGTTCAGTGGTAGAATGCTCGCCTGCCACGCGGGCGGCCCGAGTTCGATTCCCGGCCGATGCAACACTCTTTTGTCTGAATTTTAACTGTGAACAGATATCATTTCTCTTTTATTCTGATTTTCATACTTAACATTCGTGTAATGCTTTGCGGATTGTTTAATTTAAACGCCAAAAAGCAGTAACCAACGTAAGTAGTATGTTTTACTACCGTTTTTGTTAAGTTTAAATAACATTCTTTTTATACTTAAGTATGCAGTTCCCAACATATTCTAATTCTTTTTTACCCAAATAGCCCTACGTAGATGGATCAGAAGCTTAACAGCAATTTATAAAAAAGAACATGTTACAATGCATTGTTATGCTCAAAAACAAGTAATTTCGCTTCCAATTCCTTTATTTGCAATTAGTTAATGTCATCCACTAAAATGTTAATGGTAGAAAGATACCGCAATGTATTAACTTTCACATTATTTTCATCATTAAAAACTATGCTTGATTTCGATTTATACGAGTACATTTTTAATCGACGAACTCAATCATAAAGAATTAGTATACTCTAACGTAAATATTTTAAAGCTATTCCAACAAATTTAAAACAAATCCTTTGATTTAGAACAAATTACGCTGTCCGTCTACCAGAAACAAACAACGTTATTGCAGTTTATCAATCACTGATAAGACGTTAGTATTTACAAAAATTAAACTGGCCCAAAAGGAAAAAAGGACCGAAAAAAATCTAGACACGTGCCTAGTGTCGTAGTATCTTGTTGCCTCTTTTTGCTAGACCAAGCGTTCAGAATCTGTCATAGCAGTCGTAGATAAGTGAAGCAATTCGCAAGAGCTTCATGCCAATCGTGAGACTGGCCATTTAGGTGACTGGATGTAGCAGACATGTTGGTCAGATTTTAGACAACACGCGTAGCATTTCAAAGACTTGTTCCTGTATAGGACAGATCAAAGAAGATGACCATTTTTTCTGGTGGATGGAATGTTGTTCATTCTCACAGCGTGGCCATACTAACACAAGCGGATTTAATTTTATGATCCGAATACTCTGAACCGTTTTTTTTGTTGTTGTTATTGTAAAAATATCATTTTGAAAACAATACTGCTATGACATGCCTACTATCTTATTGCTCTTTGTACAGGGCTTTCTCTTAAACAAAAAAAGTATTAAAACTGCTGAAGTCACTTTTTATTACTTTTACCCAAGAAAATACAGATAATATCAATATTAAAGCCATAGTTAGGAAAATAAAAGTCCATTTCGTAGCCGTAAAGTTCATTTCGCGAAATGGAGTCCGCTTCGGACCCTATCCTAACCCAGATGGATGAAACTCTTTTAAAGTCTCTTCCAGCTTTCGAAAAACCATAAAAGATAAAATGTAAATTCAAACATTTAAGATATCAAGTGTAAAAATCATTTTTGTCTTGTAATCTATCAAAATAATATTAATTTTCAATGACACATTTAATGAGCGTGTGTGCAATTGCTTCATGCAAAAAAAAAAGAAGAACGAGATAATAATTGATATGGTTTCTAACCATAAACACAACATTTTCCTAAAATATAACTTCGATCATGTGCATCTGTGGTTCAAATGTAGAAAGCTCGACTGTAACGCGGGCCGCCCGTTTTCGATTATCGGCCGACGCTATGCTATTTTGTCGTTGAAAATATCAATAGAAAATATTTCGATCTTTCGGTCGGACATATGGTGTTTGTATTCCGTTAAAGAATATTAGACTTGATCCCCAAACATTAATTCATTCTGTTACATGATCTTTGCTCAATTTCTGAATTCCCAACAACTGCAAGAATCTTTTTTAATCCGATTTCATGTATTTGCAAGAGTTAAATTACAAACAGTCTGTCTAAAATTTCAGACAACCCAGAAGAAATTGACCGAATCACGTAATTTTAAAAAATAATGAAATTTTTTTTTAAACGCCCCTCCCATGATAGATAAATATAAAGATAAACATATAAGAGATAAAATAATCAATCAAAAATCACGTTCGTCATTTACTTTCTTAACTAAGATAATTTATAATTTTAATGACATAATTGATGAGTACCTGTTCAATTGCTTCAGGTAAACAAAACTACATGAAAATGATTGACAGCTTTACGTTCAACTTCATATATTAAAACTATTTTATTGGCCCATAGTTTTGGGCGATATGAGCATCGGTGGTTCAGTGGTAGAATGCTCGCCTGCCACGCGGGCGGCCCGGGTTCGATTCCCGGCCGATGCAACAATCTTTTGTTGGGTTTAGTTTGTTTTTTGTTTGTTTTTTAGGTGTGTGTGTGGGGGGGGGGGGGTATCAAGTTCTATTTGTAAGAAAAGCTTCTTATTTATACCTTTAGCACTTCTAAAATAAAATGTTAATTTGAAGTTTAATCCTACAGCATTCCATACCATTGTTGGCACTAGCCGTGAAAGACCGCCACTGCGATAAAAAGCTATTTTTCCCTATGGGTTTACTTATTAGGATCGAATAAAGCGTCCTTCTTATCATGGAGGACAGGGAGTGTATACATGTATTAGTTTTAGATCTAGGCTTTCGAAAAAATGATCAGGTTGTTCAAAAGGTTTTAGTTTTCCGATTTGATAGAGGTGGTAATATATTCTATGAAAATATAATGACAACGAAACGCAGCTCCGAATATTTCTTGGACGACACCTTTTGTGTACTTGTCCTTACGCACACGACATAGCATTTTCCTAACATGATAGATGAAATGGTAGTTAATTTTAAATCACTGATAGAATCTAGGAAGACGTTAGAGGGTCCCGTCTAGTCTTCCCTCTCTTACGCTCACTGATCTGTTTAGTTTAGTTTCATCGGAGGACATTATATTGTTTTAAATGTGACGGGGCTAAAAAAAGTGTGTCTATGAAAAGCTGTGCGTTATCAAGAACAGCCGGGACCCCATTGAGCAACATGATGAGCTCTTTTTGTAGGAAACCCAAATCACTTTACTTTTCTATCTGATGACCTGGCAAATTAAGATAGCTTTGATAGCTTCTGTTTAAAAACACTCCTCGTTATTGCTATACACTTTTATTGTTAACGTTCTTTATCTAACATATTTATTAAAATTTAAAAAAAAAGAACTTATTTTGTCACTTAACTGATATTAAGCAAAAATTGCAAAGGAAAAGAAGAAAGAAAAAGGAGCGTTCCTGCAACAAAATGTGAAAGAATATTTGGTACAGTTGTAATGTTCCAGCATAAACAATAATTCTTCTATCTACGAAGAAAGAGGGAGTTAAGAAAAAGTACATATATAAAAGTGCATATATGGTCAATGATAAAATGATTTTTCGTCACATCCATATTCAGGAAGTTTACAAGCATAAATGCTAATTATCTTAACATGTATTCTTTAACTTGTCATTTACTTAATATTTGCTAGACAACCAAGTCAGATAATAATACCATCAACGACAAACATTAAGGATATCAAACATTTAAAAGTATGTTCGTTTTTTTTATAGTCAATCAAACTACACTAAGTAGTCTATGACATAACTGATGAGTGTAAATGCAATTACACCAGCCAAACAGACAAAAATAACAAGAAACATGGTTTTAATGTAGATTTTCTTTTAACACTAAGGCTTACTTATGCTAAAATGTTATTTTGAATACCAGGAGACAGGGTTCCATCCTAATATAATTTTATTGTTAAAAATAACAAGAGAAAATTATCTGCTTTCCTGTCTAACAAGTCTGGTAATTCTGGCTAAAAATTTAGAAGAAGGAAATGTGTCGAAAAAGAAATAGGTGTTCTTCAACGTTGGCATTTCAATGGACCTAAAAGGAACTTCACGTCGTATTTTTATGCCCTCTATTCACTCAGCAGTACTAAATATACCAGCACATTCTTAAAAGCGATTTTCATGAACCAAAATGTGATAATACAATATAATTATTTCCCGGGTTCGTCGTCAAGAAGCAATTAAAAAGAGACAGGAGATCAGAAAGATTTTCACAGATTGATGAGATGTAGACGTAAATGCCCATTACGACAAAACGTTGATCATAAGAGGCAGGAAGAAGTTCAGAACATCTACCGTTAGAGTAATAATTCGTGTTTGTAAAATGGTTTATTATATTTTATTTTATATTTTTAGATAAGATTTCAACTCGACATTTTTTCATTGCCACTAAGCGTTATTTAACACTTTAAAAGCTCAGTTTTACTTTAAACTTCCATAACTGACAGTAGTAAATGATAAAAATATGTGTATTTTTGTGTTCATGCTGTACATGAAGAATGCACGCAAATAGTGTTAATAAATATGCTCTGGGCAAAAGATAGATAAAGACTGAAAATGTTTCAAAACTAAACATTTAAATTGATAATAGCTTAGGTGTGTCCTCTTGTGGTTTAGTAGTAGAATGTTCGCCTGCCGCGCGGGCGGCACGGGTTCGATTCCTGGCCGATGCAATACTTCTTTCTGTACATTATGAAATAAAAAGCATTTTTGTAAAACAACTTAATGACGATGCAGTATAATGTGAATGCTTCGTTGTTTTGAAAAACCAATAGAGAAAGTCAGATAGTATTGTCATCACGTTTTCACAGATAAACAGACGTCTTGTATATATCTCTCTATTAAAAACAAAAACGCAAGTGCTGAAATCAACACTGTCCTGTAATAGGCCAGAATTTTTGCCAACTGAACTGATTGAATAACAAATATATTAAAAAATAAAAAAGTCCATGATTCTGGTAAAGATGGATCTAACTCAACTTCATTCCTTAAATACCATCATCGCACCAAGTGTGTCAACCTGTGAAAGCTTGTTGCAAACCTTTCAAAACAGAATGAGGAGTTCAAGACACAAGAATTATATACCCGATAAAGTGAACGGTGCAATTACAATG
This sequence comes from Cyclina sinensis, assembly GCA_012932295.1. NCBI lineage: Eukaryota > Metazoa > Mollusca > Bivalvia > Venerida > Veneridae > Cyclina > Cyclina sinensis. Next base: position 13,682,402 of record JAAONU010000014.1, on the reverse strand, counting down.
AAGCAAGTCGAATCTCGCCATCATAATCAAGTTGTTTGTGAAAGCTTAAAATAAATCGTCAGAAAAGGGAGAATGAGGAGGTCGACCCACGGGATTAAGTATGTAAGGAATTGTAAACAAGAGCAAGGTATATTTTATGCCTCCTACAAAGTGGGGATATAAGAATTCGTCGTCAACATTAACTAGAGCGATACTATGGTTTTTGATGAATAAAAAATGCTTCTTATTTTTGTTCGGACCTTTTTCGAATAACGCTTGTTTGCATCCTGTTACACAATCTACGACTTGTTCTTTAACCATTTTTATTTAATTTGTCGATGTACTGCATTTCTTTAAGATATGGTTGATGCGTATGCTTATTACGTTTTGTGGCTTTTTTACCGTACATATCAGGTTTTGCAAGTACATAGCGTCTGCTAAAAGGATACTGTCGCGTTGCAAACGGTTTTTGGTCTGATTGACACGAGTTTCCTAGTATTACTTCCCGATAAATACATTTGCGAAAATCTCTTAACATCAACAATATCAACATCGCAATATTTCTTTTGAGACTTTTTTATTGAAAAATAACTTTGCAGTATAGAGATAATAAAAGAGGATATAAACATTCGATGGTTTATTTAAGATAATCTATAGGAAAGTGACAGTAGTATGGTTGACTTAAAATTGATGAAAATCTCTAAAAAGGCACTCCCGTCTCTCGAAGAACCATAAAAGATGAAAAAATAACTTTTAAACAATTAATTGTAAAAGCATATTTGTCTTTTATATGACCTATGAAAATAAATAACTTCCACTGACATTCTGGTAAGTGTGTATGCGATTCCTCCCGGCCAAAACTAAAACACAGCAATGCTATGCTAATGATTGATAGGTTTTTTAGGACAAAACAATATTACATTAAAATAAAGCTTCATATACCAATGGTTCCGTGGAAGAATACCTGCTATGCAGACAGCCATGTTCGATCCCTGGCTGACGCAATATTACTTTGTTTCGAAAATATTAATAAAATATGTTCATTTCTCGATCAAACTGTTTATACTGACTTTGAAAATAGAATGAAGAAAATATGTTGCGAAAGAAATATGTTTCTTATGCATATGCGTTATTTGCAGTTATGTCTACATTTTTTCTCTGAAAACTCGACAGCGATATTTGACTCTCTGTCTTTGATTGCTTCCGGATAACGATACCTAAAATCATACTACACTGTCACATGCTATTTTCAGCGAACCGCTGTTTGATTTTGGTCTATCTACAAAAATCTACTGAGTAAAAAAAATGAATATATGGACAACATAAACGATTGTGAAAAGGATGTTATTTTAAACTAAGCAAACAATAATCATCCTACTTACGTTGGTTGCGTTTAATATAAATGGACTGAAAGAACTACACGTATAAAAAGGAAGAAAACCAGGATAGAGAAAATGTGTTCTATTCACAGTTAAACTAAAACAAAAGAATATTGCAACGGCCGTGAACCGAAATGGAGTTTCATAAACGCTTAATTGCAATTACGAGTTTTCTAGACATTGTCATGCATTTTATGGTCATCGTTTAATCGTAACGGGCAGTTACCTGTACATTTCATCATCTTTGGAAAGTTGACGGCAATGCTCTCTGACTTTCTGTTTTCTTTTTATTGCAAAGAAATATTCGTTTTCAAGTCATGCCTTGGAAAATAAAATAGAAATGACAAATAAGAGCATTGCAAGCTCACCGTTACGGTAATGACAAAGAACACATCACGTTGAAGCTGACCAAGTACAAACCAATTCCTTTGTTAGCAAATAAAAAGCCATCTACAATAATGTTAATTCTGGAAACATACCGCATTGTATTTAACTTTCACGTTATTTTCATAATTAAAAAAACCTGTGCATGATTCCAATTTATACATAATATTTTAATCGGCTTACTAAGTAATAAAGAATTAGTAAAATTCACGTAAATGTTTTAAACCTATTCTAACAAACTATAACAAATCCTCCAGGAACAAATTATGATTTCCGTCTACCAGAAATAAACATCGTTATGGCAGTACTAGTTTATTAATAACTGATAAGACGGCATTATCGACATAATTTAAACTGACAAAAGAGAGGGAAAAGGCCAACTACAACACAGGAGACCTGTTTCTGATGTCATCTTGTTGCCTCTTTTTGGCAGACCAAACATTTAGTGTCGTTTATTGTAGTCGTAGATAAGTGAAACAATTCGCAAGAGTTGCTTGAAAAGACAAAACTTAAATATGTGGACAAATGAACTGAATCCTCAAAACCGTTTGTTGCTGTTGTTGTTGTTGAAAAACTATCGTCTTGAAAACATTACTGCATGCTCTTTTATACAGGGCTTTCTCTTAAACCAAAACATACCAAACACACAATAACAAACAAGCGTTACTTTCGAATGAAAGTAATGCTCCCAGGGGCGTTCACCTTTGATCCTGTGACCTCTAAGTAGGTCTGGAGGGTAGAGCTCATCAAGGTACATGCACCTGTGAGGTTTGGAGTCAGTAGGTGGAAGGACTTCCGTATTATGGTCAATGTTAACGTTTTGTGACAAAGACATTAAAACAGACAGACAAACAGACAAACCAAAAACAATATATTTCCTCCGGGGGCATTAAAAACAGAAACAAAACGACTGCTGAACTCACCACTGCTTTTTTAGGCCAGAGTTGTTGACAAATCAACTTAGGTTCATGATTATGGTAAACGAAGACAAAAACAAAGCTTTCTTCTTTTATGACCATCCTGGCAGCAGGTGCATCAACCTGAGAGAGAATTTCTCTATACTCCATAAAGTGAGAAATGCAAAGGCCCATTATTCCAGTGAGACAGATCCAACGCAAATTTCTTCGTTCGGCTTGGTTGTTTGTGAAAATTTCAAATAAGTCCGCAAAAAAAGATGAATGAAGAGTTCGTCTTTTAAAATATATCAAAATAAATTCATTTTCAGTGACATATTTGATGAGTGTTGCAATTGCTTCAGGCAAACAAACAAACACAACGTAAAAATGATTAACAGAGTTTCGTTTAACACTTAGGCAATATTATACTACTCAAAATTTGATAGGGATCACTTATAAGAATGTGTATATTTACTACATAAGGTTGAAAGGTTACATTTTTGTTGTGATTCTGAAAATATGTTCATATGACAACAGTTTGGTACCAAAAAATGAGTTAGTCTGTAAACCGTTGAAGCGTGACAGAGGCTGAGCCGTGGGCGGGGCACGAATTTGGGATAACACAGACAGGAGATGAAATGGAAGTTTTTTTAAAAATCAAGTCTTTGGCCTGAATCTTGCTTTAATATCGCGTGTGGTGTCCGTTTGCTTGGATTACTGCTCTGCACTGCCTTCTCATGCTGCCAATGAGTCTCCGGATGCTTTGTTGTGGGAGTCGAACCCACTCGTCCAGAAGGGCCTGTTGTAGCCCAGGGTCCGTGATGAGCAGATATTGCAGTCTGCAGCATATCCCAGGCGTGCTCTATTGGATTGAGGTCTGGAGACCTTGCTGGCCAGTCCAGTCTCTCTATGGCTGCTGCCTCCAGGTACTCGTCGGTGACCCTTGCCCTGTGAGGTCGGGCGTTGTCGTCCATAAAATGAACTCAGGGCCTATAGCACCAGCGTACGGACGAACGTACACATCTAAGATCTCATTGACGTATCGTACAGCCGTCAATGTGCCGTTTTCAACAATGTGCAGGTCCATTCTTCGCTGCATGCTAATGCCCGCCAACACCATGACCGAGCCCCGCCATGACGGTGATGGGTAGCAACACATACGGCTGCCAAACGCTCTTTGGCGGATCTCCATACCCGCACTCGCCTATCAGTGAAGTCCACACAAAATCTAGACTCGTCAGTGAACAGCACTGGGGTCCAGTCATGCAGCGTCCACCTGGCGTGATCGCGGGCCCATTGAAGACGAGCCTGGATGTGGTTTCGCATCAATGGGATTCGGATTGCTGGCCTTCTAGCCCTCATGCCAGCTGTATGAAGTCGGTTCCTGATGGTTTGAGTGAAAATTCTTACACCAGTGGCATTCTAGGAAGTCATTTTGGAGGGCAGTAGCTGTAAAAAAACGCTGACGTCGCGCTTGAACGACAATAAACTGGTCCTCACGCTGAGTTGTGGACCTCTGACGCCCTCCGCCATGCCTATGCGTGACATGCCCGTAGGTTTGAAACCGTCGCCACATCATGGCAACGGTGCTCTAAAGGACACCTGCCACGTGCCGTTGGGAACGCCCAGCCTCAAGCATTCCTACACCTTATTCATCTCCTCATCGTCAATACGCCGTCTTTGCCGTAGATTTGCCATGACAAGTGCTAGGTTCGATATAAACGTTACCATGCACAAGCGAAGACTGAATTAAACGAATGGGTACATGAAGGTACATGCCCGCGGTGCACCACTTTTCCAGGGGTATCGCTTTTCCCGTGCATCTCGAGCCATGTACAGGTAAACAATCAAAATCTGCTGGACAGGTCGGCTTTGCCATATGAATAAACTACATATATGAGAAAAAATCAGTTATCTTGAGGTTATCATTAAAAAGATATTTAAGAAATAAAAAGTGATCCCTATCAAATTTTGAGTAGTTTATGCTAAAATATAACTGAGTACAAGCATAGGTAGTTCAGTAGTAGAATACCTGCCACGCTGACAGCCGGTTTCTATTCCCGGCGAACGCAATATTACTTGTCGTTGAAAAAAAATCTTCTTACGCTCCAACTGTTTTTTCTGACTTTTGAAATAGAATGTATAAAACGATGTTGCAAAAGAAATATATTTCTCACCATTGTTATTGTCACTGAAAAAAGGAACGTGTCGTCACATTTTCATATCCATTATTTACTCAGTAGTACTACTTAGATCAGCATATATAATAATTGCAGTTTTGCATGAAACAAAATGTGACAATACAATTATGTTCAGACTTGGTCGTCTGGAAGCAGACTATGGAAGACAGAAAGGCAGAGTGCATTGTCGTCAACTTTTCACCAACGATGAAATGTACAGGTAATTGCCAATTACAACGAAAGACATAATGAAATCTAAAACATCTCGTAATTGTAATCAACTGTGTATGGAACTGTTTTGGTATATATGTATAACCTTTACAAAACTATGAATTTAACTCAAGAACATTTTATTACAAATCAGTGTTTTTTTTGTGTTTTTTTTTTGTTTTTTTTTTTTTTTTTTTTTGTTGTTTTTTGTTTTTGGCTTTTTATGTAAGTTTTACTTTCCAAATAAATAGATAATTTGGCATTACAACCTCTTAAAATGAAGAGTATATGTTTGTCTTTGTAGGACAAACTCACGTACAAAAAGTATATCAATACAAATGCCCTGGGCAATGCAATAAACAAGGACATGAGAATGATTGAAAACCTTACAACTGTCTTAAGACTTCTTCTTTCCAGGAGCATCGGTGGTTCAGTGGTAGAATGCTCGCCTGCCACGCGGGCGGCCCGGGTTCGATTCCCGGCCGATGCATTATCCTTTTTGTCTGAAGTTAACTGTGAACAGAAAACGTTTGCTTTATCCTGATTTCCATACTTTTTATCAGTGTAATGTTTTACAGGCTGTTTTAGTTAAACGGCAAAAAGCAGGAACCAACGTTAGTAGCATGTTTTACTATTGTTTTTGTTAAGTTTAAAATAACATTCTCTTAACGCTCGTATGCAGTCCCCAAAATATTCTTATGCATTTTACCCTAAATCTTAACAGCGATTTTTTTAAAAAGAACATGTAACAATGCAGTATTATTTTCTAAAATAGAATAACAAAAGGTAGGTAGCAAGAAAGCGTTGTCAAGTTTTCCAAGATAAAATGTTCGCTGAACTTACAAATTCCCTGAATTACGCTAGAACTGTTGCCATCTGAACTGAGGTTCATGATTCTCGTAAAAATATTGTTTCCCTTTATAACCATCAGCGCACCAGATGTGACAATCTGTGAATGTTTGCTGCAACTCTTTCAAAAGATGAATGATTGTTTCAACACAAAAGAATTCCTCTTTACCCGATAGAGTGAAAAGTGAAAGGCCTATTTCTCCAGTAAAATATGCCCAACACAAAAGGTTTCCTTCACAACCATATGCACGCCTTGAAGTTAACCTTCAAAAAGATGAATGAAGAGTTCGACATATAATATTTCAGGTGTACATAAACATAAATGGACGTTATTACCTGTGTATTTGACATACTAGAAGTATGTACGGCCGTGCTGACAAGATCAACCTTATTATGCCTCCTACAAAGTGGCAATGTAACCATTCGTCTTCAACTGTAACAATTGGGCCGATGCCATTTTTTCAATTGTAAAATCATGTTTGTAATTTACATAGTTTATTCAAACAAATTACATTTTTTATGACATTACTAATGAATGTCTATGAAATAGCTTCAAGCAAACAAAAACTACATGGAAATGATTAACAGTCATACTTTCAAAAAGTTTTTTGCTCAAAGTATTTTTTGTATCAGAGCATTGGTGGTTCAGTCGTAGAATGCTCGGCTGCCACGCGGGCGGCCCAGGTTCGAGTCCCGGCCGATGCATATTAATTTTTATCTTAATCAAACTGCAGCTATGAACAGTAAACATTTCCCTTATCCTGATTTTCATATTTTTATTTGTGTAATGCTTTACGGACTGTTTAATTTAAACGCCAAAAATGCAGTTACCAACATAAGTATGATGTTTTATTACTGTTTTTGGTTAGTTTAAAATAACTTTCATTTCAGACTCATATGCAGTGCACAACATATTTTAATGCATTTTAGACTGCAGTAGACCTGTGTACGTAGACTAAATTCTTAACAAGATTTTTTTTAAACATGTGACAATGCAGTATTACTTTTTTCAAAAACAAAGAAACAAACAGAACAACAAAAGGCAAGTAGTCAGAAAGCACTGCCGAGTTTTCAAAGATAAAATGTAGACGTAACTGCAAATTACATCTTAAAGCTCAGCGTAAAGGTAATGACGAAGTCCACATCATTTTGTTCTTGAAGTATGAAATTTATCAATTTCATTTACAATCCATTTATTCGCATATAAAAAAAGTCAATTACGAAAATGTTAATGCTAGAAAGATACTATTTATTTAACTAAATTTAACTTTTAATTTTCATCATTAAAGATCTATGCATGATTTCGATATTTGCTTATTTCTTAATAGGCTAACTCAAAAATAAAGAATTAGTATACATTCACGTTAAAGCTGTCCCAGCAACTTAAAACAAATCGTCTGATTAAGAACAAATTGCACTGTCTGTCTACCAGAAACAAACAACGTTATGGCAGTTTATCAGTTGCTGACCGGATGGTATTATTTAAAAAAAATAAACTGGCCCAAAGGAAAAAAAGCTCGACAATAACACAATCCTAGACATGTGTCTAATGTCGTAGTATTGTGTTGGCTTTTTTCGGCGGACCAAGCGTTCAGAATCATTCATCGCAGTCGTAAATAAGTAAAACAAAGTGCAATAGCTTCGTGCATTCGTAAGACATGTCATTTAGGTGACTGGTCTGTAGCAGACATCTTGGTTAGATTTTAGACAATACCCGTAGCATTTCAAAGACTTGTTCCTGTATATGACAGCTAAGAAAAGAAGACTATTTTATGGTGGATGAAATGTTGTTCATTCTTACAGCGTGACCATACTATCACATGCTGATTAATGATCCGAATACTCTGAACCGTTTTGTTTTGAGGTTGTTGTTGTTAAAATACCATTTGACAGCAATACTGCTATGACATGCCTATTTTCTTACACGGACAAACAACAGACATAGAATTAAAGGCATTTTAGTGCTCTTTGTACAAGGCTTTCTTTTAAGCAAAAAAAAAATAATAATAAAATAAAACGACTACTGAAGTCACCACCGCTCTGTCATAGGCTAGAATGGCATAGATAGGCTTAAAAAGCTTTCTTCATTTACACCCGTCATCGCAGCAGTTCCATCACCTGGGAAAATGTTTGAAGCAAATCTTTTAAAAGATGAATGAGAAGTTCAGCACACAAAATTCCACTATAAAGTGAAAAAAATGCAAAGGCCCGTTGTCACAAATGACATTGACATACGGGCCTCATTTTCAATATATGGACAGAATAGCATATTTCCAGGTTTTATTTTGAAATATTGTAAATCAGTGCTAGATGTCGATTTATTGTAGTGCATCATTTTATTGTTGTCTTAACTTGCATTTTCATTAAAAATCATTTAATTCTGTTCAGTAACTAAAAGCTTATCTTTTTCGTATTTTATTGTGTCAGGTGACAAAGTGGAAAACGCCTCATAAATCTCTATTGCATTGCGAAAAATTATATCATGTATTTAACGCTTTATGACAGACATGGACTGCACGATTTTTACGGACTGTACAAAGCGCGGTAAATTTTCATATAAATAGCCGTGCGCGCGTTGCGACATGGTATAGGACATTATTTTCTATTTGGTGTTAAGTGAATTTTGCTAGATCTAGGTAAGCGACGTTATATTAATTTTTCATTAAATATATATATAGTCTACTCAAAACTTTGATAGGGATCACTTATAAGAATGTGTATATATACTACTTAAGGTTGAAATGTTACAGTTTTTGTTGTGATTCTGAAAATATGTTCATATGACAACAGTTTGTTACCAAAAAATGAGTACGTCTGTAAACCGTTGAAGCGTGACAGAGGCTGAGCCGTGGGAGGGGCACGAATTCGGAATAACACAAGCAGGAGATGGAATAGAACTTTTTGGAAAAATCAAGTCTATGGCCTGAATTGTGCTTTAATGAATTTTGGTGTCCGTTTGTTTGGATTACTGCTCTGTACCGCCTTCTCATGCTGCTAATGAGTCTCCGGATGCTTTGTTGTGGAAGTCGAGCCCACTCGTCAAGAAGAGCCTGCTGTAGCCCAGGGACCGTGGTTGGCTGGACTGGGCGAGCAGATATTGCAGTCTGCAACATGTCCCAGGCATGCTCTATTGGATTGAGGTCTGGAGACCTTGCTGGCCAGTCCATTCTCTCTATGGCTGCTGCCTCCAGGTACTCGTCGGTGACCCTTGCCCTGTGAGGCCGGGCGTTGTCGTTTATTAAAATAAACTCGGGGCCTATAGCACCAGCGTACGGACGAACGTACACAGAACTCATTGACGTATCGTACAGCCGTCAATGTGCCGTTTTCAACAATGTGCAGGTCCATTCTTCCCTGCATGCTAATGCCCGCCCACACCATGACCGAGCCCCCGCCATGACGGTCATGGGTAGCAACACATATGGGTGCCAAACGCTCATTGGCGGATCTCCATACCCACACTCGTCTATCAGTGACGTCCACACAAAATCTAGACTCGTCAGTGAACAGCACTGGGGTCCAGTCATGCAGCGTCCACCTGGCGTGATCGCGGGCCCTTTGAAGACGTGCCTGAATGTGGTTTCGCGTCGATGGGATTCGGATTGCTGGCCTTCTAGCCCTCATGCAAGCTGTATAAAGACGGTTCCTGATGGTTTGAGTGGAAAGGCTTACACCAGTGGCATTCTGGAAGTCATTTTGGAGGGCAGTAGCGGTAATAAAGCGTTGACATCGGGCTTGAACGACAATAAACCGGTCCTCTCGCTGAGTTATGGATCTCTGACGCCCTCCGCCTTGTCTATGCATGACATTCCCGTAAGTTTGAAACTGTCGCCACATCCTGGAAACGGTGCTCTGGGACACCCCAAGGACACCTGCCACGTGCCGTTGGGAACGTCCAGCCTCAAGCATCCCTACCCCACTATTCATCTCCTCTTCGTCAATACGCCGTCTTTGGCGTAGATTTGCCATGACCAGTGCTAGGTTCGATATAAATGTTACCATACACAAGCGAAGTCTGAATAAAACGGATGTGTACATTAAGGTACATGCCCGCGGTGCACCACTTTTCCAGAGGTATCGCATTTCCTGTGGATCTCGAGCCATGTACAGGTAAACAATCAAAATCTGCTGGACAGGTCGGCTTTGCCATGTGAATAAACTACATGTATGAGAAAAAATCAGTTATCTTGAGGTTATCATGAAAAAGATATTTAAGAAATAAAGTGATCCCTATCAAATTTTGAGTATATTTTGAGTTTTTTTGCTGAATTATTTGCAGTTTTAAATTTTCAGACGATTTATTTTCACGAAAAATCAGCGGTGTTTATTTTTGATATTTGTTTTTACGGAAGTGCCGACGATTACTTCTTCATCAATACAGATTGTTGTAAATTGTTTTACTTTTCAAAGATTGACTGAGGGAAAAGAATCTAGTTTAAAATTGTATATACATACATTTGTTGTACAATTGTCAAGGTTCTATACGGTGTATAATTTGAAATATGGAACGCCGACATTGTCTTTGTCAGTCATTCATCTTGTTGTTCATGTTTGCGGTGTTCATTCATAAATTTTATTGTAAGATTGTACTAGCTGCAAGGTACTTGTTATAATTATTCATTTGTGTCATTACTTTATATCAAGTTAATTAAAGAGCTTTCATATATCATTAATATATTTCAGTACCATTGAGAACTGTTATATTACATGTGTAATAGTAAGAATTAATTGCAGTGACAGATCCGGTGACAAGCAGTGACTACCGTGACACGTAATCTTTGTTGCTTGATACGTGGAGCAGTTTTATGCCAAAAGCTTTGTAGTATCATATGACTTATGATGCTTTATATTTTTTATCATTCGACCCCGAGATAGAATTAACGTCTTGGTCAATTATTATGACAGCTGGAAGTCTGTAGTGTACGACCCCGATACGTTACGGCAAGGACGACTACATGACGATAACCAGCGATCCTAGTGTACGACCCCGTCACGATACGGCAAGGACGGCTAGGAACATTTTATAACCGGAAGTTTGTGCCCGGTATGACGACTCGTATACCCAGAAGGGTAGGAGCTATGCTCTTGACGATTACCAGGAGCTACTAGAGTTGAAGGAGTTATCGCTCAGCCTGTACCGAGCGAACATTCTTTTCGTATTCTTGTGACTTTTGGTTCTTTCTGATGTCAGATCAGAATGGCCAACACCTAACATAGGAGCCAGCATGGAGGTCGCAGGGTCGATATGGAAGTTGAGATAGGTGTCTTGTCTTTATAAGTGTGTCACTGCAACGTGTTTCTTTAGTGTAAAGAATAGGACTTCCCTTTATCTACTTAATTCATTTTTTTTTCATTTCATTTTATTGTTTCATTCTGTAGATAATTTCATTTTTATAAATTTCTTGTAAATAATAAACTTGTATAATTGTACTGTTGTTGTTTGCATCGTATTATCTGCTGTCGTCCGTCCATCCCGTGACACCCGTTATTTAGGTAAAACAGGCTCAAATTTCTTCCTTCACGACCATTTATTTGTACGTCTTGGTTGTTTGGGAAAGTTTGAAATAAAAATCTTCAAAACAGATGGATGAGGAGTTCGACAGATAATAATTTCTCACAAATTATATCTTTCACGACTTTGTGCACACGTAGATTGTTTGTGGAAGTTGAAATAGATCCCAAAAAAAAGATGTATGCACACTTATTTTGTTTGCGAAACTGTTTAGAATAACGCATGTTTCTGTTACAGAAACTAAGACTTGGTCCCCACCAACATATCATTTGTCGATGTACTGTTTGTATTTAAGAAATAATTTGTGCGCGTGCTTGTGACACTGTCGAGCTTTTTTAGCGGTAAATAGTTGTTTTTTACCTAACGTCTTTTTAAAGATAGTTGCATTGCATACGGAACGTGTCGTGCTAAGAACTTTCCTGTCATTTCCAGCCGACAGCGTACGCTAAAACCTCTTAACATAAACGTAAAGTTTGCAATATTTCTCTTTGAACTTTAAATTTAAAAATCACTTTACAGTATGGAGAGTTTTGAAAATATATACATAATAATTAGAAAAAAAATTTAGATAAGAAGAAAGTGACAGGACAATGTGCTACTTAGGATGAATAAAACTCTTTTAAAGTCTCTCTTTCTAACAACTATGAAAGATGAAATATAAATACAAACATTTAAGATATCAAGTGTAAAAGTCATGTTTGTCTAATATGTAATCTATCAAAATAAAACAGTTTTTAATGACGTATTCAATAAGCGTGTGTGCTTCAGGCAAACAAACAACAAAACGACGTAATAATAATTGATGTGGTTTCTAACCGTAAACTTGAGCAACATTATCCTAACATATAACTTCGATCATATGCATCTGAGGTTCAAAAGTAGAATGCTCGCCTGCCACGCGGGCGGCTCGCTTCCGATTTTCGGCCGACGCTATGCTATTTTGTCGTTGAAAATATCAATAGAAAATCCGTCCTTCTTTCGGTCTATCATATGTTGTATGTGTTCTGTTAAAAAATATTAGACTTACTCCCCAACCACTAATTTATTCTTTGCTCTGAATTCCCAATAACGGCAAACATCTTTTTAATCAAAGTTCATGTATTTACAAATTTAAAGTACAAACGATAAAAATTCATATAATCCAGAAGAAACTGACAGAATCACGTACATTAAAAAATAATGAAAATCTTTAAAAAGGCCTCTCCAATGGTAGATAAAGTATAAAAACAAACACATAAGATATCAAACAATCAATCGAAAATCATGTTCGTCATGCATACTAAATTAAGATAACCTGTTTATTTTATTTTTTTCCAGAGTTTTCTCAGTGAAATAAAAATTGATAATCAACTGTTTTATAAATGTGGAATACCATTTTTTATTTCACTGTTTTTGCCGAACTACTTTTTTTAAAACTTATTACCTCCCTTTGTTACATTTCTCAATTATTTGTTGGTTACACAATTAAAACTTGTAAAAGTTGTGTTTCCATAGTTTTACAAGATGGCGGACTTTTGAATCGAATGGCAGCTAATTGGTGTGTGTATTTACTTCGCCTTTCATGGCGAGACGTAGATCAGATTTGTTTCATTTGACAATTGCGTAAATGTATTTTTTTTTCAGATTCTTTAGATGATATAGATAGATAAGATGTTTGAGATACTTGTGTCTGAACTATTTTCTATAAAGATTGGAAATGAAGCGGCTATTTTTTGAGGCCCTCCACAGGAAACAAGAAATTCTAAGTTTTCGTTTGTCAAAAAAACATAATATAAAAAGAATTTTTTTTTCAGTGAAATATTAATTTTATTTCACGAGTGAAGACCAGAAAAACTGACATTTTCACATTTTGGCTACTTTCACTGAAACATTCTCTATGATTTTAATGACATGATTTATGAGTGCCTGTTCAATTACTTCAGGCAAACAAAACTACATGAATATGATTGACAGCCTAACGTTCTACATCTTATCAAAAGAACAATATTTTAAGATCTGATAGGAGACTATGGTATGAGCATCGGTGGTTCAGTGGTAGAATGCTCGCCTGCCACGCGGGCGGCCCGGGTTCGATTCCCGGGCCGATGCAACAACCTTTTGTTGGCTTCAATTTTCGGTGAATGTAAGAAAACTTTCTTATTTATAGCCTTAGCACTTTGAAAAAAATAAAATGTGAATTTGAAGTCTAATCCTCCAACATTCCATAGTATCTTTGGTACTGACTGTAGAAGACCGCTAATGCTATAGAGCATTACTTCCTATGTATAGGCTTATTAAGAATGGAATAAAGCTTTTATCTTATCATGGAGGACAGGGAGTGTATAGTAGTTTTAAATCTATGTTGTCAAAAAATCAGGGTTTTTTTTAAAAAAAGGTTTTGGTTTTCCCATTTGACAGAGTTCTTACTTGTCTATTGAAATAAAATGACATCGAAACTCGGTTCCGCTTGAAACCACACAGACTTTCCGGCGCTGTTTTTATGTAACCCTGTCATTCCTATTTTGAGCAGTCTGTGTGTGGTTCAGTAAGGAGAGGCCAGGAAAGTTATCCTAAAGCACAGGGGACACAGCGGTTTCCTAACATAACAGATAAAATATAATTTAATTTATACTCACTGATAGCATCTAGAAAGACGTAAGAGGGTCCCCGTCTAGTTTTGGTATCTTTCCTCTTATAAGCTAACTGATTTGTTTAGTTTTTTTTGGAAGGTTTCATTAGAGGGGGTTATATTGCTTAAAATGTTGTGACAGTGCTCAAAAGAAAATAGTGTCTCTGAAAGTCCTTGCATTGTCCAGCACAGCCGAGGCCCCAGTATGATGAGCTCTGTTTTTAGGAAAGCCAAATCACTTTACTTTTCTATGTGATGACCTGACAAAGTTAAGTAGCTTTGATTCTGCTTAAAAACTTTCCTCGTTACTGTTATACACTTTATCTAACAAATATATTCAAATTTAAAAAAAAATCTAAATCGTCTGATATTAATTTAAAAGGTAGCAAAAGAGGCGTATACAAATGCTCTACTGCAACAAAATGTTAAAGAATAATTAGTACAGTTGTAATGTTCCAGTATAAACAATATTTGTTCTATCTACGAAGGAAGATGGAGGTAAGAAATAACTTATAACCCCAAAAAGTATATTAATGAAGTACTTTTTTATCAATGTTAAAATGTTTGTTCGTCATGTCATATCCATATTCAGCAACTTTACAGGCATAAATGGTAATTTTGTCAACATTTATCCTTTAACTTGTCATTTACTTTATATTTGCTAGACAACCAAGTCTGATAATGATACCAACAGTGACCTCAGACAATTATGACTGACTTCAGTCTAACCTCAAGACCAGTATGAATTCAGCTAATTGATAACATTATGATATATTTTTCAAGTCTTATCGGCACATAGATATATATTTTACCATTACAATCTTTTAAAGTTTTTGATACGTCAGTTAGAATTATTCCATAAAGTATCACTGTAACTTTATATGAGTTATTTCTGATCACTGAATTTTATTTTCAGTCTCTAAAAATGCATTTAATGTCGACGTGATGATTGTCTGCCACGCGGGCGGTCTGGGTCCGATATCCGGTATACAGATGAACTATTGTTATTTGAAATTCCAGTTACGCTCTTGTATGCTTTTCTTAGAATACAGTCCACGCAAAACAGTTTTGCCTTTGACATACATGAATTATTATACATCAGTTGTTTTTTTTTTTTTTTTTCATTTCAAAGCTATTTACTATCAGGCATTCCACAAAAAGCTAACTAATTAGAATTTGATATAGTGTACACCATCACTTGCATTGCAGTTATATTTTACAAGCAGTAATGTGCAACACCACATTCTTAAAGACTCATCAGGATTGTTTCAAACTGGATGGCATGTATCAAAAAACAAAATGTGACCGCAGAGATGAAATGTGGAAAGCATTATTGGCAAGTTTCAACATGTGTTTTGCCAACAACAGCTTTAAACACGTGTTCTTTTAATTATCTTTTTACTAAGACCAAAACTGAACAAGTATGGAACTAAAGATTAAAGTCTTAAATATTTCTGGGGGGTGGGGGTCTTCTTTTTTTTAACATTTATCCTGCTGCGTTGTAGAGAAATAGAATATATTCTAGTCTAATGCTTATGTTTATCTATGTATTTTATCTTATGTTCAGTTTCTTGGTAAAGAAAATCAATCACAATGCTTACCATACGTCTTTGAATATAAAGTAATTCAACAAAGATGCAAATTGTTTAATATTTATTCACTCATTTAAAAGGTTAAAGGATTCTTAACCTATTCCAAAACACATTCGGGTTCATAGTTAAGTAGGTACATTTTTTCAGTCATATATATTATAAACGGCTCGAAACTTAGTAAAGAAAAATAAATATTTCTTACAGAAAATAAAGCACCAAAAATACTGATAATTGTTATCAATTAGGCAACGAAAATACGAAATGAGAATAGTATTCTCTGTTGTTTTAAACACACTGAGGGATCGTAAAAGTTTCACTAAAACAAATATCTCGTATACCACGTGTTAACTTTGAAAAAGCGGGGACAAGTACTGCCAACACAGTGCATTATCAGTAATCGTTTGGTTGAACTTCTAAGAACCATCCCTGTCCGCATTCAAGGACCAAAGTTCCTGTGCGCATTTCAGATATAAAAAAAACGAAGTAAAAGACAACAGGGAAAATGCTTAATTTGAAAATTTGGTTGATAGTTGCCGGCAAAATTGCTAGATACGGCCAAACGTTAAAGATCTCATTTCTAATGGACAAATACTGACGTCTTGATGCCTATAATTGATCTTACACGAATTCTATTTAGCCAGAGGAGATGATTATACGAGAAGTGATAATCAGTTCATGTTTGCCCTCTCTCATTTGTATCCTTCCAGAATCTAAATGAGACGTCTCTCAAAGACTGTTAGTTATCACAATTATTTTCTCACAGAATTGTGATAAGATAAAAAAAAATATGTTATTTTAGCACTTATGATTTTAGGGTTATAGCTACAAAAGCATTTAATACTGTAATAAAAGGAAAGGAATAAAAGTATTTCCAATAAAAAGAAAACAAGAACTGTCACTGAAAGATGACAATGCCCCCGAACTGGTGCTTCAACCCTTGAGCTGGGGACCAAATTTTAGGTCATTCAAAACAGTTGATTTTTTTTAACTATTTGTCATCAAGGTCAAGGTAATTTACCGTAAAGGTCAAGATGATAAATGCATTTGGAATATTTCTTCCAAAGGGTTGCTGTTTGCAAACATAAACTAAATCTGTTCAGTAATAAGCGAGTTATGGCCATTATTCAATATTTTTGACAACTGGACATTTCGAGGTCATCCAGGGGTCATTGTCATATAAACATACGTCAGTGGGTGGGTCTTGTCCAAACGGGTGTTGTGTATGAAGTAAATCCATTTACTAATAAGGAAGTTATGGGCAATATTAAGATTTTTACAATTAAACCTTTAAGGTCAAGGTCATTCGGGGTTCAAGATCATAAAATATACGTCACTAGAAAGGGCAATGTTAAAGTTTTAAGACGAAATGACGGACGGACGGACTGATAGACGGACAGTGCCTTTTTTTTGGGGGGGGGGGGGGGGGGGGGAGGGATGCATAAAAAAGAAAAGAAAAAATAATTTATAACATTAAAGAAAAATTAAAAATCATTTTAATTGCTTTCACTTATAATTTTAACATTGTTAAAAAACTCCTAATATAGGAAAAAAAGCTCTAAAAGTTTCTTCAGGAGTAGGAAGTCATCTATATAATGATAACGCATCAGGAAAAATTGGAAGCCGTATTCACCAACTCGAAAGTCTAGATGTTAGATACACGCTATTTATCCACACACCGCGCAGTGTCTGTGTGAACTGTAAGAGGAATACAATACTTTGTTTGGAATTTGGCGAACTTTGACCAAGTTTGGTGCATTTTTCAGCGTCTGTTTCAAATATCAATACATTTATAAATACTTTTTTGAAACTTTTTAATTCATCCGAAAATGGGAAACTTTTACTGCATGGTTTATACTTCAACGCTGATTTTATTTACAATTTATTTACAAAGTGATGCTCTTCCTATTCTGCCGGACGATAGTAAATTTGGTATCATCCTAGACGCCGGAAGTAGCAGTACAAAAATAAGAATTTACACGTGGCAGGATACCGTAGACACTGTGCCATTTTTTGACGAAATATTTTACAGTAAAATTAAACCAGGAATCAGTTTCTTCAACGAAAATGTTGATGAAATAACTGTGTATTTACGGACAATTTTAGATGTTTTAAAGGATCAACTCCATGAAGACCGGCAAACTACATCACTTTATTTCATGGCTACGGCTGGTAAGATAACTTTTAAGAGTATATTTTCTTCAAGACATTGTTTAATGCTATGATATTTTCTTGATCTTTTTTTCTTAATACAGCTTTACAACTTAAAACAAAGCGCCTCTAGCGCTTAAGTGGGTTACAGGAAAGAGCAGAATATACTTCAAGTGTCCTATTTCTACTATAATTACTCCAGAGTGTAAGTACTTAAAGTCAAATTGGTTCAAGTATTCATTAACTGATTTAAATAATTCCTAATTAAATACCGCACTCTAGAATGTTTACAAAGACTGTAGAAACAGTGATGTTTGTGTCAAGTACAAAAACTGTTGAATAAAAATCAAAACAATGTTACTTTTCGTGAAACAGTAGATATATATTATGCTTAAATTTAATTTGTTATCTTAGTTCTGAAGAAATAGATATCTTATTCAATTTCTGAGAAGATAATCTCTCAGTCCTTTTGATTGCTAAAAAATAATTTTACAAAATTTCCTTGCGAAGCAAAACAAGAGATTTCCAGGTAGAAAATTTACAGTTACTTTGTGCTAGTGGTGGTGGATCCCTGATAAATGAAGAACATTGTCGTTTTTACGCAGGCATAGTACGCGCCAAAAACACTTCAGTGTAGACTTATTTTATTTGTGCGTGTAGGCTAGGGTTTTTAATCATTTCGATCTTAAGACCCCCAGATGGTTTTGTCACTTATCAAGTTTATTTCTGCTTATAGCTTTTATAATTCTCTGCTTGAAACCTTTTACATCAGAAACTCAAAATAAGATAAGACAAACGTCTGTCAGATATGTAAAATGCTTTTTGTCTTTTTTTTAATTGCAAGGGGGATGTACTGATATCTGAAAGAAACAACTTATTTGCTTATGTAAACCACGTTCTATTTCTACACCTTAACTTGCTAAAACCGACTTCCCAATCTGCTATCACGTGATGAAATACCATAAATACTAAAGAGAAAAAAAACATAGACAACACCTAACACAATTGTTATGAAAAAGACTAGTATGTATAGACCTGAAAATGTGACTTCCATATAGAGGCCTTCCAAATGTGACTTCCATATAGAGGCCTTCCAAATGTGACTTCCATATAGAGGCCTTCCAAATGTGACTTCAATACAGAGGCCTTCCAAATGTGACTTCCATATAGACGCCTTCCTAATGTGACTTCCATACAGAAGCCTTCCAAATGTGACTTCCATATAGAGGCCTTCAAAATGTGACTTCCATACAGAGGCCTTCCAAATGTGACTTCCATATAGACGCCTTCCAAATGTGACTTCCATATAGAGGCCTTCCAAATATGACTTCCATATAGAGGCCTTCCAAATGTGACTTCCATATAGAGGCCTTCCAAATGTGACTTCCATACAGAGGCCTTCCAAATGTGACTTCCATATAGACGCCTTCCTAATGTGACTTCCATACAGAGGCCTTCCAAATGTGACTTCCATATAGACGCCTTCCTAATGTGACTTCCATAGAAGGCCTTCCAAATCTGACTTCCATATAGAGGCCTACCAAATCTGATTTCCATATAGAGACCTTCCAAATGGGCATCCGTGTACAGACCTAGCAAATGTGACTTCCATATAGATGCCTTCCAAATGTGACTTCCATGAGAACGCCTACCAATGTGACTTCTTTGTATTTACCAATCAAAAGTAACTTCCGTGTAGATACTTACCAAATGTTTCATCCATGTCGATACTTACCAAATGTGATATCATTGCAGATACCTACCAGATATGACTTTCATGTAGAGCCCTATCAAATGTGACCTCCATACAAAGACCTACCAAATCTGACTTCCATGTACAGACCTAGCAAATGTGACTTCCATATAGAACCCTTCCAAATGTGACTTCCATGAGAACACCTACCAATGTGACTTCCTTGTATTTACCAACCTAAAGTAACTTCCGTGTAGACACTGACCAAATGTTTCTTCCATGTAGATACCAAATGTGATATCCTTGCAGATACCTACCAAATGTGACTTCCATGTACAGACCTAGCAAATGTGACTTCCATGAATGGACCTACCAAATCTGACTTCCATGTACATACCTAGCAAATGTGACTTCCATAAATAGACCTACCAAATCTGTCTTCCATGTACAGACCTAGCAAATGTGACTTCCATATATAGACCTACCAAAGGTGACTTCCATTTATTTATCTACCAAATGTAAGTCAAATATAGAGACCTACAAAATGTGATTTCTATTTATAGACCAACTAAACGTGACTTCCATGTGACATCCAAGTAGCGAACAAACACACGTGACGTCTATGTATAGACTTAGCAAATATCAGATTATTTTAGCTGCCTTCATTTCTTGAAGTATATAATTAAAAACGTAACTTTAAAGCAACAATACATTCTACTTTTTTAATCTTCTTTTTTTTTCTTTTTCTTTTTTATCTCTAGCGATTATTTTGGTCAACACTTATCTGTTTCTTCGTTATAGATTCATGTCATATTTTAAAATTAACTACATATTTTGCAATTTCTTACGTCACTTAATAGATATATTTAGATAATATGGTGATATATGAGTCCTGTGTCTTTACGTATTTTTTGGATGTTTGTTCGGAAAATCTTGTCCGAAGTGCCGTAAACACTGTGCATGGCTTTTTGTTTGAACTGTTCAGGAGATTGACAGGGAACGAAGATGCAAGGACCTTAGTTCCGGCTAAAATGTTTAAGGATTAAATGAAAATTCAAAGAATTTATCTTAGAATTAATAAAAGAGTACCATCACAGATGGAGACTTAGTTCAAGTCCATGCTTTTAGATTATCGTCTTCTTTTTTTGTCATTTCTATTTTATTTTCCAAGGCATGACTTGAAAACAAATATTTCTTTGCGTTATGTTTTCTGTAGTAACTTAAAATTGAACAAAAGCGACCAAAGTCGTTTTTTAATATTTGAATGCATTTAAAGTATAAAAAGGGAACTCGCAGAAAATGCGTATACAAATTTCTTTTAATCTGTTCATTCTATTCACGCCTCTTTGATGCCTTTTTATGATTAAAATTCACTTAGGGCAGCAACTGTGTATGTTACAATTCTCGGCATTAAAAGATTGGAATTTTACGATTGTTGGCAAACGAATAAATTAAAGATGTCATCTATCAAGTTTCAATTCTCAAGCGAATATGGAGTCTATCTAATATAAAAAATATCCAGATAATTACTTTAAACCATATTCTGAAATTAAATGACACAGTGGGTTGATGAAAGCGGTAGGCGTGTAAGAGTTCTTGTCAAAACTGGTTCATACTAAAAATTGAAAGAACGAGCTATCTTTAGAAGGAAAAGAAAATAACTGCAATGCATAATTACAAAATTGAGGCCACAAAAATGTGATTTTTAGAGATATGATATGATATGACACGATACAATACGATACGATACGATACGGTACGATACGGTACGGTACGGTACGGTACGGTACGGTACGCTACGATACGATACGATACGACACGACACGACACGACACGACACGATACGACACAATATGATATGAATATTTTGGTCTGTTTGTCCTATAAGCATAACCGAAGCTTGTTAAAGATCATCCCTGTAGACGTGTGTCTGCTACAAGATGCTAAAAAGCTTACAAAACTTCAGTATAACATGTTCGACATGGTTTTGTAAGGGTATTAAAGATATAAAAGATAACTATTATTGCCTTTGTTGAAGAAATTTAAAAAGCGTCAATTATTACTAGTTATTGTCACATGAGTTGAAAAACAACACGTATACATTTTTAGAATAGGTAAAAGTCTTCTTTTATTTTCATTTTAGAATAGGTAAATGTCTTCTTTCATTTTCATTTTAGAATAGGTAAATGTCTTCTTTCATTTGTAAAGTTGTTTCTTACAGGGTTACGTCTCCTAGACGAAAAGACTACGGCTTCAATCATGGCCACTGTCAAAGAATTTCTTTTAAATCCCCTCGAGAACCCCTTCAAGTTTGAGGAGGAGAATGCACATATTCTTTCGGGAGAAGAAGAAGCCTTGTTTGCCTGGCTTACTGTCAATTATCTAAATGACTTCTTCACTGACAGAAGGTACTCATAGAAATAATTTTGTAGCTTAAATTCTTATCATTATACATAATAATCAAATAACTGTACCCAGAATCTGTTGCTTACTGCTCAATTTAATACCTATATTTTATTGTCTAATAAAAACTATTCGTTTTAGACGTACAACTAATCTTTCATGGGCTTTAAAATATTTTTTTTCTGATATGTTAAACTTTCTGGATCACCAGACAGTTCTACTTATGAAAATAATTATAACAATACAGTAAACTTTACTTACAGCGAACATGGTTATATCGAACTTCCGGTTATGAGGAACATTTTCAATAAAAAAATATGGTTATAGTAAACACAGTTATAAGAAGTTTGCTAGTAAGGAACTCTTTCTTTGTCCTAATTAAGAAAAAAAGAACTCCAAAATATGGACTACCTGTAAATAGATCCCGTATTTTCAACTTTCGTTTTCATCGACTCGGTCGAATGTATTTGGTGCTATTTCAGTACAATTATAAAATAGAACTTGTATAGTTTTCATTTATAAATATCTTTAGCATGAGTTCTTGTCATCAAGGTATCATGAATATTCATATTTATTCAATTATTTCATGTCGTTAATAATTTCGCTCGAGGAAATAAATTTATTATCAATACAATCGGGTTGAAACGTATGACATATGCTATTTCTTGAGTAAAATTCATGGGAGATAACAGTAATAAACTCAAATTAGTTATATTTATTTATCAAATACTCTTCAAAATTGAGGACGATGACAAACAATCGACTTGGTTCGCTATTAAAACTTCTGATATAAGGAACTAATTCGCTATATGCTTACTACGCACTCCAGATATAAGGAACAGTTTTTGAAGATCCATTTTTATGTCCAGTGAGTTTGCAATAAGCAGAGTTTACTGTATTGAAGGTGAGTTGTAATTTCTAAAAATAAAAATATTTAGACTGTCTCAATCTTTTCCGCTCTCAGTAAAAATATTCAGACTGTCAAAAGAATTTATGGTCTTAGTAAAATAAGTTAGACTACCTCAGTAAAAATATTCAGACAGTCTCAGTCCTTTCTGGTCTCAGAAAAAATATTCTTAATCTTTGATGATATCAGTAAAAATATTCAAACTGTCGAAATCTTTTATATCTGTAAAATAATTCAGGCTGTCTAAATCTTTTACGATATGAGTAAAAATAATATTCAGGCTGTCTAAAACTTTTTTGTCTCAGTAATCTGAGATTCTGATTATATTACAGTAGTGTAACACTCGCTTAAATTAATTTTCGACGTAAGTCACGAAAGAACGCCATAAATGTCAGTCACAATTCCTTCTTTAACGTGCGTAAAAGCAAATTAATCAAAGTTTCTAAAATCTTATTCATTTTTCTAATAGTCCCAATCCACAGTTAAGAGAAAACAGATTTAAAAGCCAAAAATTTGGTTCGCTTCGGCGAAGCCACTTAATTGTTCTCTTAAAGTGCTATTTATCAACAAATGAATCGATTTCTACAGTCTGTTAATGTTTAAATTCCATAGTTAATCTTACAAAATCTTCCCATGTTCATACGACACATTTCATTGAATAACGCACAACTCACTTTTAATTAGAAACAAATTCAGCTGTCAGAATCTTTAGTTTAAAAATATCTAATTAATACTATTATTTTGTTTTGCGTTTCCGACTAAGGAGTAAACGAAACGTTAAAATCACCACTTCTGACCTCGAAACTTTCATGTAATAGTGAAAAAAATAAAGTACCATTATAATTGAAAATATTTTCATTAAAGGATCAAATTAAGATATTTTTAAAACAACACTGTTTCTGATAGCTTACATTACATTCAAATGGAGTCAAATGTTAACTCTTTTTGTGTGCCTGCTACAAAGTATACATGTCCGCTATGCTGTTTTTTCTGTGCTTTGATTTACGACCAAAGCCGAAGTTCTTAGTCACTTTATACGGCAGTCAAAATATAAACCAAGACAGTTGTCAAGACAGTTGTCAAGAACAGATGAATATTACTAACAAGGATAGTAATAAAAATGTAAATTTTTGCAACAAACAGCTACTCTAATAATGTCTATGTGATGTTGCAAATAAATCGTCTTGACATTCGATAATCAGCTAGAGTAAATATTTTCACAAACACTTGTTATAACACCTTCATACGTTCTGTACAGACAAATGAAGTTTTTGCAGAGCAAAGATACAATTTTAATTGATATGTAAAGATTTTTCATTACCCGGTGTGTTTACAAAGACAATTCTTGTACAAATTAATCGAACAGTCTTTTGGCATGTGTTCACCTAGTGCTTGAAGTTTGGCAAATGCTCAAATTGTCATTTATTTATCAATTTTCACAAAAAGACTTTCGACTCCCAAAAACAAAAGAGAGCTTTTTCGCAGACAACAATGATATCTGCTGGCTCCATAATCATGAGTTACAGAATATGCCAAAACAGGCAATAAAAATGACGAACAAGCTATTATATGTTTGTGTCAGTTGATTACAAAAGAAACATGCTAATTTTTAAAAAAACTGGCGACGAATTATTTTGTACTTCATGGCAAATCCTATATTATAGAAATGAATTAATAATATTCCTTACATAGCTCGACGGCAAAAATATGTTGCGTTTGATTATAGAAATATTAGTGTATAAAAACATGTATTCTGTCGTTTCCACAATTTAAGAAAATGTTTTACTTCCCTTCCTCTCAAACACATTTTTATCTGTTCAATCTATTATTTTGCGTCCATTTATCGCAAGAAAAACTTCCTGACAACTGCTACTGCGTCAGTAGTGAATTCCCTATCAAATTAACAACAACTTATCCCTTTATTTTCATATTAAAGTACACTTAACTAGTATCGCTTAGAAATCGTGGTGTGTAAAATTTGAGAAAATCAATTGGAAGCAAGGATAAAAATTGACTTCCAGAAAGACTTGGCCCGACTGTAATCGAGAATGTACCAATTTTAGCACTTACTATTAATCAGTTCATTTATTATGTAAGTTTTAGTTGCACAGTCGAAGAATAATGACGCTATTTCAAACTCGAGCACTTTTCCATCTTTAATTGGCATCTGTATTTAATTACGTTAAAGAAATAGAAATGAGACAAACTGTGTTAATTGAGTCTTGTCAGTACACTGCCAATTAAATTCTGTATGGCTTACGTCACGTTTGTGCCCCTGACATATGTTGGCTTAGTCGCGGAAGGCGATTAAAAAAGTTTTACCCACATTTGTTCTGCAAATGGCATGTTTGATTTTCTTGAGGTCTTGTTTCAAATGCTGTTGATACTACTTCACAAATGAACTTCGTCTCAGGACTCAAGTTTTAATCAGACTGAATCGCTCTCTTGCGAAATTGTAAACATATTCGTATTACTTTGGCTTTTTAAAAGAAACGGTATTTTTTCTGTTATCAATGATATATATTAATTGAAAAGCGTTTACATTTTTCTGAATATCCTTACTCCTAAAGGACAAATTCTTCTCTGTAAATCCGAATATTTCAAGACTCTGAGTTGTATAAGGACTGACGAAATAAAATCTCAACAGTGGTATTTTGTTTACTTCACATTCAGTTTCTTTTTTATCTTTATCTCTCTCTCTGTCGTTTGTGCATCTTTGAAAAACAAAACTATTTCTAGTATAATTTCTATTGGATACTGAGGCATTGAAAAACTGTATGAAAAAGTACCTACTCTGTTTCTGTTTACCCATGTATATTTGGTTTATGTCCACTGTGCTCCTGTGCCTCTTAATTTCCTCCCTAATATGAATTTCTTAGTCTCCGTCCAAGGGAATCATAAAATAAAGCCAGAATAAGACAGCAGTTAAGGATAGATAACTTCTAAGTGAATGCTATAAACAGACAGTAAATTTGCAATAAACAGCTACGCCAGTAAGGATATGGTTAGTTGACTGTCTATGTTAACAAGTGCAAAGTCAATATTCTGTGTTAGTAAAGATTCTACCAGTAGACTTTATTAGTGTTAATTAAGATGACAAAGAAAAGCAAAACAACAAATTTTTGCGACTACGCAGTCTGTTTGTGGAGCTTTTGATAAATAAATGGTCTGAATAAGCAAAATATTGATATTTTTGTTGATATTTTACTTAATCATCCCTGAAATGTACATTGCATGCTGTAAAAATCGAATTCAAGCCGTTTTTAAGATAAACATAAATTATGATAAATATTAAGTTTAGGCCGCTAGGCCGCCAGACTTCGAAAACTTAAAAAAAATCAAAGCTAGTTCTTGTTTATATTTTGCTTATTCACCCCTGAAATGTACATTACATGCTGAAAAAAACCGATTTCAAGACGTTTTTAAGATAAACATAAATTATGATAAATTTTAAGTTTAGGCCGCCAGGCCGCTAGGCCGCCAGGCTTCGAAAAGTTAAAAAAAATCAAAGCTAGTTCTTGTTGATATTTCACTTAATCATCAACTGAAATATAATTTACAAAGAGTACATGGGAGTAAATGTACAAAGAGATTCCGAGTCGTCTTTGCAGATAAGCTAGAACTTTGTTAAATAATTTATTTTAAAAAATAAAAGCTAAATCATGTCGATAACTTTCTTATACACCCCTGCAATTTACATTATATGCTGTAAAAATAGATTTCAATCCGTTTTTAAGATCAACCAAAATTGTGATAAAGGCAGCCGTCTTCACGCCGCTAGGCCGCTAACTTCACGCCGCCATGCCGCTAACGTCACGCCGCCAGGCCGCTAACTTAACGCCGCCAGGCCGCTAGGCCGCTAACTTCACGCCGCCAGGCCGCTAGGCCGCCAGGCCGCTAACTTCACGCCGCCAGGCCGCTAGGCCGCTAGGCCGCTAACTTCACAAATCTATGGTAAATATATATTGCCAGGTTTTTGCTTCCTAAGAAAGGAAATATCTAAAGTGACTTTAACTATGAGGAGTGATTAAACATTGGTTTGTATTCACAAAACTAGACACATTTCTTCCTTTAAAAGTTTCTTTGCGTGTAAGCTGAGATTTCTGAATATTTTACGAATGCTAAGATACTTTATTTCTGTCCCTACAAAATTTTTTTAATGAAAAAAAAGACAAAAAAACAAAGATTATTGCTGGTTTAAATTATTTTGATTGGGTGTTTCAATGTTACCACTGGCCTTAAAGTTTTGTTTATTTCTCCACCCATTTTGATGTTGTTACATATGTCTCTTAATATTGCAAAAAGAAAAAACTAAGAAAAGCAATAGCACATGTATTGCAAGTAACAAGGGAACGGTGTTCAAATTATCGTGTGAACATGTCCACGAGTGTATTTCAATTTGCATTTTAGCAATATGCGTCATGCTGAGCACAAGAGAAAAACTAAACCGAAATTCAGCTTTTCTGCAAAATAAGTCTCTTAATCTTTGTGGTTTATGGTAAATTTCGTGCAAATAATTTCGAATTTACTAATATATAGTTCTGATTTCCCTCCTTGCTCTGACAAATTAGTATTTTATAATGGTCGTAAAATATCTGCAAAACGCAAATTATCTATCGTATCTTATCAAGTTTTTGCGGCTAGAAATAGTGTACCACATGTTTTCCCAATTTTATTTGTTTCAGTTTTTTCATGTTGTATCGCGCTCTCGAGACACGTTGGCTTACTCTGATATTGTCAAAGTTCTAAGGCACTGATTTGACCGTTATTATATCCAACAATGACAGTTTCCATTTTGGCTGAGTCGTAAAGAATTGTTCAAAACTCTTGATCCACTGCAAAATGCTCAAATAAGAGTCAAACTTTTTTTTCTTAAATTCAGAACTCTTTCCAATACTCTTGACGCATTTTCTTCAAAAAATATTACCATTTAATGATTCAGGTTTAAACTTAATTAAACTGCTGAGAGATTTCGACTTTGTGCATTAATTCTAACGCAGTTCTGATTTTAGGAACAGAATATTAACAAAAAATATGTCGTTTGATAAGAATGTGTTTTTTTCGAAATTTTCCTTCCGTTTAAATGTGAAATTTATTTTTATGATACTGTTACGGTCTAGTGCACACCTTCCTATAACTGTATAAATACAACCTGTGACAACTCTTTGGCTCAGTGGTTAGAGTGTTGGCGTGCCTCGCGGGAGATCGAGGTTCAAAGAGATCGAGGTTCAAATCCCGCCTTGAGTTGTGCATTCTTAGATGCATTGCATCTTGCTGCTACGGACTTTCATGTTCGTAAGATGGGGGCTCGTCCGGGATAACCTATCCTATACTTCGTTATAAATTGATTCTAAATTTGAATCTTTCAAGATTTCTGTCTGATCCATTGATCTAAAAAATACACAACAACATTCGTCATCATAAATGATGACTTTCTCAAGAGGGGATGTGTTAGGGTCTAGTGCACACCTTCCTATTATTGTATACATACAACCTCTGACAACTGCGCCAGGGAATGGATTCTTTGGCTCAGTGGTTCAGGCGTTGGCGTGTCATACGGGAGATCGGAGTTCTAATCTCGCTCTGGGTTTTGTATTCTAAGATGCATTACATCTTTCTGTTATGGACTTTCATATTCGTAAGAGATACATAAAACATTTACTGTGATGTTTTAAGTTTGGGAGTAATTACAGTAAGGTTATTTTATTACAAAACGACAAACATTAATTCTCTTAATTATTAATTTAATTAATGAGTTTTTATAACATCAATTACAAGGGTCTTACACGACTTTTGTTAGGTTATTATCATTATAAGTTCATCTATGCATTCCTGTTACATGAAAATTCTTCATATACAAGTTTCTTCTCTTTTTTCTGCATGAGATTTAGTACATTTACGAGAGATAAGTATTAAGGTACGAGTAAGGTATTATTTGCATGTTAGCACATTCTAAGTGATAATCTGTTACTGCTGGTCATTTATAAAGATCACAAGATGGTCATTTATAAAGCTTTTCAGTCGCAAGACCAGACATATTTGGCAGCTTGATAAGATAGTTTTGCTGGTCTCACACGCTTACTAGATAAGTCACGTGATATACTTGCATTTAATCTTAAGTTATAGCATGTTTATTTTGACTTGGAGATGCAGCATATATAATCTGTCGGGAAAAAAAGACAAAAAATAAGTACCGTATGATTTTTTATTTCAGAAGCATTTAAGTGTACAACTTGTTGAGCTTTGGTTCTGAACAATGTAGCAATACATCAAATAACCTTCTTGTTGCGATAAAACATTGGTCCAATGTTAATCTTATGAAAATAGTTACCTGTGAAGTATATATTATAACAAAACTGTATCGCTCAGAATGATGACGTTGTTAGAAGGAACAATTCTCTGATGTTGTTTCCTTTTACTAATTTACTCAAATTACTGTGATTAAGTCGCTTTTTGTGGTATTTTATCCAAAGAGGTATCCTTATATTCGGCCAGTTGTTCTGCAAATACTGACAGACCGAACTAAAAGCCCGAGGTCTGATCGATCGTTGTATACTTCAACGTAAGGATCTCCGACTGTTCTGTTTCTCATACTATACTATATCTTAATTGATATTTGAAACCCTTCAGGTTTTATAAACCCATTGTACGAATTTCTTGATCAACCCCACAGGAACACTATTTCAGACGGTTGATTTTCCTCTATTATATTTGCAGTTGAACTATAAATCAGACGTTTATTGAAAGTATTGCAATAGGACCCAAAA
This sequence comes from Cyclina sinensis, assembly GCA_012932295.1. Lineage (NCBI taxonomy): Eukaryota > Metazoa > Mollusca > Bivalvia > Venerida > Veneridae > Cyclina > Cyclina sinensis. Next base: position 13,652,895 of record JAAONU010000014.1, on the reverse strand, counting down.
TTAAAGTCTTTAAAAACACTAGGAAGGGACTCTTTTTATTTAAATTGAATCAATTTCCCTTTCTAAACACATTATTCCTACTGAGTCTGCTAGCTATTTACAAAGACATTATTTTACTGACGGTTTATGTCTGACCATACTAATTGAACAAGAATTTGAAGTCATCAACTGTCCCTTCTGTCAAAAGCTTCTAATTTTATTTCTGAAAAGCAATAACGTTTCTGGGGAGACAGTAGTAAATGACACTCTTAGCAGATGTAAAATATATTGTTGTCTTTGCACAGAGTTAAAGAAACTATTACAGGAGAATAAATAAGTCTACGAACCAGTTTTTCTAGCTTAGACAGCCAGAATTATAAATACTGAAAGACCGTGGCAAATTCTACAGACACTGCATAACTTTGATCATTTAAATAACAGAAAAAGTACATCGTCAAGACCTTTTTTTCCGGAATATATCCTTATTCTCGAAGACTTCTAATTAAGGAAATAATGCATTCCTTTCTATTTTTAATCATTGGATTGAATGTCTTAAATTTAATTAAAAAGCAGAACACTCATTGGTAAAATTGCTTAGTCAGCATGAATATATTTTTCATGGACATTTATTTCATGTGTTTGCGTTCTATAGTCCACTAGAACTTTTAAAATGAAAATACAAAAGCCCATATATTCTGGTCAAGACAGGCGCAACAAACATTCTTTTCTTTAACATCATCTACTCACCAATGTTGTTCATATAAGGTTTGAAGCAAATTTACTAAAAGATGTATGAGAAGTTTGACACACACAATTTATTTTATACCCATCAAGTGAAAAATAGTTAGAATACCGTAAAAGACCCATAATTCTGAAAAAATAGGCTTTCCTTAACGGCCATCAACAAACTCCAATTATTCATCTGTAACATTGGAGTTTGAAGCAAATCTTCCAAAAGATGAACGAGGCTTTGGACACACACTATTTTTTTCTTTAAAACCCGTATTGTAAAATAATAAGGTCTAAACTTCCGGTAGAAATAGGCCAAACTATAATTCCTTCCTTTACGATTATTTACACACCTTGGTTAATAATCTGTGACATTTTCATCCAAATCCTCCGAATGATGAATGAGACGATTGACACACCAGATTTCGGTACGTACACACGGACCTAGGGTGCGGACGTAGGGCCAAGAGCAACGCTATACGGTTGCCAAAAAGAGGTGGCAACTAAAAGACAAATACAGTTAACTGTATGTCCTTCTTTACCACAGCTATGCTAAAGTTTATGCGTTTACAGTTGCCAAATATAACCAAAATCATATTCGTGTCAAGGTTATTTCTTTAGTTTATCAAACAATTAATGTGTTACGATTTAATCACACGTTTTCGTAATTAAATTTTACGTAAACAGTTACTTTTAAATGATGTTAAGAATTTAAATAGGTAGAAAAAAACACTAAAACACTGTATTCGTTTGCATGTTTTCACAAGGTCTAAAAGCATTTTTGCACGGTAGTAAGTTCATCTATGAGGCCATTTGACTGCAGGCTCAGACGTATTTGGCAGGTTTCAGCGTTAGTTGTTTGCTTATCAGTCATTTCACGTAATAGGTTTGCTTTAACCTTGAATTATATGGCCGCTTTGCTAAAAATACACACTGCATACAGTGTGTTAAGAACAAGTTAAGAAACATAAACACATATTGTTTAAATGGATTTCTTCATAGAAATAGCGGACTTTTACTTCAGACTACTAAGCGTTATGTCTACCTACACACGTGTGCACATACCCATTGATATATGTAAATAAATAGAAAACAACAACAGTTAATCTTTAATGACGATGATCATAACGTCGGCAACCGTACTGTTGCTGCTGCTAATAATGATGATGATGATGATGATGACGACGACTTACTGATGGTTTGGAATATCATAATTTAATTTCGAAAAAACTAGCAAATACCGCATCGTTTCGAAATAAAATACTGTAAAATAATTGTAAAAATCATACGCCCAGTTCTGATGATAATGTTTAGTTTTGAGATATACGACAAAAATATGTAATACCGGTATATAGTTTAATATTCAAACAGTGTGTAATCAATCTAAGTGTGTTCAACAACAAAAATGCGTTCAACATCCAGTGTACATCGTTCAACAACCCAGTACGTGCATCACCTGTGTGTTCAATACCAGAATGTGTTCAAACGGGTAAACGTGTCCTTTACTACATAATATTTCTCTATAAATAATATGAGCATTTTCATCTTTATTGCACGTTATATGAATAACCAAAGTAATTCAATATCATCCCATTTACGTAGCTTATTCAAATGTTTACCAACGTTAACTGGGATTTTGATATTCAGCGAAACTGGCAGCTCTTCCATCTCCTGGCATGCCGCTACTTCATCACTGACTCCTCAATAAGTTTTATATCAATGAATAGGGCTACCAATACCCTTTATTCAAACGGACTGCCACTGTCGTTGATGAACCCATTCATAAAACCCGTACGCACAATTCATCGATAAAAAGTGGAGAGGAAATGAGAATACTTGTCCCAAACGTACAATATGTACAAAAATGTGATAAAACTGGATTATCTCGGCATAAACAAAAACTATGCCCGCAATTATTTGGCATATGAGTGTTTTTATTTCCCTCGTTCAGCTTATAAATTTACCTTTTATGATGGTTGTGATAAGATCAGGCCTTGAAAGTTCGTTGACGTTCTATACAAATAATCTAGAAACATATTACCGGAATGTTACATTATAGTACAATGCTAAAATCTTGACGTGGTCTTGTCAAAACGGAAATCAGTGAATATATTTGTCTCTTGGCTTTCCTGATTTTCAATGTAGTATGTCGCACTGGGATTAGATATGTCATAAATGAAAGCTATAGAATAAAATAGGCTTGTAAATCAGACGCTTATATGGCATGGGATGTGTGGGTGATTGGCAGTAATACTCTTAACAGCTGTGGTTTTAGCGACAACTAAGGTTGACAAGAGTATCAATTGTATTTCACAGAAACAAATCCTGACAATTTTTAGCAAGTGGTTGAAGCTATGAATGGTGCAGTTTCATTTCGAAACTGCGGTTTTCATTTCCATTTGTTTTGTTTTGTATTTTTGCTGTTTTTTTTTCTGTGAGATTTATCTTCAAATGATTGTTTACTCTTTACTAGCATTTAGAAGCTAATGATAATTAAAAATTCCTCTTTTCAGCAAGCCTGTCTCAGAGAGTTTGGGCTTAATCGAGATCGGCGGAGGCTCCGCCCAGATAGCGTTTATCCCACAGGACCCGATATATGCTGGAAAGATGCCGGTAACCATTGCTGGGCGGGAATACGGAGTTTACTGTCATAGCTTCCTTTCATACGGTTCAACACTTATGTCTGAAAGAATAGCCGAATTGCTAATACATGAAAACAAGCACGCTGACGTCATTGTCAACCCCTGCATGCTAAAGGTACCTTGGCAGATATCTAAAAAGTAGGGAATGCTAACAATGTGCTTTGAACAAAACAGGAAGGAGTTCTTATTGAATTAGCTCACAAAAAGTGTCAGTTATCTTAAACTATTAATATTAAACAGATTTTTTCGGGCTAGTCCGTAATGCCTCCAAAATTCTCATTATTTTTCTTAAAGCCGTAGCTGAAGTTACAAGTAGCTGAATTGAAAGTTTTTACGGACAAAGTTTTCTTTTGCACTATGAAAGGGAAAAAATCAATTTATAATGTGATAACCTGACTTATTTTTTGTCAGTTAGTCACTTTTTAAGCATTAGTCATTAATATCAAAAGAAATTTATAATACAACAAAACTTTCTTTTTTGTGTCATCTGGAGCACAGCCCCTTTAAGTGTTTTAATCACCTATTTACATATCAATGTTCTGGTGGTTTGTTTTAAATCATATTTTTGCTTAAACGTAACAAAAACGCGACTACCTTAAACAAACAATATTCATGTGTCAGGTAAGAAAGGGCTGATTGTACGGAAACATTATCTTTTTTATATGTTATTTCTCACTGCTTTCCCACATACGATTCACAATATCATTAGGGAAAAAAAACACTGCAGAAATAAATTGCTAAAAAGCTAATAAAAAGAGGTTATCTGTGCGTTGCAATTGTGTCATTTCTTTCGACGATAAACTAATTACAATTTATGATGATTAAATGCAACAAAAAGAATTTAAAGCGAGATTACGGCTATAATTTGATGAATTCGTTAGAGCTTGTAGCTTAGATATAATTCTTCGACAGAAGTTTTTCTATGGACATTTTAGTGTACACTGATTATATTACAAAGGTGTCTTATTTCTTATGATGTTGCCAGAAATCCTGTCAGAGAGAGAGTACTTATAACTGTTTATAAATATGTGAGTCATTTCAAATGTTCATGTTTTGCTGTAGGAGACTCGAAGAACGGTACACTAGGAAACAAGATCGTCGCCATGATTGGTGGAGGAAATGCCTCTCTTTGTGAGGGCCTCCTGAATTATTACCTAGAGCCTGCAGTCGCTGACAGGTGCTCCCCAAAGCCTTGTTCTATTGGCCAGGTGTACCAACCGTCTGTAAAGGACCGACAATTCTTCACCTTTGGTCTGACCTACTACCTTGCCATGGACTTTGGAATTCTCAAAGAGCCGGGAATTCTCGACTTGAAAAATCTGCTTAATACAGCTAGGGCTTACTGTGGGAAGGTAAGTCAGACTGTGGTGTTTTGTTTTGTTTTTAGTGTTTTTTTTTTTAATGTAATACTTTACAAAAATTAAGCGTCTGATCATTATGTGAAATACGCATATTATTTTATTCTTGTTCTTTTACTTCATGGAGTCAATACATAGAAATAGTGATACAATGACAATAAAACTGTTAAAAATAAGCCATGTGCTTCTGCTGTCGGGTCTGATTCCAATATGACGATTTTCTGTTGTTCTGATTTATTAATGTTGCTTATGTTAATTAAGCCTTCGAACACGATGACGAAGAGCAAAGGTCATTGAAAACTAGTATCTATGTTAGTGATAGTCAAATTTGACACGTATCTGTATTTGTAATCTAAAATGCTTTTAACTATCATGCAAATAAAAGAATCATAAAACAAAACACACATGAAATTGTTCACTTGAATTTATTTTGATGTTACACGATGCTTTATTACATTTTGTAAGTGGATCATTCTTGACACAATCATTTCAGACGAAGTTCTGTCTAGAGATCTCTATATAAGGGCTCGCACCTTTGCTTAACTTGTATATAAAATCTACCTGTAAATGCTTATTAACGATTTCAATTTCTCGATCTCGTTTTTATATTAAAGACATATGAGCATGCCATCACTGAGATGAAAATGTCTGAAAAGTATGCCTCAAGGAACTGTCAGGACGGATTATATATACCGTTGCTATTCTCAGCCCTTGGCCTTGACATGGATAACGTCATGGCTGCCAAGGACATGAAAGGCTCCTCAGTTGGTAAGGGAACAGTTATTGATAATTGTAGTATTTTGTACTGCAACATTGAATTTGAGTTGTTCTCAAAATAAAAGGCTGGGTATATTGTATTTGTTAATCTTAATAAAAACAGTTTGGCAGAAATACGCTTTTTGAACTTGTCACATGTGAAAACTTGTATATTCTTTGGTATTTAATGTAAGACTTCTTGTGTTACTGTAGTTTACTGTAGTCAAGTCAAATCATTTCGTAAGACATCGTATCTGCGAAATGCAAGTCTTTTCGTGAGACATATTATCTCCAAAGCCTTATCGTAATACATCCTATCTGCCAAAACTTTATGTTAGATATCATATCTGTCAAGCCTTTACGTTAAACGGCCTATCTGCCAAATCTTTTCGTTAGACATCCTTTCTGACAATGTTTACGTAGAACATCCTACATGGCAAATCTTTGCGTTAGAAATCCTATTTTTCAACTATTTGCTTTAGACATCATTTCTGCTGAGTCTTTGCGTTAAATAATCTGTCTGCCAAGTCTTTTTGTTAGACATCCTATCTGCCAAGTATTTGCGTTAGACATCCTATGACATGTCTTTGCGTTATACAACCTATCTGCCGAGTCTTTTCCTCAGACATTCTATCAACCAAATATTTGCGTAAGCCATCTTACCTGCCAAGTTTTTGCGTTTAATATCCTATATGCCAATTTTTGCGTCAGACATCCTGCCTGGCAAGTTTTTGCATCAGACATCCTATCTGCCAAGTTTTACTTGAGACATCCTTTCTGTCAAGTCTTTGCGTTAGACATCCTATCTGCCAATTCTTTGCGTTAGACATTCTACCTGCCAAGTCTTCTTGTTAGATATTGAATCTGCCAAGTTTTTGCAATAGACATCCTATTTACCAAGGTTTTGCTTTAGATACCCTATATGCCAAGTATTTGCACAAGGCATGCTACCTGCCGAGTTCTTGCGTTCAACAACCTATCTGCCAGTTTTGCGTTAGACATCCTACCTTCCAAGTCTTTTCGTTAGACATCATATCTGCCAATGTTTGCTTTAGACATCCTACCTGGCAAGTTTTTGCATTAGACATCATATCTGCCATTTTTTTACTTGAGACATCCTACTTGCTTAGTCCTTGCGTTAGACATTCTATCTTCCAAGTGTTTGCGTTAGACATCTTACCTGCCAAGTATCGTAAGATATTGAATCTGACAATTTTTGCCGCAGACATCCTATCTGCCAAGGTTTTGTGTTGGATACCCTATCTGCCAAGTATTTGCTTTAGACATCCTATCTGTCAAGTTTTTGCATTAGACATCCTACCTGCCAAGTTTTTGCGTTCAACATACTATCTGCCAGTTTTGCGTTAGACATTCTACCTGCCAAGTCTTTTTGTTAGATATGATATCTGCCAATGTTTGCGTTACACATCATACCTGCCTAGTTTTTGCATTAGATATCCTTTCTGCCAAGTCTTTGTGTTAGATATCCTGCCAAGTTAGGTATTAAATCTGCCAAGGTTTTGCGTTAGATATCCTATCTGCCAAGTATTTTCTTTAGACATCCTACCTGCCAAGTTTTGGCGTTGAACATCATATTTTCCAGTTTTTGCGTTAGACATTCTATCTGCCAAGTCTATTCGTTAGACATCCTATGTGCCAAGTCTTTTCGTTAGAGATTCTACCTGCCAAGTTTTTGCGTAAGACATCCTGTCTGTCAAGTCTATGCGTCAGACATCTAACTTGCCAAGTTTTTCCGCTAGACATCCTTCCTGCCAAGTCTTTTCGTTTGACTTCTTTCTACAAAGTCTTTTCATGTATAGAAGATTGATTATTCTTTTTGGTTGTTTTTATGTTGGCGTAACAATTTGTGATTCCATGGCCTTCACTTAGGGTTTACTTTATATTTTATCTTCATCAGCAAATTTTTTTTGTTAGTAAAAAAGATGTTAACAAGATCATTAGGCGTCTACACCAAATACGAAGTTACAATTTGAGGAGAAGACAAATAAGTGACAATTAGTGTCCGAATATGATTGTACATAATTCACGAATTCCTTTCCCCGTTGTCTACGTCAATCATCTTTTAGTAAATTTCGTTCTGTGCTAATAAGTGTTCGGAAAATCCTTTTTCCTGCTGGACTGTTACTTGATCTAAAGCTTGTCTTATTGAAAAATGCCTTCATTCGAGAGCTATGGATTGATATATTTGCATATGAGCTGAAACTTGCCAGGATATCTCGCATTTTATGCATTTTTATTAGGAATGGGAACGAATATTCGGATAGTCGAATATTCGAAAATCGACCGAATATTCTTATCTGGAAATCAAATTCGAATATTCTATAATGATTGTATATATTTTTCTTTTAATAAAGCATCGTTGATTTTTATGAATATCAGTATTCTGATTATGCCAAAAAACTCCAATCTGTTTGGTACTGTGTTTGTTTATCACGTGTCAAAAATGATCCAATTAACAATAAAATTGCAATGCATAATTTGCAGGGGAAATCGTTACGGCTTAACAGTTTGCAACGGGCGTAATTGTGATATCTTTTTATCTTTATTCATTTTAATTGGCGATCGTTTATTTCACAAATTTTAGAAGTTGTTTGTCTTACAATATTTAAGGACTAACGTCATGTTTTACGAAAACGAACAACCAGTCGCGCTTATAACTCTACTGATATAACTTTTTTAGCTCAAATATTTTCCTCTTATAAGTTTTTTGAAAAAAAAACATCCTTGCTTTAAGTTTGATCATCGCTTAACGATACTGAAGCGTGTTTCGACTTATTTCACGCGGTTTTAATGAACGAATATATCATGTATTGCCAATCACTTAATAAGTATTTAAAACTTCCATTGAACAAACCATTTCTATGCCATATATTGCAGCTTCCCCGACAACGTATAGGTAATAAAACAGTACCAATGTTCGGATACCAAAAGTCGGGTAAATGACTGAACTTAAAAAACGAATATTCCAATATTGATATAAGTATTTTCGTTCCCATCCCTAATTTTTATATTTACGCTTGGCACAGAAAAGTTAGGTCCGTCTACATGTATGTTCTTTAAGAAACGGGTGTAACAGTTACTATAGGAACACAACGTAAGTGAAAGGAATACTGAGCAATCACCTTGGTATATATTAGCCAAGTCATTACTGACAATATAACACGACTACGTCCTTAGCTTTCTAAAAATGTAAATAGCCTGAAAAAAAATGATGTAGAATTACACAACTCCTATTGGAAGGTTATTCTTTATAAAATAAGGGTCTTTTTTATTCTGAAACAAGATTGAACAAAGAGATCAATCATTTACAATTTCATTTAACCATCAAGTAAACATTCAAAACGCCATATACTTCTCAGGCTTATTCACGTTACGGTGATTTGTTATCAATCATAAGGAGCAGATAATCAAATTTAAGATTGTAAGACGGATTTCTTTTTCCCTGAATGATATTATAAGAAAACTACTTTTCGTACTTAATTAAAGCAGCACTCGGTGAGGAAATATGCATTTGACAGGGATTAGTGAACAAAAATGTTACTCGCTTCTAATTGTATTTAAATACCGTCTCAGTAGATTATGCACCCGTATGTTCAGGATTGGTTCCGCGCAAAACATTTATCATTGGTTTGAAAAACAACCAGTGATCTTTTTACTCTAAGTTCGTAATCAGTTGTGTTTTCAAAAATATGTCAGCAACGTGGACTAGGACAAGCAAGTAGAAATTAAGATCAGTGTAAACCAAAGCATACTTATCTTAGACTTTTTAAGCTCAACTACTTAGTAGTTTGCCTTACTTAGAAATATGCCGGTTTCCTTCAGAATTATGTATACCAACTTTAGGTGTTGTTGTTGGTAGTTCGGAATTCAAAGGTCCAGTTTAAATTGTACCTTTTTTAAGAGGATGTATAATCAAATGAGTATTCCTAAAACAATTCTGGTCCGTGGTTATGGACTTAGATCTGCTTTCAAAGTTGAACTTCTGACGTACATGTATACATATAATTGGTGATTTAGATGTACATTCAAAAATGCATTTCTAGCAGGTGATGCAAAAGTGCATTTTTATTGCACTATTTTTATGGCAGAATGACAGTCAGATCCTGTATATAAGTGTTTAAATCCTTTACTTTAAATGAGACATAATCATCGACAACTTTCAGGAAGGTTTTCCAACTTGTCTTTTATATTTTTTTTTTCATTTTGTGATTATCTCTTTGGAACATTCTTGTGGAATCAGATGCAATATTTCAACAATGTAATTTTCAAACGAAACAAGTTTATACATACTAATATTTCTTACCATATTATAAAATATGTATTTATTACAAATAAACAGCACTTTTTATAATTGAAAAAAGCGGGCACTTGCAAGCAAGTGCATTGTCTGCAAGAAGCGAATTTCAATTTCGAATGTAATTTTTAATCAGCAGCTATCTGTGAGATGTCATTTTTCGCTGCACATTTGAATCCCCAACCGCCAGCCAGACGTTCTCGAATGCAGTTCTGAATATCCAACTACCTGTCAGAAATGCCATTTCAAATGCAGTTGTCAATAGTATCTGAATATTCACCAACCGACCAGAAGGGCATTTCTAAATTTAAATTCCCATTTACCAAACAGAAAGGCGTATCTGAATTCACATTTGAATTCCCATTTACCAAACATAAAGTCGTTTCTGAATTCACATTTGAATTCCCATTTACCAAACAGAAAGGCGTATCTGAATTCACATTTGAATTCCCATTTACCAAACAGAAAGGCGTATTCTGAATTCACATTTGAATTCCCATTTACCAAACAGAAGTGCATTTTTTAAATGCACATTTGAATTCCCATCTACCTACTAAAAGTGTATTTTAATGCATATTAGAATCTTAAACTGCTTGCCAGAAATGCAGCATAAAATGTTCTTTTGAATGCATGTTTGATTCCTCAATTACCTGCCAAAATGGTCTTTTTAATTCGAAGCTGAATTTCCAACTACCGACTACAAGCAGTGTTCCGAGACCTCTTCATTGTCATAGTCTCTTTGTGATAAATGACCTTTGTCAGTCATAGTGTAGGTGCAACCGTCGCGCGCGCCCTCTAAAATACCCTGACTATAGGTTTTATTGTAGATCTATTTAGAAGATGTCTTTAAATAATGTATACTTTATTGTTCGACATTGAACTGAATAATCAGAGGCACATTTGAACCGTTAAAATCAGGTAGAAAACGGACATAAAATTTGCCGAACATTTTGCCCCCCCCACCAACCTGAAATCCTGGAACCGCCCCTGGATTATCGTTCTCTCAATTAATAAGCCGCCTTCTTTGACGCAGTCGTTAAGCAAATTGGTAAATTATATTACAGTTATACGTGCTAATTTTGAGAACAATATCGTTGCCTAAAAACATACACATGATATATATGAAGAATGCAGCGGCCAAACAAAGTTGTTTCGTGGCGGTATGACTTAATACCGGAAAGGGCCCCTTACCGCGGAAAGGGCTTAATGTGTTCGGAAAGGGTCTGCTAATACAATAATAATAACTGAATGTTCAAAGAAACTTTAACATCACAATTACGTGTAGAATGGTATTTTACAAATAAATTAAAAAAACAAAATCAAGGGAATCATGTGTAAAAGGTCGTAATTCTTGACATAAGTAAATCTCTGCTTGAAGTACACCGATCGGAAAGGACGTAACATGTTCGGAAAGGACCGATTTAGTTTAATTTTTACCATCAAAAGTTATTTGTGAATCTGGCTCACAAGTAATGATGCCGATAAAACATTTTATGTTTTCCTGTCTATTTCCAGTTTAAAAAAATACATTCAAATGATTAAAATTTGTCAACTGCATGACAGGCGACCCCTAAGGTGATTAGTTATTTTATGCTATTGGGGTAGTGTAAGATACAGAAAGCAACCCATTCAGAGACACCTTTGGTTCTTTTTCTTGCTCAGTTTGTAGCACTGACACATGAGACCTCGGTTTAAAGTCTCATCCGAAATACTATAAGTAATGTTAGTGGAGGAGCGAGGGATCGAACTCAAGACACCTGCTTTACCAGTCCAGGGCGTTACGACTGGACCACATCCGCTCCCACTTGGTACTGTGCTCATATTCCCTGTCCAATGTAGACTCTGTTTTCTTAGTGAATTCCAAATCAAAGTGGACCTAACATGTTTATATGTTCCTCTATAGTGACTTTCCGTCTGTCGTTCATAGTATTGCTTTACTTCTGCCTAACCAAGTTGAGAAGTCCATTAATGATTAACTTCTAGAAGTGTGTACTTAAAGTATAAATTAAGTTAACAAACTACCGATATACCTGCCTCAAGTCAAAACAACTAATTCAAAATATTTGCATGCAGCTCTGTTCGTCGGTCCGCTGTGATACTTTTGTATCACCGTTTTTCTTGTAGTGAATTGAATTGTTTACTGCTAAACTGTACATAGAAGGCTTTGAATTACACGTGAAAGGTCTTTTGTTCACTGGAAACGTGCTTGCTGAAACTCGTTAACACGGAGGAATGCAGGAATTCTTAATTCCTCACCAAGATGTATATAATGGCTCTACCAATAGATATCTCAGATAATAATCTTATTTTTTGACCTGAGTAAAAGCAGACGACCCTATTGATTTTGTCATTTATGTCTGTTTTCATAAAGCAATCTCTTTTTTGAAACAAATCGGTCCCTTATTAATCAAAGTAATCTTACAGTTATTTGAAATAGAAGTCAGCTCTGCCAAAACCCGATAATAACAAGAAAAATGGTGATGACGTACATGATTAATTTTGAGATCTGTTTTCTTTCAGCCTGGAGCCTTGGAGCAATCCTGTATGAGGAGGAACGTAATCGCTACCAGGAATTGACCAATCAGCTGCTGGTTGTGTAATAGCATCCAGGAAAAACCCATAACCTTCAAGGGAGATAATTACATTCAACAGAATTGATAACATTTATTACGATCTAGAGACAATCTGGTTAAACAGTGACTGAAGACTTTGTTATAATACAAAATAAACTTTTATGTATTCTAGAAGCCGTTCTTTCATTGTTATACGCGGTTTACAATGGTACACAAATCCAGTAATTTATTTGTTTTAGTGAGAGCGTCTGTCATTATAAGATGTTTCAGAGGATGCCATTTTGTCAGAGGTAAGGGTCTTTTAAAGGACAGATATTCAATAAATAAACTAGCAGAACAACTTAGAATTTATTTTTTGTGACAAGGCTTCACTAATAGTTTTGGTCGCAAAATCTTTATCAAAACGTGTAAATCTAGACATGAATTTGCCCAATAAACTATATATGGAGTCAATATACGAGTAATACTCTTTAATAAACTATATATGGAATCAATATACGAGTAATACTCTTTAATAAACTATATACGGAATCAATATACGAGTAATACTCTTTAATAAACTATATATGGAATCAATATACGAGTAATACTCTTTAATAAACTATATACGGAATCAATATACGAGTAATACTCTTTAATAAACTATATTCGGAATCAATATACGAGTAATACTCTTTAATAAACTATATTCGGAATCAATACACGAGTAATACTCTTTAATAAACTATATACGGAATCAATATACGAGTAATACTCTTTTATAAACTATATACGGAATCAAATCACGAGTAATACTCTTTAAACTATTACAAAACATACATGAATCGAGAATGGATTCACTGCTTTGTATTTTAGACTAAAAGAGTTCAAGAAAAAACAAAATTGAACTTTAGAAATCAATGTTTTTAAGAAAAAGACATAATAGAATTATTCTCGTAAAGTCTGTCAAAACAAATAGAACAAGTTTGTTTTGTGAGGTTGTCTTTGATTAAAGTTATAACTATACATTTTAATAAAATAAATGATACTCAGCAAACTCAAACAGTTTTTCATGTTTGTATTCATCTTTAACTAATGCATTGCATTTATTTTCCCGAATTAAGCAGCATGTTGAAAACAGTTATCAGTAGTTGTAAAACTGGCGTTTCCCTTCTTAATCAGTTGAGTTGAGATCATTTTCTTTCGTGCTTAAGTAGGATCTCTTCTCACGACAGATGATATAAATGTGTCCCGCGTTGATACTTCCATTATAATGATTACACTCTTCTGGGATTTCCTTAATCAAGAAAGCAATTAGACAGTTTGCTAGACGTTAATATGGTCCGTAAGTTACGGGCAGATGAAGAGAAAATTGATGTTAATCACATGATCTGGGGTCAGCAAATCACGTAAACAAAATAAAAGAGTTTATTTCCTGTCAGCAGCGCAATATGCAAACAGTCACTTAATCACTTAACGATCAAAGTTTACGTTTTTATCTCTATCTCCTTAAACCGGAATGACTGTATCTGATCCCAGAGACCAATGATGAGCGTCGCGTCAGTCTCTCGGTAGGACATGGTGTGAGGGCCAAACAGTTGTTCTGTGTTCCTCAGCAAGGTGCTATGCTTCGCTCCTGTAGCCGTTATCACCTGTATCATGTCCTTGTCCCCAACGTTTGCAAATACATGGTCGTCTTTATCTACGATTATTTTAAACGACCAAGGATTCTGGAAAACACCAACGTTTGCGTGTCTTGAATAACCAAAGGGTGATACGCTGTAGTCGTAAATAATTTGCCCGTTCTTTCTTAAGAGACAGGTGACTGTACGCTTAACGTCACCGTCGGCAACGAATATCTTCTCTCCATCACAACTCACAGCCACGTATGACGGCATTTCTAACATGAATGCTGAGTCCTCTGCTTCCGCTCCAATGACCTTTTTCGTATGGCCCCGTTTGTCCAATACGTATATTTTACCATTTCCCGGGTTGTCATGACACGAGACCAGTATGTCTTCTTTGGAAACCGCAACCCCCCAACACATTCGTTCTGTTTCAATTGATCTTCCCTTAGTGATACCTTCAAATATATCAGCATGCAGGAACTGGAGTTTCTTCACAAATGGCAGGGATGTGACCACCCATTTATCGTTTACGACGGCAATATCCCATGGCGCGGCAGGTAAACTTAAATCATATTTACATTTTAAGTGGCGATCATGAAGTTTCACTTTGTAGTTGTGCTTATCGCATATAACAAGTGTTCCGTTATCTAGGAAAGCAGATCCTGTGATTTCACAGTCATGTTTTTCATCGTCATCAGGCATTCGTACTGAATGGACAAGAGTTTCAACAACTCTCATGTTTTCGTTCTTTAGATCATGCAGGCCGATGTGAAAGGCTTTAGGAATTATCTTTACTTTTGTTTCTCCAAATGATACTAGGTTGCTCATACTAGCAGTAATTTCTGAATCGCGATGTATCTCCATTTCAGGAGTGTATGCTTCTCTTTTAACATCTTTCAATACCTTTTCGTAATCTGACAGTTTCCTTTTCGCTTTCATGTACATTGCAAATACAGCGATATTGTCTTCCGTTTTTTTAACCTCGGCAGCGTTTTCTACCACCTCCGTCAAAGTTTTTATTGCCTTTTCACACATAATTACTTGATCCCTAATTACTTGTTCTTCTTTGGTATAAATTTCTTGAACTTCGTTTGTTAAATCCGCTTCAAGTTTATCTAACAGTTTGTTAAAATCATTTCTTATTTCTCTAATTGTGTTTTTGCACTTGTCTCTTTCTCCCTCCAGATCAGTCATATCTTGATTTCGTAAGACTAAAACATTCTTGAAATTATCAACAACGCTTCTCAGTTCTCCTCTAACTTTGTCAAATTCTTTCTTTTCTATTTCAGTACTTCCAAAGAATTCTAATGAAACAACGCTATTGCAGATTTTGTGTTTAAGTTCTTTGCAGTCTAGACAGATTACATCACCATGATCTTTACAAAAATATTCTACAGGGTTGTTTCTATGCTGTTCGCATGTTGTCATAGACTTTTTCACAGGTTTTGGCATTAAGACACCGTGAACAATCTTGTGGCTGCGGGTTGCTTGGAACTTCCGGTGAAACTTTTCGCATTTCTCGCAAAGATATTCCCTACACATGCGACAAAATCCGTGTGCTTTGCTTTCATTGTTTTCAAACTTGCACGGATCACATGTTCTCTTTCTAAAGTCAACATCTTCATCTTTCGGCTGATTTGATGTTTTCGTACGTTTGACCACGTGTTTATGCAGTGGGTCAGGTCCTTGTTCTATTTTGTCCGGTTTGGAAGGCGGCGGCGTTGGATGTGGAGACGCTGGAACCGATGGCAGCGAGCATGACCTCATTGGTGACGGTGTTGACTGCGGTCGCGACGTTTCCGAAACGGATGTCATTTTGAAATTATTAAGGTAAAGAAAGATGAAACTGAATTAAAAAGTATCCTTTCCAAATATGCTTCATTTAACAGTAATTTTTCTGAAAGCGCTTAACCCGTCACTCTGTGTGTCTTTAAACCTTGTCATAGAAAACTGAAATGAAAGAGAAATGGTATCTAATGCTTACAAAGCTATTTGAATGAAGCCTTTATGCAAATCTTCTCTTGCGTAAATACTTGAATTATGGCTTTTGTCATAAACTACTCCTTTTGTCTTTGCCAACGAGTTATTTTGATTTCAGGACGTAGTAATTAGCAGAAGAAGGTAATCGATTTTAATTAAAATCAATGGGTAAAATTGTATTGCATATTCTTTCTGCTTTTACCCGTATTTCAACCTGAACAATAACCAAGCAAGGATAAGCGAAGCATTTGTTACAACTTTATCTGTTTCAACAAGAACAATACTTACTCGGTGTCAAATACTGTCAAAAATGGCTAATGTGTTATTGTATACTTACTTATTATTTAGAACCAAAAAAAAAAAATACAAAAAGAAATGATAAACGCATGTTTTCTTTGTTTTTATCGGTTCATAATAAATTATAAGACCCTGTCTTCTTAACTGACTCATCTATTTGTTTATTTTTTCTTGCTTTCTTCCTTCACTTAAAAATGGCCATTTTTTCGAAAACCAAGATGTTTCATTTTCTTCGGGTTTTCATTTTAAGTATAATACTGTGCGTTCTTAACCTCTCTCCGCTTAGTACTCACTGACAAAATAAATGAATAATTCTCTATGTTCTTAGAAATAGGTGCAACTTTAAGCATTCAGTGGCTGTCGGCTCCTATACTTCACACAACAGATCTGCTTCCATAAATATCCAACTTTACAAAATGTTTTTTGGAAGCTGAAGTCATCGAGTGAAAAATTCAGTGACGCTCTGTCTCATAGAAAATCGTTGAATTTCTACATGTTTCCGCATACGAATCGAGCAAATGTTGCATTTTTTATGACTAAATCTTTTTTCTTTTTTTTTAAAAGAAGGTCTTGAGTCCTTCATGATAAAATCTTTAAAATTTAAGACCTTGTAGCTTTTGATATTTAATGTATTTTCTACATTCTTCTGAGAGGAAAATTTATTTTAATTAGCAAGAATTTGACTGGATGTGTTCCAGCAAAACAGTGAAATACGATACAGTTGACGTTTTATTAAACTACCTAATCACTTTTAGATGCATATAACTGTTTTGTACGTATTTTCAAAAGGTATGTAATAAACTGGATGCTTTTTATATATGCATCAGGATTGCCTCCCTTGGAAGGAAGGATAAAATATAAACTATATTAATGACCGTCTGTCATCCGGGTTGATACCCTACACCCCGTGTTTACATTGTCAAAGTTTATCACTATTGATACTTGATAAGACATCAAAACAAGTGGTTAACATTCACGAAATACCCGGGTGCAATGCATACTATTTATGCAACGGACTGAGCGTGTATCAGTGCCAGAGATATAAAACCAGTCTTAAAGCAAAGGAACATCTGGATTAACACCACAAAAATAAGGTAAACAAATCTGTTATTATATACCATTTATTGTCGTCTATGTACATGTGTAGATTTAAAACCCCTTATATTCGGACACATGAACTCTATCTAAAAATTAAAATCCAGTTTATACAGGGAGGGGTGGGGGATCGCCTTTTCTCATAGTGTTGAAATAAAAATGTCTATATCTTGCATTTTTTACAATAGAAGGACAAAATGTAATCAAATACATTGTTTTACAATCAGTTATTGAACATTACATTTACGCTTTTAACATATACAATACACTTTAACTGCATAAATGCACATTACCTGGGGCTGTGTAAGACACGCTTCATTAATTCATACTAAAACTCTAAAGACCAGTTGATTTATACTGAATTTATCATTGATATTGAAACTTAATGTTATAACAAGATACTGGGCTTATGATCATAAAACATCTGTATATCGTAAGAAAGTTTGATTTATGCAAATCTTCTGAACGATGTAATTGACGTTTATAATATCAAGGTAAACAAACTACAGATATTAAATGCAAATATTGTCGTTATTTTAAGCTATAATCTGGCTAAATCTGAAAAAGTACAGAGATGGTGAACTCCATATGTCTACTTTATTATATTTCTTAGGGGTTTGCACTGTTTCTAGATTTCGTACTCAGTCGATGAAAAAAGAAATAAACGAAACGGCGAATGACAGGTACGCTATAGAAGTGCTTTCTTAGAAATAAGCCGATTCAAGTCCGTTTTATAGTTCTAGCACATGGCCTCTATTCAGTTTTTGAATGGGTGTACAAGTCTGAAATGTGTGAGCAAGTTAAGTTACAAGTTAAGCGACACTAGACCAAATGAATGTATCTGATAATCAGAAAGCGTACCGACGAATATGTTATAATATATTCGCCAACAAACATATGCTGACAACACTTCATTACATTCAATACATTCGGATGTACCTTCTCGGGTCATCCCGATCAATTCCAACGGAGTGCTCAGTATAAACTGAATACTTTATAACTGAAGTGACGTGTAACGGCGCATCTATAATTATAGAGTTTTTTCGTATATACAGGGGAAATAACTCGTGACAGAATGTTGCAAAGGTAATGAAAGGGTTACTTGTAACTATAAATTATTGGCGTCCGCGCCGAAGCGCGACGCCCTTTATGGAATGAGTTCAGATTCTGTGAAAGGGTAGTTGTTGTTGTTATTGACTGTCATTCATGTCGCGATATGGTTATAAATAACGAAATGGAGAATTTTGGAGGAAATGAAATGAAATGCAAACATATTTAACAATAAATTGCACGTTTTACAAATTTATTTATAAAAAATATATTGAAGATAATAAATAAACCTTAGCCATTTCTTATTACGAACTGTTATAATGATATCAGTATCATATTTGTTTCCTGTAGGTTCTTTCCGGTTAATTAATCGCGCACTTCGTTTTTTGGTGTTTTGTTCCCGATGTAGTGCAATGAAAGACTAGAATTTATATACTGTATGACACCAAAAATGTTGCATACAGCCTAAACTGAAACTAAGTGGAACACATCTGGTTTGGAATATTCAACGTCCTTTAAACTTTAATTGGCATCACTGAGGAAACGACCGGATACTCAAAATCGTATGTTAAAATGGTTTCAAACATTTGATACAAGGAGAAAAAATAATTTATCAGGTAAGAAATGTAATTAATAAATATATGAAGGAAAAAGTAACACCATTTTTTGATTACATATTATACGATTGTTTAGTCAAAAAATGTTTAAGCTGCTGTTTTGTCCTTGTTTCATCGGTATTAGTTGACATATCTTTTCTATGGCGCTGAGAAAATTATAAATTACAGGAAAGACCCACTATCAAAGTCGTTTTGATTATATCAAAATTATGCTAAAATTAGCCAGAACCAGAGTATGAAATTTAGAAAAAAACGAAACCTGGTACTAAGTCCGAGTCATTAATAAGTCCACTTATTTGCTAATATTATCTGCTAGGTAACAATTTACATTATATATACCTTGTCTTGAAATTTTCAAAGTTTTTCAAGCAGCAGCGCTCAAGAATATTCATTGTAAGGAGGGAGTATTTGCAACCGGAACTACTTTTCTAATGATCAATAGATGAAACCAAAACAACCACACCTACCAGTTATTTTTTAGAATTTATCATTTCGTTCTTAAATGATAATAATTTTCTGTTGTCTTCCATGTAGTCGGTATTTTAGATTACTCTTTTTAGTTTTTGAGAAAAAAATAATCCCCTACGACAAAAGTGAAATAAAATTTAATACATTTTCATTAGAATGACTGCTCATGCGACTGATTAAGCACTTGCAATACTTCTTATACATATACTTAAGAAAATTTATTGCGTATGTCTCCAAGATCAGTTTAAATTTAAAACGCACATTTCCTGTTTCCCCCAAGTGTTCCCTATGTTTTTTTTTACCCAATTAAAAATATAACAGATATGAATACAACACAATCTGCATTCTTATCTGTGAAATATTAAACCTTATGACTGGAGTATGGTCTTAATATCGGAACAGTAATGGTGCACACCAGATAACATGTTGATAAATGGAATGCAATAGAACATTTGAGACTTCTTTAAAAGTAGGCACGGATAAAATCTGATCAATATTACACAAAATACCAACGTTCCTTAGGTACAAAACCACAAAATATCATGCTGTCTTTATGCATTTTCAAAATGGATGCCATAGACAGACGCTCTGTACTTCCGGGAAGTAAACCGCATGCATTTAAAATATTTTCTGAAAATGGTCTATAGTTTTTGAAAGCATACCATATATGTTTTGACTTGCCGTCAATGTTTTAATAGTTGTAGGCTCTGAGATTTTGTAAAGTAATGCAAGCAGAATGGGAGGAGGGACCGTGGTCCAGGGGTAGACCAGGGGGAGGTCGCGGGTTCGAATCCGGTTAGAGGCGAGACTCTCTCACGATCTTCACATTCCTCCACGCTGCGCTAATACCGTATGCAACCCAGGAAGCAGTCATCAAACGTGATGAATCTAAATTGTAAGAACTTGTATCGCAATCGATGCAAAATAAATGAGTCTAAACTAAGCAGAATAATTTAACATAGAAATGTAAATTGGTCTAGTAGAAAGAATTTTTTCCTAAAAAAATGTATTCAGAATTAAAGGAAATACCTGTTTCATAAAGTAGCATCGTATCGAATTACAAATGATTATGATTTCAAAGTAAGTTCAGCGACTAAGAGTTGACCCTCTGCGTACGTAAAAGGTTAACTTTAATAATTGTTACCTTGACATAACTTTGACCTTAAACTGCAGAAAGTTTTTTATTATTATTTTTAGGAACAGTTATTTGGGATTTTGATTTAAGAAGTTATTTAAACATCTCTTAAGGAAACATTTTCGGAAATTATACAGATTAATACGCAAGAAGAATTGCAGTATAATTAATTCAGGACTCAACTCATGCATCTAAATATAAAGTGCAGTTGTTATTTATGATGTTACAAGTAGAATAAACGCACTTTCACGAAATTTTATCAAGCGTATAATTTGAAACGTTATAAAATTTTGGTGCGCAATTTCTTGTAACAAAAGCCCCTAATGGTTGATTATTCAGCATTTTCTCATAAATGTGTACTTGTTTATATTTGTATTATGTTTTTACTGTTCTTAGCCATAGACATGTTACTTGTCGGGTTTGCTAATAAAGATTGTTGTTGTTGTCGCTGTTGTTATTGAAAACAGGCACACCTTCAATTTATGTTATCAACTAGTCATGCAAAACTTTTTTTTTACATTTGTATTTGCTCTTCTCCACTGACAAAGGTTATGGTTTATCAACTAATGGAAAATTTACGCGAAGATAGTACTTCAAAACAAAACAAGCAGTTAGTTTTACATGAATATTAAAACAGGATAGGCATCGTATCACGGCTTCATTCGCATCGTTTCCGCACTGCACAACACAGTTACTCTTTCCTTTATCTTCCTCCTAAACAAGATAAAGAAGCTTAGCACATTAACATGTTTAAAGAATATAAGGCATACTTTTCTTACTTAGCCGACTATACTAATGGAAATTCTCGTAACGGATATGACGGGATCTTCTCGAAAAAAAGTCTTGCGTTCAAACCGACCGAAATGTCGAACGGAAGTTCTTGAAACTCAGTCAACCGAAAATTCTTGCAACATAACGTCATATAGGTGATTGAATGGTTATTTTTTTATAATTCTATTCTCTTTTCATCACTAAAGAAAATTCATGCACTCTAGAAAATCCATGACATGGCAAAGTCAGTTACCAACTGATGTTAAACATCTCAAGTTTCTAAGTCGTGGAAACAGGATTGAAAAAAGAGGAGTACAAATCTGAAAAAGTGTCGCATTTGAAAAAAAAAAGAGTAGAACGACTAACTAACTCGTGGGGACGAGTTAGCTAAGTCATGGGAACGAATTAGCTATGTCGTTGGAACGAGAAAGCAAGATAATGTGATACACCTTTTTTCAAAGCAATACTTTTTTTAATGCACTTCTCTTTTTTTATCTCGTTCTCACGAGATATTAACTCGAGGGAACGACTTAGTATCTCGTGGGGACATAGCGTACTCGTTCCCACGAATTAGTAAGTGGTTCCCTCGACCAAGCTAACATGCACCATTCTTTTTTTTATAACACGATTCTTATTATCGCGCTACTCTTTTTTTCAAATGCAATACTTTTTGTTAAAATAAAGCATTGTTTTTTTATCTCGTTCCCACGACTTAGTAACTCGTTCCCACGAGATAACAAGTCGTTCCCTCGAGTTAGTATCTTGTGGGAACGACATAAAAAAGAGAAGTGCAATATTAAAAAAGTTGTCCATGTCACCTCTGTGCCACCGCACGTTTGCAGTTTTTAGGCCAATTAACTGAATTCAGCTTGCTGACCAAAGAAAATATATAAAATAAAGAATATATATAACATTTTGAGTTAGACCTTCTTGACTTAACGAAAGCAAAATGAAAAATAGATCTATTTTTGAAGCACATACTTTTTTTCCAAATGCATCACCTCTGAATGATTACTGTAGAAGCGGAAGTACTAGTGGTCTAGGGCAGTGTTAACAAATACATATTGACATATAAGATATAGCAGAACTGCCCTCCTAAAATATCGCTTCTGCACTTTTTTATGAATAATAGATGAAGTAATAACGATAATGGAAAGTATATCCTACGACTTTTCATTCAGTATCAACAAATGAGTCGTTTTCATGTTTTCATACAGCAAGTCTGCCCAAGGTTATAGAGTTATAGGGTTTACACAAATTGCTTCCGCGTTTTAAGTCGGTGTTACAGTGTAATGAAAGAATGCGCACATACTTATTACAGATTTTACGTATAATTTTCAGATTTAACAGTGTGCGTCTGCTTGAGAAGTTTTCTTAATTTATGTTTTTATGTAAGATCTTTTAAACTGGATATTACGTTGCAGACACACGCTAGTATATGAAGTCTGGATTTACATTTTATTAAGTACACGCATGAAGTATGATGAAGATTTCATGCAAATAAGATTTCATACAAATGCACCAAACTGTTTTGATATTAACTGGAGAATACACAAGTGATTGATAGATGCTGAATTTACATAACACCTGTAAAATCACCGACATTCTAAGGATATACCATTATTGAAACTATTCTTTTAATTCGGGATAATTCTTCCAAAATGGATAACACGAAGACGCATTTTCTTCCTTCGGTAAGTTTAAATATCTCATAATTTGTTAGTATTGAAACATGTAAACATAAGTTGGCTGACGAGCGTGACCAGTTTTATTTCAGAAATTTCGTGATATATGTATAAACGCTTTTAAATGTTTGTAATCCCTTATTCAGAAGAGTTAACCCCATATCCAGGTAACAAAACATGAAGGTTACACAGAATATAGGTTAATGTAGGTATTTGTAAAGTCTAACTTGACTTTTAAAGTTAATAAAATACGCAATAGTTTTTACCAAAGAAGTACGTCTTCGATTTTCTCAAATCTCTTTTATACCTTAACCAATGCCAAGAATGTTACTGTTGTTAGTTTGCCTTTCAGACCCTGTTCTTTTAATGATTGTCAGCCACTGGAATAAATTGGTCTCGCACCTTACCTATAAAAAGTCAGTGCCAGACATGAAATGAATCTCTTACAAAGTCCTTTCTAAAAAGTGTGTGTGTCATCACGCAGGCATTTGATCCTGAAATCTTCTCGTCCGTGATAAAGAACTGGAAATGTCTACACTTTGTCAGTAAAAGACTGTTAAGGGGTATATCTTATCAAAAATATTAATATTCCTTAATTTTAGGATAACAATCGACCATCTGAATAATGCCAGATTCTTGTTTCTGATATTAAAACTTTCACAACGTTATGCACACACCGGGGTATATTAAGATTGTTCACGCAAGAGTCCAACTGATTTTCAGTTAAACATTGCTTATAACTCGTATATCCCCTTAAATGTTAGAAAAATAGAGGTCTTTGATATCCCTACATTCAAACAAGTATATAAACTAGAATACAGTCGTTTCGCACCAAGAATTAATTATTTACTACGAATAGATCAAACATAAGTATGTGTTCGAAAAATCTACATGTTTTTTATCGATCTCTTTTTAATTAATGATGTAAAATATTCATTAGCGCGTGAACAATATATTTTATTGTACTAGATTTGTTTTGTAGTTACATTCGTCAGCAAAATTTATTTGCAGTCACTTCAGACGGACGTCAACATTATTATAACCTAAAAATAATACTTTTTGGATACTTCGTAAACGTTCACAGATAGGATAATAACATGGCTGCAATAGTGTGTTTTTGCTTGGTGAGTTAGAAAAGTACACTTTCTTATTTTGCGGTTGTAAATGGTTTATTGTTTCCATCTGAACGGCTTCAAATTAAATACTTGAGGTTTTTATATTTAAAAGGAAAATTCATTTTAGGTATCATGCAGTTTTACCTCAAGTTTCAAGTAAAAAATTGCTGCTGTTTTGTCATGATTATTTAAGCAAGATCACGTCTGTGCAGTTTCTAATTTACATACTTATGACAAAAAGAATGATATCTATCATTTATATAAACAGTTGAGACGTTTTCAGTAAGTGCATATATTCACCAGTTTCCGCAAAGAAGTAGTGTGAAACGTGTAAACAGATTGTTTTATTTCTAAACTAATGAGTTCTACACGTATTTACGTAATATACGTTCAGTAAGTTATGTTGTTGTTGGTACCTACGTCCCTTACGTTACTCTCCATACATGAATGTAGTGTTGACGGAATAAGTGCTGTGGGTTTCTGAGACCCCTGAACATTCAAAGAGTCTGGCGGCGTGGCCGAATGGTTAACGCGTCGGACTAGTAGTCAAAGGATTGCTAGCCGTATGTGTTCAAACCCAGTCCGGGTCTTGCCGTTGTTTCCTTGAGCAAGAAACTTTACACTCATTGCTTAGTACTGGTTGGTTCCAGGAACGGATTCGAGAGTGTATCTATAAGCTAAAAAGCTTCCTACACAATCGAACTAAAATAAATTTGGTATAAACTAAAGAGTCTGACAGTATCTGCAGGAATGCTAATTCATTAACAAAAAATGTATGAAGTAATCGCGACAAAAGAGAAAGGAACAATTGATCTGTTACATTTCGGGAGACTGTCGTCTGGTGTTGTCTTCATATGTCAGTCCACAAAAAGCGTAATGCTGTTGGCTGATTTCATTTGGAAATGTTTTGGGATTTATCGCATGTAGCTTTTTGTTGTAAAAAGTGAGCAATATCTGTTGACGGATATTATTCCGAATGGACCCTAAATATGGTTACGATATGTCCTAGTTCTATCATATAAGTGTTATTTTGAACTAGTAGTAACATTATCAATAAGGCTGGCCAAAAACCCAGACATGGCTTCCAGACAATTCTTTTGCGTGTCGTCTAGTCAAAAAAAAAAAGAAATCTTTGAACTGTGCAGCAAATTGAGAAAAGCTACGAAAATAAACCTTTCAGAAAAACGATTGCTATTCATGCATTCTTTTCAGATTTCAGACTTATGGTTGCTGATATAGCATGTATGTTTTTCGAAATTTTGCTCTTTGCGTCATTCGTTTATAATATTTGCGAGAAAGTTTTATATTGTTTTGCTAACTTTATCTTGCCTTCCTTTTCGTCTCAGCATTTTCTCGAAGCAAATTCATAAATTTTAAGTTATATCAAATGTGTATTACTACTTGTTCGTAGACGAGACAAAATTGAATGATCACGTGACGTAAACAAAAACATTTTCTCACTGTGAGCTGAAGCCAGCGTTTGTTGTCTTAAATATTTCTTCCAGCTAGTTCAAGGGCAACTGTCTCGCTTTGCACCAGGCATATTGCCAGTTATCGGTATCTTTGGAGATATCTGAAACTCAGTTTCTTTTTTTTTTTCTTTTCTTTTTTTTTCAAAATCGTTGACTTTTGTCGCTCACTCGGCCTGATACATTAGTCAGGAACTTGACAAAAGGTCACTTTATCATCCAATCATTTGTGAATGAAAGATAAAGATCGTTTAGGTTTTAGATT
The DNA here is from genome assembly GCA_012932295.1 of Cyclina sinensis. Classification (NCBI taxonomy): domain Eukaryota; kingdom Metazoa; phylum Mollusca; class Bivalvia; order Venerida; family Veneridae; genus Cyclina; species Cyclina sinensis. The sequence goes on along the minus strand of JAAONU010000014.1, from coordinate 13,626,989 downwards.
ATCTTTGACATAAAAAGAATGTGCACGTATGTAGGAAAAGACAAAATATTACATTTAAAGCAGAAATGTTGAATTTCAAAATTACTTCAAATTTTCTGTGAAAAGGTCTTGACGTTTTTACGTAATAATTATGCAAGAGCATACGAGTGGTTCTTATTCACAAGAATATAAATTTTCATTAATACTGATTCTCATTTCATAGGAATATCAAAATCAAGTTTTTGGTCGAGTCAGCGGGTCTAAAACTATAGTTGCGCTGAAGTAATTAACAGCATTCTTCCTGGTCTTTGAAACTCGTGCATTTCCTGTATGATCTGTAATATCTAATAAGCAATACTTTAACATTGTGACCGACCGTCATATTACTAAATATCGTCTTTCTATTGATGTAAATAACAGTGTTGTAAGACACATTTGAGTGTACAGTAGTGAAACACAAGATGAACTAGACGGCTGATAGTTCTATGTGGTCACAAGTTAAGTCGACATGTCGGTAATTAGCGATGTGAAGCCATCTTTTAACCACACAAAAAGACAGCCAATGCTAGTTCTCTCCAAACCTGCGGTAGTAGTTTTCGACCGATAACAAAATTAATTTTACATGGATCTAAGAGACGCCTACATAGTAAAACTATTCAGATAAATTTGAAATCAAACTTGAATAGGATATTTTAATAGAGCTTGCGAACTGGATATCAACATGGAGGTAATGATTTTTGTTCCTTCGGAAATATTTTTGTTTTTTTTTTTTGTTTTTCAGTTTTGCTAGATTAGTCCATTTATACAGTTTTGTGTTTAAAGTTCTCCAGATAATTAAGTCGTTTTGTATATATGTTTGAAAACTCTGGAGTAATATTTGATGTCAAAGATGTGAAGTATCAGGTCATGATATTTACTTGTAAGGTAAAAATGGCAAACCTGAAAATAGCATGTACCTTTCTCATACAAATGGAACATTAAAATCACAACTTGGAAATACCTTTGTAAATAAATATTGATCGTTAAAACAGATGATAAATGTTTCATGTTCGTCATATCTGGAAAGAATATATAAATCTATTGGCAACAGTTGTTTGTGGCATGTGTTGATTTTTTTCTCACTTCTATTAGTGGGCTACATATAAAAATAAATAATTAAGAAATATTGTGAATGTGTCAGTCTTACCAAATGGCATCTGTGACAATACATATAGACAAGATACTTTATCTCGCGAGAGTCCCTTGCAAAAAAATTTTTTCCACAGGTGCGCAGGATTTTACAAAAATAATATCAGTTTCGTCTTGAAATGTAAGAGCTGTCGGCGTTACTTGTTCGATATACTTGAGAAAAGAACTATGTAAATTTCATGACAATAAGTTGTTTTTGTGACACGCAATTGTACATTTATAATTTTTATATTGCCTGTTCGTTTTAACTATGACATTTTGTACATGTGATATAGTTCAGTGTTTGATTTATTTGAAAATCAGAACGTAGATATAAGGCACTAGTAATTCAACAAGCATATTTCTGTATGTGGTTGTACAGTAGAAGTCAGGTTTTATGGAATACCGATCGTGGATCTCCGATTTCTGATAGTCTTACAAGCAGTTTTCTTCTTCACTTTCCTAGATGTAAATATGGTCGATTTAAATTCTTAAGCATTAATGATTAAAAAATGAACAATGTAATTAGTATATAGGACCTATGTTTCCATCTATTAAACTACTTACCGGCTTTCAGTAAAGTGACTTTACACGTATAAATGGATTTTTAGCTCATCTGTCACATAGTGACAGGGTGAGCTTTTGTGATCGCCTTTCGTCCGTCGTCCGTCCGTCCGTCCGTCGTCCGTTCACAAGTGTTGTCCGCGCTCTAGCGGTCTTTATTTTAGTGCGATCTTTTTTAAACTTGGTCAGAATGTTTATCTCAATGATAGCTAGGTCAAGTTCATAACTGGGTCATCTCACCTTAAAACTAGGTCACTAGGTCAAATAATAGAAAAAGCTTGTCCGCACTCTAGCGGTCTTAATTTTGGTCCGATCTTCTTCAAACTTGGTCAAAATGTTAATCTCAGTGATATCTAGATCAAGTCGAAACTGTGTCATGTGACCTTCAAAACTAGGTCACAAGGTCAAATTATAGAAAAACCTTGTCCGCACTCTAGCAGTCTTAATTTTGGTCCGATCTTCTTCAAACTTGGTTAGATTGTTTATCTCAATGATATCTAGGTCAGGTTCGAAACTGGGTTATGTGACCTTGAAAACTAGGTCAAATTATAGAAAAAGCTTGTCCGCACTGTAGTAGTCTTAATTTTGCTCCGATTTTCTTCAAGCTTTGTCAGAATGTTTATCTCGATGATATCTAGGTCAAGTTTGAAACTGGGTCATGTGACTTTGAAATTTAGGTCACTAGGTCAAGTTATGATAAAAGCTTTTCTGCACTCTAGTGGTCTTAATTTTGGTCTGATCTTCACTTTCATTACCATAAGATCTTGGTTCCTTTCTTCAAATTGCCATATTGCATTATTGGTTGCAGAGTTATGGCCCCTGAAAGTGGCAAAATTAACTATTTAGACCTTGTCTGCACAATAGCAGCTTCATTTTTTATTTGAATTTAATCAGACGTGTACAATACTTGAGTTAATATAAGATCTTCTGGGTTGCCAGGGGACTTGAAAAGTCAGGGAAATTTGATTTTTTTTTCAAGGTCAGGGAATTGTCAGGGAATTTTGAAAATTTGTCAGTGAAAAATAAAAATCCAGAAAAGTTAGTGAAAAGTCAGGGAAAAATAATTTTGAAGGGCTAATATTGTTCTGTTTTATTAAATATTGCATTTACACATTTTTTTCCGTTATGAATCTTTTTCTTTATAATTGTGTACATTGTATTTTAATAAAAGTTCTAGTATTATAAATAACATAACTTAAAGACTGAAAGTCTCTGCAACCCTTACAACCAAAAATTAAAATAAGTATGTGTTACACTCGAAACCCATGTTCCTCCCTCCCAAGATCCATGTCACAGCAACCCTCTGAACTTAGTAAGTTCTGCTATATAGGCCTTACTGCTGATAGTTTGTGTCTTGCCCATATATTTTTTGCATCTATGGTTGGATTTTAAAATAATTAGCAGAATTGGCAATAGAGTGAACATGTGTCATGTACATAATCCCAGGATTTTTTTAAAATATTGCGGCACAAACTTCTACATTTTTCAAGATACTGCTTTGAAACTTTAAACATGTTAGGTGTCATGTGTATACGTGCCTGATATATTTTTTATGAGGCTCAGTCCATTATAGTCCACGTTGTGCTTTAACACTCCTGATGACGCACGACATCTAGTGAAACTCTAACAAAAATGACCCCATGGTCATAATTGCCTGCACCCTTTGAGTCAACTGGCAATTGTATTTGCATCCACTGACTCTTGCAAACATTGAGCAGTTGTTGGCAGGTGAGCGACCCAGGGTCCCTCTTGTTTAAATTCGTGTTTATATTTCTGCTTCGACTTCATAGTTTAGTCTTGTATACAAAACTTCCCTTTAAACGTGTTTATATAAATCTATATTTAGAGAAACAAAAAGGCAGTGCAGCCATGTATCTTGTTTCTTTTTTTTTTTTTTTCAATATTTAGATACACAGTCTGTTAGTTTAAAAGTGCTTTAATCAAGTTATAGAACAACGTTAATGTAATTTGAAACAATACTCCGTCTCTTTCTTGGCGCTTTTCAAACATCTCAATTTAATTAATTTCTTAACATTATTGGTCATAGATGTAATTAGTTTCGTACATATATATCACAACGCAGTAAAATGTGCACGTGACTCAAACAAGTAATTTATAGTGAACGTTAGACATAGTTAAATCATGCAGAACAGAGCAAAAACAAGGAAGTCATTGTATCGAAAAAAAAAACAACAACAGACATTTGTACGTGGAGGAAATCAAAAATCTGAATTGCTTCAGGTAATCAACTGATACAAAATTTTCGTAGGACCCCCAGTCTGCGCTACATTGCATTTTCATGGATTGGAGTGTTTATTAAAATTTGTTTTTCTTAAAAAAATGTCTTACCGGAAGTGATGGAGACAGACATCAACGTGTTTCATTTAAAATGCAAGCCTATTGTGAGCTATGTACCGACGAATTAGCTGAATTACAATTGTCAAATCAGATTTTTAAATGATTGTTTTGTTTATCTTTATCAAACATACATCTAAACATCTTTTTCACCTGCCGTTCTTACCTTTATCGGAAGTTTAACCAATTTTGTGATAAAAGAGAAACCCTTGAAATTGAAGAAAGTAAACAAGAAGCAAACTACATGAACTTTAATTACATGTTGATCTATTTTCTGTATGTAACAACTAATGCTAAACGTTTTGGCCTTTAAAAGACGATTTTCACATCACTTTCGAACAAATATAATTGGTTCAACAGTTTTCAGGAAGGTGAAAGAAAATACAACTACCGTCATGGTTCTCCTGAAAATAAAAAGATATTGAAACTAAAACTGTACTAATTAATGAGAATGTTGGAAAATCATGAGTGGTTTTGAAGTTTTAAAGGAAAGAGACGATACATTGTGTCAAGTGGTGTCTAGTACTTGATGAGACAAGATTAGATAAGAAAACTACATTTTCCATATAAAGTTTAAGTGATGCTTAATTTTTATTGATATTACGTATTTAGATGACCGAATCAATGGATAAGTGGACCTCATTTTCATTTTCGTTTTTATCATTTTCAGTAATATGGTTAGTCAGTATTATTTATTCAACTTGCATGTTATATAGATTGTTACTGTTTTTGTTTGTACTGAAGCGAATGTGTTTGACTTTCATATGACTTGAAACGTTACTGCGAATGTTTAGTGGTAAGTTACTTTTAAGATTTTTATTGACTTAAGATAAACGAAATAAGACAAAGTCAAACTCAAGTGTTTAGCTCGACCTGACAACGTTCTTATTGATTTGATAAATAATACTTAATCAAATTTGAATTTCCTAAACAGATAAAGGTAGTTTCACCCTTCGACAATCTGCACTTATAAACAGTCTAGTTAATGATTTTATGATGATATGTCTAATTGTATTTGCTTTAATCTCTATATAATATAAAGCTGTCAACTCTCACTTTTGTTTGATCTTCAGTAAGAAGGGGTAATCTAAAAAGCTTACAAGGCTTAGAAAGATCTGCACAAATTCTTTCCCGCCACTTTGTGACACTCCAACTCGTAGCGCTTACCAGACTTTTCATTCACTCACTCACTCATTCATTCGCTCACTCATTCACTCAATCACTCACTCATTTATTTATTTATTTATTTATTTATTTATTTACTTATTTATGGTTTTAACGTCATATCGATTTAGGCATCGCTTTCTCTGTTTGAAAATGAAATTAGACAAGTTTGTTCTAGCACGTTTGTTTTCTTATGTAACATTTCTTCCTGTTATTATGTCACAAAGAGGATGAAATTGTTTTGAAACAAGATTATTAACAAAGTTGTCAAGAACAGTATATCTGCAGAACAAGTTGTTATTTTGAAACATTTCTCCTTGTAATTTTGTTCTTGGTTGAAGCAAAAGTAGCTCTGAATTCAAAATGAAAGTAGAATCTCAATTTGTAAGTGTGTGCACAAGTATGATTGTGACCATGAAAGAAAAGTGTACCAGTACCGTTTACTGCTGATAATCTTGACGCCAGCAGTGAGATTTCACATAGTTTTGTATACTTTAAGCTCTCTGTTATTCGGTATCTTATCACTTTTACTTGTTTCAAGAGGAAGGTAAATATATAAGTGATTTTTCATGTCAACAACCAGGCGACATTTATGTGACATCTCAATGCCCCTGTAATTGCAATAAAAATTATTATCATTGTACGAATAAGAGTAGTTGTGTTGCCGACCTTGAATTGGCAATTACACTCTATGCACCTGTAGGTCATGGTTAATTATGTATGTGTTTATTTGGTTCTCGTTTTTTCTTGCCAATGTGATTTTGCACGACTATCTAATAATCAAATCCAGCAATGTTTAAGGCACTGCCAGATATCAACGAAAGAAAACAGTTTACCATTTACCAGATTGGCAATTTTAATGTACAATAAAGGATATATTTTCTTAATAAGAGAGAAACTAATTGATCTGTTCGAAGATTTCTTATTTTCAAGGATACAATAAAGTGTGCATCTTCTGTATCCGATATAAAACAATGAATCTAGAAATTGGCAATCCTTATTTGATAGCTAAACGTGCTTGAATATATTAATGCACAGTTAGGATTTTAGCCGTAACCAAAAGTTTCTGAAAAAAACATTTTGTCCTATCCCAAAAATATGAACACTTAACGGTGACGTGATAAGCTTTCAGTTTTCTTCAGCCGTCAAGATGAAATAAATTACTGTTACTAATCGTTAAGTAAAAGCCGCATTTCATACCTTACATGCCGACAAATTGTTGACTACACTTTTACATGACAGAACGCTCCTCCATAAGATAAGACCTTGAAAATTGTAAGGAGTGAAATTAACTGCATTTATCTTCTTTGTCTGCCTTGCAGCATTTGATTGCTTTCAGATAAACCAAACATATGACTTTCTCAACAACTTTTCCTTAATTGTTCGCATGTTACATCAGAAATCTTAATGCCTTTGAGACCAGTTCAGACCGACCATGATCACTGTTCATAATCTTCACTGTTTGCTATTCAGTCAGTATCTTTACAACTAATACCCCTATAAATGATGAATGGTACTGCCCAAATTGAAAGATGAACAAATTATTTTTAGAAATTTAGCAGGTTAAGGGTTATTAAAAAGGTTCCTAAAATAATAACTGATAAAAAAACATTTTATCTTTCACAATATTGCACATTAAGAATTTCAGAGAAAAGGCTGTATTATTAAACCAGTATTTCATAACGCTCCGGAAGTCTGAGTCAGGGACGGTGATGATAATGGGTAATTCCTTCAAGTGAGCAAACATGCTACTTTAGATTTGCATCATAAAATATTGCAGGTTGAATTTGTTGAAAAAAGTTTAATGTGACAGTTTTGACATGCAGTCAAAGTTGTTTTGATATTTGATACGTTGCTAGGTTTAATAACGATTTAACTGCGCGTTTGAACAAGTAAAAATATTCAGGAGTTATTTCGTTTACTTCCTTGTATTTGGTAAACAGATTTACAGGGTAAAATATTGAAGTTTTTGGCAAATTGCATCTTTAAATACAGGTTCATTCAGTTTAATTGTGAATACGTCAGATATATGCCGTATTACCAGGGAATTATGTCTCCTCCAGAGGGAGACATATCGTTTTTTGCCCTGTCTGTCTGTCTGTTTGTCACATTTCTTTTCCGTTCAATGCCTCAACTACCGTTTGACCCCCAGCTTTCAAACTTCAAAGGATGATTGCACTTATTGAGTTGAAGAACATTATTGTTTTTGTGGTCAGTAAATCCAAAGACAAGATCACAGTGACCTTGAATGTGAAAACCGTTTCCGCTCAATAACCAGAGTATCATTAAACCCAGACCCCTTAAACTTCAAAAAATGATTGCCCTCATTTAATGAAAGAATCTTATTTTTTTTGTGGTCAGTAAATCCAAAGTCAAGATCATAGTGACATTGAATGTGAAAACGGTTTCCGCCCAATAACTGAAGTGCCATTTGATCCAGAGCCTTTAATCTTCAAGCGATGGGTTAACTTATTAAGGTAAAAACCCATGTCGTTTTTAGGGTCAGTAGGTCAAAGGTCGTGATCACAGTGAACTTGATGGCTTTCAGACTTCATGCTATAGATGCCTATATAAAGAAGATAGCCCTTTTTATATTTTGATTCACTAGGTCAAAGGTCAAGGTCACTATGATCTCAAACATTGATAACAGTTTCTGTTGAATAAGTTAAGTACTTTTTCAAGTAGATCTTCCAAAATGCATAGGATTATTTGCATCCTTGTCAATATAATTTAGAATATTTTCGGGTCATTATGTCAAAGGTAAAGGTCAACATGACTTGAAAACACTTGATACTCATTCACCCAAGCGCCAAAGGATGACTGACCTTGCTTTGAAAGACCTCTAGCACTTTTTTCGAATGAGAGATACGGGGATCTGTTGGCGTAAGTCATGCGACATAAACATTGCGGTCATTTCATATGCTACACAAATCTTTTATCTACTTCCTGCCATGTTGTAATCATTCGCTGTTTGTTGTTGCATCGGGAAACATTTTCTGAAAAAAAAATTGATAAACCTCATTCAGTTTAGTTATGACTCCTTTTATAGTTTGAGTATCGTTCTTTTGTCTGACAAAGACCAGACCATTTAATATAAGTTTTCAATCAACTGATGGCCATTCGGATGAGATATGGGGCTTGTATTTACATACCGATTTTAATGATATAACTGAACCGTAGTATAAAACGAAAATCGTTCGTATGGGCATGTAATCAAAAAAACAAATACTCTATCACTTGGAGTAGAAGTTTTTTTTCTTCTTCTTCAAACACAATTAACTTTGACTTGGTTGCTCGGACTGACATTTTGCACTTGAAATGATATCAGCTGAACTAAAGTACTTAACCCAAATTCATTGTTATTATTAAACTATTCTACTGGGCTGTTATTTTTAGTTAATATTATCAGATCGGGTTAACACATTTTGGTGAGTTTGTATTCTTCTCATGCATTTCTTTTTTACCTGTAGTTATATAAAGGAAATGTCATTCTTGGAAACTTCTTATGTTCTGGCTTCCACTGAACAAGTATGTTGACCAATAATTATTACAGATTCATAAATGTAATGTATGTTAGCATATGTGAAACTGGGTAAAAGGAAATAAAATAATCGTTTTAGATCAGATATAATATACTTATGTATATGTTCTACACGTATGCTATATATATGTACATATATATGAATGATATATAAACTTTTACTACCTGTCATGCGTAACACAAAGAACATATTTTGTTAAGTACAAGTAAGTAAGGTAGACTTTCTCCTCAAACATTGTACCTTTCGTAAATCACATCTTCCTTTTTCAAATTTATTCTGTTCAATATGAGGTCTTAATAGATGGAGACGGAACGTGGGTAGTCGTTTTAGAGTCGCCTGTAACGTAATGGTACAAATTTTCGCAAGATAAGTATTGTATAAATGACTATCATACACATGCTAGTCTTAGGGAGACAACTCAAAATATTCTTAAAACTTGGTCATTGAGCGATTTATATCTCTTTGCTCTAAAAAGCTGATACAAAAACCGATTTTCGTTATTTTCCCTGATCTGTCTCTTCAATTCACATTTTTACTCATTACCTTGTAAGACTTTAGAGTGCCTTTGTTATTGATGAATTTTAACCATTTTTTTTTTAAATGTAAAAAAAGAATGTAAAAAAAGCATGTTCTTTTTCTGATTTTTTTAAATGAATATGGGTCAAATTTGATTTAATTTTATACTAATTTGTATAAGATTGGTTGAGATGAAAGCAATTCAAACTTACTTAAATCTTTCTCAATGCGCATGCCAAGATGGAAACAATCAGTAATATTAACAATTGGTACTAAGTCAAGGCTTGGAGAACAGATTCATGTGTGGCTTAGGTTTCCTTATCCAGAAAATTCTTCTGAAGACAACCTGTCAGTTATGTTGACCCATTTCAACTAGCACATAAGGCTCAATATTGTGTTTTCTAATTCCCCCCAAAAGAAGCATCGTTTCCGCTTGTCCCAGTATTCCATGTGAAACTGGATCCTTTGTTGTTGATAATGAAACACTATTGATCGGGTAAGATGAGGAAAAAACAACAACAAATAAATTTCTGTCATTATTCCCGTTTAACACCAATTTACGACCTATTCTCAGTTATTACATCACAGTTTTCTGCCTCTTAAATCATTGTTTCGATTCAACCGATAGATGCTGGAACTGGATTTCTTACTTTGTATTTCAGGCAGGATATTACTATTGTTAATATTTGTAACTTCTTTCTTATAACAACGGTTTTGATTTCAGGTGCCGTGTACACTTTTTTCTTGTTGAGTTTCATGACAACTATTAAAACTTAGTTTTGATTTCTTAAAGTTTTATTGTTGTTACAGCATTGTTGTTGTTGTTGTTGTTATGGCAGGGGCAGCATATTGACTGTATGGTTTGTGTTGATGTGACATCAAATGACATCTTGATAGAGTTCCTTCGTGAAAAAGTAGTATCGCGTTTTGAACTCTTTGTCTGATAGTAAAAGCTGATTTCTACATTATACTAAAAGGTGAACAGACACAAATCGTTAGGCTTTAATACTTAAATACGTAAAGCTTTAATACCAAAAGGTGAACAGACACAAATCGTGAGACCTAAATGCTTAAACAAATCGTTAAGCTTTCATAACAAAAGGTGAACAGACACAAATCGTGAGACTTAAATGATAAATCAAATCGTTAAGCTTTCATACCAAAAGGTAAACAGACACAAATCGTGATACTTAAATGATAAAACAAATCGTTAAGCTTTCATACCAAAAGGTGAACAGACACAAATCGTGAGACTTTAATGCTAAAACTAATCGTTAAGCTATGATACCAAAAGTTGAACAGACACAAATCGTGAGACTTAAATGATAAAACAAATCGTTAAGCTTTCATACCAAAAGGTGAACAGACACAAATCGTGAGACCTAAATGCTTAAACAAATCGTTAAGCTTTCATACCAAAAGGTGAACAGACACAAATCGTGAGACTTAAATGATAAATCAAATCGTTAAGCTTTCATACCAAAAGGTAAACAGACACAAATCGTGATACTTAAATGATAAAACAAATCGTTAAGCTTTCATACCAAAAGGTGAACAGACACAAGTCGTGAGACTTTAATGCTAAAACTAATCGTTAAGCTTTCATACCAAAAGGTGAACAGACACAAATCGTGAGACTTTAATGCTAAAACTAATCGTTAAGCTTTCATACCAAAAGTTGAACAGACACAAATCGTGAGACTTAAATGATAAAACAAATCGTTAAGCTTTCATACCAAAAGGTGAACAGACACAAATCGTGAGACCTAAATGCTTAAACAAATCGTTAAGCTTTCAAACCAAAAGTTGAACAGACACAAATCGTGAGACTTAAATGATAAATCAAATCGTTAAGCTTTCATACCAAAAGGTAAACAGACACAAATCGTGATACTTAAATGATAAAACAAATCGTTAAGCTTTCATACCAAAAGGTGAACAGACACAAGTCGTGAGACTTTAATGCTAAAACTAATCGTTAAGCTTTCATACCAAAAGGTGAACAGACACAAATCGTGAGACTTTAATGCTAAAACTAATCGTTAAGCTTTCATACCAAAAGTTGAACAGACACAAATCGTGAGACTTAAATGATAAAACAAATCGTTAAGCTTTCATACCAAAAGTTGAACAGACACAAATCGTGAGACTTAAATGATAAAACTAATCGTTAAGCTTTCATACCAAAAGCTGAACAGACACAAATCGTGATACTTAAATGATAAAACAAATCGTTAAGCTTTCATACCAAAAGGTGAACAGACACAAGTCGTGAGACTTAAATGATAAAACTAATCGTTAAGCTTTCATACCAAAAGGTGAACAGACACAAATCGTGAGACTTTAATGCTAAAACTAATCGTTAAGTTTTCATACCAAAAGGTTAACAGACACAAATCGTGAGACTTAAATGCTTAAACAAATCGTTAAGCTCTCATACCAAAAGGTGAACAGACACAAATAGTGAGACTTAAATGATAAATCAAATCGTTAAGCTTTCATACCAAAAGCTGAACAGACACAAATCGTAAAGATTTGTATAGCTTTAATACTAAACTGTAATCAGACACAGATCGTAAAGCTTTAATACTAAGAATAATCAGACACAGATCGTAAAGCTCTAATACTAAAAGACGAAGAAACACAAATTGTAAATCTTTATCGTTAAAAAATAAACAGACACAGATTGTAAAGTTTTAATTCAAAAAAATAATCAGACATACACCATAAAGCTTTAATACTAAACTGTTATCAGACACAGATCGTAAAGCTTTAATACTACTAAAACTTTAATATACACTGTAATCAGACAAAAATCTGAAAGCTTTAATACTAAGCTGTAATCAGACTCAATTTGTAAAGCTTAAAACTAAGCTGTAATCAGACACAGATCGTAAAGCTTTAATACTAAGCTGTAATCAGACAAACATCTTAAAGCTTTAATATAAACTGTAATCAGACAAAAATCTTAAAGCTTTAATACTAAACTGTAATCAGACACAAATCATAAAGCTTTAATATAAACTGTAATCAGGCACAAATCTTAAAGCTTTTATATAAACTGTAATCAGGCACAAATCTTTAAAGGGATATACAGACAAAAGTTTTATGCTTTCTCATTCCTTCTATGAATATACTATAAATGTGTATTCCAAATAAATACAATGATCTGTCCTAGTAACAAAGATTTCCTCTTCTTAAATGAAAAACCGGGTGTTTTCCTAACTTGACCCACGTGGGTCTAGATAGAAAATTTAGATTTCGCGCTAAAATTTCGCAGTAAATGATTGGACGGTTGAAGTACCTGTCTCATGATCTACGGCGAAAACAACCCAAAATAAACGACCATTGGTTGTTTTTGTCACGTGACCTATTTGAAAATAACTCGATGATTTCGTTTACGTTTTACTTTTTGTTAAAGAACGTTCAAATATTGACGTTCAAGCCCGCATTTCACTACAAACATACTGGGAATTTAAAGTTCTTCGTATTGAACGTGATTTGAGCAAATAATATCAGTTTTAATTTTTTGGGCTCTCATTTGCCTGTGTATCCCTTTAATACTAAATGATGAACAGACACAAATCTTTTAGCTTTAAAACTAAAACCTTATCTGTCTTTTATCTGTTAACTGTTTTATCTGATTTGGTTTGTTTTAGATCTGTATTTTCTCTACTTGGAAAGCGAGTAAATTTCAGTTTTATAGCTGTATCACGTGAGTTGTATAGTATGACGTAATATGATCTTGGATGAAAGTCACCATGTTCTATGTGAAAGCGTCATAATGAAAATCCATGTGTTTGCTAATACAAGTTTAATAGCACAAATAATTCTTATATTACCTAACATTGCAGATCTAGGATGTGCTCGAAAACTGTTTCCTATTTTAACGTTTCATTACAAATTTTTTTAAGTGCTTTATAATGTCTTTTCTAATTAAGTGTAAAATGCAAAACACATTGCAAATATCTGTTATTAAGATACGCTTAGTCATCCTGAATTGTAATGGAAGAAGGAATAAGGTATGAGAATGAAGCATTCGCTAATTACAAGGACAATAGTTAGTTGTTTGTAGCTTGTTCAAGCTTGCACACTGTGATCTTACAGCTTTCATTTCATAGAAAACACTGTTAGTAAACATGAATCAAATAAATACATGAATATGTGTGTTCTCTTAGACGTATTATACAAACAGTTGACGGTTGAGAGATTTTAACACAGAAAAAAATGAATGAAATGACGAACACTACAAAGCAATAATTATATATACTAGTATACTACGATTTATATCATAACAAATACTGTTTATCTGTTTTTGTCTTATCGCAAATTATATCTTTACTGGAAGCTTCTGGGACTCCAGTTGCACAATTCTTTTTACACTACTTATACAATTTATGTTTATATCTGTTTCTGTATTTATTTCAGGGCTATGGCTTCACTAATCCGGAAATTCCGGAGAAACTCCGACAAACGCCCGTCAAGTAAACAAAAAAGCGGGAAATCGTCACGTTTTAGTTGTTTCTGTTTAGGATTTCCCGAATCTGAAGACCGTGATTTATCTAAACAGCCATTGAAACGAAAAGACATCGAGACAAAAAATCCTGATTCAGAAAGCATGGGGAAAGTTGAATCAAAACAATTTAAAAAAGGCTCAGATGACCTACTTGAATTTGGAAAAGAGCCACTTCCAGAAGATTTAAAAAAGAAGGATGGCAGCTCTGACGAAGTTCAGGGTAATGCAAAATCATCTGGCGATAAGTCCGGATTTGACGTCACTGATTCTAAAACAGATGATAAAATTGAAGTGCCTGATATATCTGTAGATGTTCATAAAGAAAATGGTGCTATCAATAAAGAAGCTAATGAGGAAATTAAAAATGAAGATGGAGAACCAGAAAAGCAAAGTCAAGGTTCCTCTTCAGAAAGTAGTTCCTCGTATGAATCTTGTGGCGATGACGAGAAAGCGGAAAGTGGCGCTAAGAAAATGAAACGCAGTAAAAGTAAAAAGAGTAAAGATGAGAATACGGATATTGAAAATACTCAGTTACTTGAGAATACGGATATTGAAAATACTCAGTTACTTGAGAATACGGATATTAAAAAACCTCTGGTAACTGAAAGTGAGACAGTCAATAATCAGAATCAGGAAAATGGTTGCCTTGACACAACATCTTCAGAAGAGGATTCATCAGATGATGTAGAGAAAAAGGATTTAGACACAGAAAAGGATAAAACAGCAGAACCGACACAAAAGAAAAGTAAAAAGAAGAAGCCTTTCGGGCGTATGCAAAGCAAAATACTCGATGCATTGTCATTTCAAAATGTTGACTCCTTTTCACCTGAAATTTGTATTGACTTTATGAAAAGTAAGCCGTCGTTGCAGTTTCTTTCCGCACTGAATCGGAAACTGAATCACAAGGACAAGGAGTGGAATGGTGAATTTTTAGACCTAAATGGGTTCCAGTCTTTACTGGATCTTGTGGACATACTAGGTATCAGGCGTGTAACTCAGCTGTCAGATGCTATGTTGTTACTGGAATGTATCGGCTGCATCAAAACTCTGATGAACTCAAAGATGGGTCTAGCATACCTGGTAGAACATGGGCACTCCTTGAAAAGACTTGTCACAGGTAATATTTACTGGTATATTATATAAAAGCAGTCAGTTTGCACAAAAGTAGAGCTGTTATTAAGAAACCAGCACTTTTTGTCATAATATGTAAAAATGGTTTTGTCTCTTCTATCACTCACTCTTTTAAACCTTCCTCTGACTTAGCTGAAGAGTTGGGTTTTTTTCTAAAAAGGTAAATATGAACACTATTAATTATAATCGGATAGTAGAAAGTGTACCATGAACAGTTAAGCTAATACTTCTGGGGAGAATTTTTCAGTAATGTCACAGATACAAACATAAGCAGATTAATCTTTGTTTTTAAACTACCTTCTATAGGAAATAGATCAAAACTTTGTCTCTATACAAGCTTCTATAGGAAATAGATCAAAACTTTGTCTCTATACAAGCTTCTATAGGAAATAGATCAAAACATCCATTATATCCCAGACAAAATATTAATGTATCAGAAGTCTAACTAAACAAAAACAAAGGACAAACATAGCTTAACACTGATGTTAAATGTTTACTTGTACTATAAATCAAGCTACGTCTACCTAACCAAGTAGGGATATACTGTAATAAAATCTGTAAAGACCAGCCAATAAAATAACTATTACTTGGATTTTTATCAAAATCATGTGAAAATTAGCAGTAGAATGAACTAAAGTCTGAATTTAAGAACAAATGGGGCCGGCTATTAAGACGACCATATTTTGAGTTGTTTTACAGACGAATTTTTACTCTGACTGAAATGCATGTGTACCACAAGCATTTGATTCGTTAAGCATTTTGTCGAGGTATCGAAAGCACTTATGACGTTTTGAGAGATGTTTTTAAGAAGTCGGTAACAGTTTGAAATTGACTTAAGCTACGAATGTTTATAAGGAGATTAGAGTTTTGTTTTATTACCTTGACAAACTAATCTGTTTGACGTTTTAACGAAGACGGTGGGAGTGAACTGCACTAACACACTGTTTACAACAAACTTGGTTTGCTGACGTAAAACATGTTTGTATCAAAAGGCAGAAAAATAAGCTCTGAAGAAGCTTTAAAACAATAAAGCTCTTTAAATTCTCATTCATGTTTTGGAGGTTTCGTTTTCAATCCTAGGAGATGAACAACATGCAGCGTCTGATAAGAGTCTGCGCTGTTTACATGGAGAACTTTCATCCCTTAATAGAACGAAATTGAAACTTTATACAAGAAACCTTTTTAATTGAAAATGGACTCGTCCAATTAACAGTGATGGCATAATCCATTGGGAATAAATGGTTTAAGAAAATCTTGTTTTTATCTTCCCATCATGCATCTTTTTATGCCCCCGAAGGGAGGCATATTGTTTTTGAACTGTCCGTCAGTCCATCCGAAAACTTTAACATTGGCAATACCTTTCTTATTAGTAAGTGGATTTACTTCATACTTGGACACAACACCCCTTTGGACAAGGCCTTTACACTGACCTATAATTATTTGACCTTGACCCCTGATTGACCTTCACCTTGAAGATCCAATTGTTCAAAAACTTTAACATTGGCAATAACTTCTTTATTAGTTAGTGGATTTACTTCATTCTTGGACACAACACCCCTTTTGACAAGGCCTTTTCAGTGACCTATATTTGTTTGACCTTGACCCCTGAATGACCTTCTTCTTGAAGATCCAATGGTCCAAAAACTTTATCATTGGCCATAATTTCCTTATTAGTGAGTGGATTTGCTTCATACTTGGACTCAACACCCATTTGGACAAGACCTTCCCGCTTACCTCTAATTATTTGAATTTGACCCCTGAATATCCAACCGTCCAGAAACTATTATTAGGCCATAATTTCCAAATTAGTAAGGGGATATTCTTCATACTTAAACACAACACCACTTTGGACAAGACCATCTCACTGTCCTGTAATTACCTGTAATTATTTGACCTTGACCCCTAAATATCCAACCGTCCTGAAACTATTATTTGGCCATAATTTCCAAATTGGTAAGGGAATATTCTTCATACTTAAACACAACACCACTTTGGACAAGACCATCTAACTGTTCTGTATTTATTTGACCTTGACCCCTAAATGACCTTCACCTTGAAGATCCAATTGTTCAAAAACTTTAACATTGGCAATAACTTCTTTATTAGTTAGTGGATTTACTTCATACTTGGACACAACACCCCTTTGGACAAGGCCTTTTCAGTGTCCTATATTTGTTTGACCTTGACCCCTGAATGACCTTTATCTTGAAGATCCAATTGTCCAAAAACTTTATCATTGGCCATAATTTCCTTATTAGTAAGTGGATTTGCTTCATAATTGGACTCAACACCCATGTGGACAAGACCTTCCCGCTGACTTGTAATTATTTGACCTTGACCCCTGAATATCCAATTGTCCAGAAACTATTATTCGGCCATAACTGCTAAATTAGTAAGTGGATATACTTCATACTTAAACACAACACCCATTTCAACAAGACCTTCCCGCTGACCTTGACCCCTGAATATCCAATTGCCCAGAAACTATTATTTGGCCATAATTTCCAAATAAGTAAGGGGATATTCTTCATACTTAAACACAACACCACTTTGGACAAGACCATCTCACTGTTCTGTATTTATTTGACCTTGACCCCTGAATGACCTTCACCATGAAGATCCAGTTGTCTAGAAATTTCCACATTGCCCATAACTTCCGTATTAGTAAGTGGATTTACTTCATACTTGGACACAACCTCTTTAGGATAAGACCTTCCCACTGACCTATATTAATTTGACCTTGACCCCTGAATGACTGGTTCTCAGATCAAAGGTCAAAGCACCACTTTCGGGGGCATTGTCATCTTACAGTGACAGTTCTTGTTGTATTTAAAGAAAGTGATATGTGTGCGACTTCTTATTCAGTTTCTGAATTTCCTTTAAACTGCGCGATTAAATAACCTTAATGAGCTAATAAACAACTGATGGTTAAGCAAAGGATTTTTATTTTATTTTTAACTACAACTATTGCTCCTGTTTCTTATGCCATATGGTCTTGAAAACACAACATATGTAGGATCATCCGTGTCCTGAGGTGACTTCTAGTGTCAAATTTTAATTCAAGATTTCCAGAATCATCTCTAAATTATACTGAATACGGGGTAATATTGAAATGATGATATTTTTAACTGAAAGCAAATACCATACAGTGAAACGATTTTGAGAAAAAAAATCAAATAAGTTTTGCAGAATGAATGCACATCTGAAAAACCTGCCTTAAAACGCGTTTAACTAACTCGTTACAAGATGAAAGTGTAATTCAAGGCGACATCTAAAGACAAACTCAAAGGTTATTTGCATTTATAGGCAGTATTTAGTTACATTTCCTCTTTTCTCAGTAGTATTTCAGTGGTATATTCTGCCAGATATGTTGCTGGGAGATTTTTTTCTTCTTAAAGGAAATAAAGAGCTGTATCCTCCTTTCTTCAATTGTACCTTTCAACGTAATTCATCATATTGATTATTTTTAAGTTTATGAGTAATTATTTTAAAACAAGAAATACGAATTCTTGATCGTCACGTTTCATCGTGTACACAGAAATGGCAGAACCCACATTAGAAATGGCTCAATGTGATGTATTCAATCTTACTGCAGCATTATATTCTAATAAAATCAATTATTATAACAGACGGTATTTCATGAAAAATACATACTGATTTCGTTCCATTCTACTTCTGCTTCAGCTTCTTAACATAGCAGTTTGTACACACCAAAACGCAGCTAAATTAGACTCACTTCAACAACAACAACAAATCAGTAAAGTTATGTTTCAGTTAACTCCCTTTAAACACAAGATTCATCTACAGATATCTAAGAAACAAAAACAAGTTACATATACTTAGTTGTCTTTGTAAAACTAAATAACGTTTTCTTATGTTCACATTTAATTGGGCATTGTTGTAAATCATGGTTGTGATAAATTATCTTTTCTAACTGTACATCTTCAGCTTGGAAAACAATTCTACCCCGTGAGTGATTTTTTCTCAGAATTTCCTGATTTATATAGCAACAATTATTAACCTTGAGCAATAAAAAGTAAATGTTAGACATATAAGATTGAGATAACAAACTCAGAAGATTTTCGATATTTTGTTTAATGACTTTGTTGTCGTTTTTGTTTTCTTAGTCATATTTCCTTACGTCAATGGTTAAGTTAAATGTCATGACATTATCCCTGTTAGAAATTTGTTATGTATTCTGGAAGATTGACTGAAACGTATGTATTTGTTGAGATGACTGAACTAATATAACTAACTAAATACAGGACACCAAGCTTTTATTTTCAAAAAAAAGATAATGTTTAAACGATAGGATTCAGACAACAAACTCATGTTTAAAAGTTATGTGTTTTATCGTAGAATTCATTTTTAGAAGCCAGACAACAAACTCATGTTTAAAAGTTATGTGTTTTATCGTAGAATTCATTTTTAGAAGCCAGACAACAAACTCATGTTTAAAAGTTATGTGTTTTATCGTAGAATTCATTTTTAGAAGCCGAAGCTTCTAAAGCTACTCCCCATATTTTCTAGTTACAATCACATGACCGCCTCTTATCCATACATTCGCGTTGAAAAATAGTACCACAGGTTGTATGAGTTTTCATTGCAGTTTCGATAAAAGTTCTTTGATATTGCAGAATTCTGTTGATTTTGAAAGCATAGTGTATTATTTCAATTTTTTTTCCTTATCTTTACAATTCAAAATGTCTTTAGAATTGTGGTAACTAGTTCAGTTGTTTCAAGTATTTGGCATATACCTTCACATTAAATGCACGTTCTTTGTTTGGAATACAACTGCTTTTAAAGATATTCAAAAGAATGCAGTTTAATGGGGTGTACATGTCAACATGAATTAAGTTGTACACCTAATGGAAATCACCTAGAAAAACAGAGTAGCCCGTTTGATTAAATGGATTAAGGAATTTAAGACTGTCAGTCGGCAGTTTAACCACGCAATGGTTTAGTAAAATGCCATGACATTTAATATCCCTTTTAGAGATTAATTCTGCATTTAAGAAGATTGGTTACAACATTTGCATTTACTGTGATGAAAGAACTAAAAATACTTCAACAGAATCTAACCCAATAGCGTTGAAGAAAGTCTCACAGGTTTACGAGACTGACTGCTTACATGCACCACAGAGTCAAATACTTTTATACAGGAGGTTTTCCCAGAGATTCAGTGGAAAACCATATCCGTCAAGACCATTTTACAATACAAAAAAGTTGATAACAACTCTGAGACTTTTAAAATACTGAACCATTTCATAACTCGCCACGATTTTATTTCCTGTTCTAAAAACTCGAAATAAATGTTAGAAGTTGATTCCATTGCTTCACTCTTACATTGTGTTCACTTTAATTGCCCTCTAGAGTCTAGGTAAGCGGAAAAAACCTTTTCAGTGTATCAGACACAAACAATCTCACAAGAGAGTCGTTTGTAAAGAAAACCATTGTAAACTTAAGTTACAATGTACGATAAAAATAGTATTTCATTAGCAAGTTCGGTTATTTCATTAGCTACATAATCCTGTCTCTCGCGGTCGATAGCTTCCAACAGACTATTTTTACAGCCATTGCATCGTTTAAATCCATTTGCTTAATGAGATTGTACATCACATATAAGACACGATTGACTGTTTTTTTATTTATTTATTATTTGATTTTATTGTATTTTTGACGTAACTTTTATCTGTGTAGGATCTGACGTCGTTCATCAAACGCCTGTAAGACATGACCTAATCATAGTTTGCCATTACGTGTTAACTGCACCATTGAAACAGAAAACAATGATTATATGAGAGACTATGTATCTTAAAAATTACAGGGTCGTCTAAATGATAAATGTTTGCTGAATAATAGCCTGCCCCTGGAAATGTGTTTGAAAATGCAAGCAATTTCTCAATAACAGTTATTTTTGCTCATATTTAGGAATAATTCAGATAGATTACAGATATCAGATTTTTGTACTTATAACAACATGGTCTGGTGACAAGCAAAAAAGTATTTTCCATTAAGTAAAGCCTTTTGTGAGAATTTAATCTGACATATGTTGTCTGGGATGTCAAAATAGTTTTACAACAGCGAAGGGCTTTTATATAAGAGAAATGACCATATATTTATCTCCCTGTTCGAAATTGCAAATATGCTATATAAAATACATGTGCGTTGTCCTTCGGCTTTACTTTCTGCAGTCATTTCCTTTAGCCTTCTGTAAGAAGCATAAAACTGATGTATCTCCGACTTCTTATTTGCTTAATTTAACAATGCAGTACAGTTGCATTTTCACCACAAACACTATCTAACAGAAGAGCATATGGTAAGGTTTGGTGGTAAAATCTGTTGTCATCCACGAATTGAATCACAGTGACAACTTTTTGTATGACAATAGCTGGTGTTTTTGTTTGTTTCTATAGCGACAAATTCTTGAGGCAAATTATAGTTCCGTCTCGGCGAAACATAAGCCGTTAAGCAAGTGGCAATATTAGAGTTGTTTGTTTCATATTCTTCAATTCTTCTGCCAAAGGTCTGACGAAAACCCAGCAAAAATATATGTTTTGACACAAGCTACAGGATGTATGCCTAGCATACACTAAGATGTCGTATTAGTCACTTAAATGAGCTGACTAGAATCTGTTATCATATGTCGTCTTTGGTAGATCAAAATAAAGAGAACTCAGTGTTCGCGGAAAGTATGGTGTGGCTGTGCTTATCAATCAAGTACCATTTTGTCTACAGAGATTCTTTTCTTTTAAATGGATTTTTTTAAGAAAGAGCGATTTGTCATAAAATCGGAAATCAGGGGTCACTTGATTTTTGTAAAGACTTCTATAGGAAAAAAATTTCTCAACAGTATCCAAAATGCCTGGCGTTGAGATATTTGATGTGTAACATGGCCTAGTAGACCTCTACCAAGTTTGTTCAAATCTTGGCCCTGGGGACAAAATTGGGCCTGCCCCTGGGTCACCAAGGCTAACTAGAATACCCATGTCGAGGCCGCCGATGGAAAGCCGCCTATGGGGATGGGACAGTAAAATGGAAACTGTGGGAAGGACAAAGCAGGCCTGTATGATTTCTCTTTCAGGGAGCATAACAAATGTATCACGGTATTTTCAAATTCTTCAATGCATGGAGCAGTAATGGCCCAAACAAGGTCTATCATCAACATTTTGGACCTTTGAGCTCTCACTGCGACTTTGACCTCAGAGCTAGGAATATGGGTCTTACACGCGACACACCGTCTCACCAAGGAAAAAATTTGCCAAGGTATTTTAAAAGTCTTCCATGCAGGGAGAAATTATGGCCCGGAAAAGGTCTATCATCAAAAATTTGGACCTTTGACCTGGCACTGTGACCTTGACCTTTGAGCTGTGACCTCTGAGCTAGGAATATGGGTCTTACACGCGACACACCGCCTCATCAAGGAGAACAAATATGCCAAGGTATTTCAAAATCCTTCTTTGCACAGAGAAGTTATGGCCCAGACAAGGCAATCTGGACGGACGCACGTACTCAATTACATACTTTGAACTGCGGTACCAAATGTGACGACTATGTCGAGCTATCCGCCATTCTCTGCCATTCACTTGGGAATATATATATACACACACAAACACACACACACCAAGGCTGAAAACAGATTTTTGTACTTTTCCCTTCAAAGTGTTCATTTATTGATCGATATTTGAGATATTTGATATGTAGGTAACTTCCAAGATCCTTTACCCTTAGGTGGAGTTTGAGACCACTGGGTCAAGGTCGAAGGTCACCACAGCAAATAATAGATTCTCTTTACTTTCTCTGTAATAGAGCCATTATCTGTTGACTGATATTTTAGTTATTCGGTTTTAGGCACCTACAAAACTTCAATCAGAAAATGTAATACTGCTTTTGACGTCTGCATGAGCGATTCAGGGCCATCATGACCCTCTTGTTATATTTGACAGAATTTTAGATAAGGTCTAGGCTTACTATAGAGATGCTGATTGGATAAACAGAAATGTGTCGAGTCTGTGGAATGAAATGTAACACATTATCCTGTCTGAGTGTTGCAATGATTAATATCCAAGATGTAATTTGTGGACAGACTGTAGAGTTATTAACACGCAAGGTATGCATTTAGAGGAACAGTTTTGAATCGCTTTTTCTTCCACCCAACCCACGGTAAAAGTTTCATGACACATTGTACTGAAATATTGATAAAAAAACTCTGTAACTGGAATAGAGACTAGATTTTCCCTCATTTCTATAAATATAATTTTAAACCAAGTCGCTATATTATATTGCTATACGATTTCTAAAACATTGTTTTCGTAACTAGAAACACTATTTCTGAATCATTGCTTTGCAGCCTGCTTGCATAGAACATGCAATATCAGAAATGTTTAATCATTATTATGCTCCCCGAAGGGCGAGCATATAGTTGCCGCTTTGTCCGTCCCGTCCGTCCGTCCGTTCGTTCGTCCGTCATAATTTTGTCCGGAGCATAGCACAAAAACTATGAGAGATATCAAGACCAAACTTCATAGGTAGTTAGATCTCATTAAGGAGCAGTGTAGTGCACAAGAACCATAACTCT
This sequence comes from Cyclina sinensis, assembly GCA_012932295.1. Classification (NCBI taxonomy): domain Eukaryota; kingdom Metazoa; phylum Mollusca; class Bivalvia; order Venerida; family Veneridae; genus Cyclina; species Cyclina sinensis. Next base: position 13,603,477 of record JAAONU010000014.1, on the reverse strand, counting down.
TGCTTTATTAATTTTTGAGTTATTGCCCTTTGAAATTTCTCATACTTATTTTTTGTCCGAGGCATATCTCACAAAGTATAAGAGTTATCAACTTGAAACTTTATAAGTAGATAGATCTCATTGATGAGCAGTGCAGTGCATAAGAACCATAACTCTTGCTTTATTAATTTTTGAGATATATTGCCTTTTGAAATTTCTCATACTTATTTTTTGTCCGGGGCATATCTCACAAAGTATAAGAGATATTAACATGAAACTTTATTGATAGATAGATCTCTATGAGGAGAAGTGCAGTGTGCAAGAACCGTTACTCTATTTTGCATAATTTAGGAGTTATTGCCCTTTGTTATTTTTCATACTTTAAAAAATACATATTAAACAATAGCCCTTTTGGAATTGGCATTTATTCGGGGAGCATCCATCGGTTCTACCGATTTCTTGTTTGTAATCAGTTCTGAAAGTTTGTATTAAAACATTATAAGATATAAAAAAAATTGCATAATAAATGTCTGTTAGGTGACATTTTACATTTTCTGTTCCACCTTAAAACATTATCAGATTGTAAGTAAACATTTAATATTGAAGAGGGTCAAATATACGGCTGAACACAATTAAACTCTCATGATGGAAATGTTATGATGAACGTTTTGTTTAATCTTTTCTTCATTAATAATCGTTTCATTTACTTATTAATTGTTTGCTATTCGCTTTCCTAATGAGTTTTGTGAAATGTATAAAACTATAAAAAATGAACTTTCTTGTTCTAATGATATGTATTTTTTCTACACCAAAATTGTTCGTCTGTAGATTAAGGTAGGATTTTTATTCGTGTAATCATATTTTCGACACACATTATGAGAAAATTAATGCGATGAAGAATAATAAACGTATTAAACTGCAATTGGGTACCTTTTTTAATTTATACAATTCAAAGTATGAAATGTGTGAATAGCAGCATCTCTGTCGAACAGATTGCTAAGAAGTCTGAATGTAACAAAGCATGTGAGTAAGACATTAAAATAATGGCTGCTTTTGCGAATGTAGTGACTATGGACTGATTCTGACACACTAAATTCGTGCTCTTCAAGTGAGTATACTGAATAAATTGGTTTCCAGTATTGAGACAGACTGATTAAACAAAATTCTATCGTCTTGAGTTATTTATCGTCGGTACCGTGCCCATATGACCGACGCCCCTAAAGATTAGTATAATTTGTAGGGTATGCAAGATACAGAATGCATCCCATCCGAACACTCTGGTTTTTACATGTACAGCACTCTATACCACGGTTACATCTCACGAAGACATTAGAATGTTAGTGGAGGAGTGGGGGATCAACTCGGGACCCCATTTACATCCGCGCTCCACTGACACTCCGTCCCTCGACATTCGAAGTATAGTTTTCTTTTTATAGCTGAACAGAACAGAACATACACTTTATTCTCTCAGGTACATAAGTACAGTATGAGGAAAATAATAAAAAAACAGATTAAAGTTGAAACTTTTGCCATTTAAATAGTTTACTCTTCTTCTATCTGAAGAGTGACCCAACATTTTTTTTTCTTTTTGTTACTCTATTGTAGTGTGCCACTAATTATTTTAATGGCTTATTTAATTCAAAGACTCTGACAAACTCTGGTTGCAAACCATCGCAGACCTGTCTTACCAAAACGGGAGAGATTTAAACTTAGATTAACTAATGTCGTTTCGGTCATGAATGTCATGATTGTAAGAGTAATGTTGGGGACTTCTTTTCTTTGAAACCTTCAGTTATGAACTATTTCAAAAGTAACTACAATTTTATTACCTATAAGGTTTAGAAATTGGTCAAAACCGAATAACCAGTCAGAAGAGGTGGATAAGGCATGAAATGCATCGTGGCCTTACATAATATTAACTCTAATTGTCCCCTAGAGTTATGTTTACCTGGTCAAAGAAGCCTATTCAATTTATTTAGATAAAAGTTTAGATTTCTAGGTTAACAATTGAAAATATAGGGATGCAAGTGTCAGCTGCTAGTGATGTTATTCCCAGGGCAAGTCTTGTTATATCATTTGCGACCTAATCGTGTCCTCAGCGCGGTCGATATCTTGCAAAAAGAGAAAAATTGTAGAGATATCGCAGCGTTTAATTCCATTTGCTTAATGATATTGACTATGACATATAAAGCCGCAACTGACAATGGCGTTTCGGTGAAACATTTAATTTGCGTAGGATATGATATTGTCCAATAGGCTGGTGGTGATTAACACATAGAATTTCTCATAAATTTTGTTCATTTTTTATAGTTTATTAGAATCTTTTAACAATAACAGAAAAAAAAATCAAGAGAGAGGTGAATTTCAAGAAAATACAATTTCGGTCTTACGTCATAGGTCTGCTGTGAAGTAACATCAGAAATAAATTAAATGAAAATAACCATTGTTTGATTGAGTATTGCTTTGTCAGCTAGTGACAGGCAAAAGTGTTTACAATTTGACAGTTGCATTCCATGTGACATGATAATTCAAGTTTATATCAGTAAGGCAGACTTTTAGTTGATGTCTCTCTAAGACAAACCTGAAAGAAAAAAATGAACTAATTCCAACATGTGAAAATATTCAAAGTCACCGTGTAAAAAGTTGGGTTAAACATTCTTAGAAGGGCATGTTCTTTAAAAAGCGTGCGCCACTTTTAATGCCTTTGACATAAACATCCATTTCCCTAGTTTTTTTAGTACTTCCATGCGTCGTCACTGACTGATACCTGTGACAGTTTGATGAGATTGATGTATAATTGATGCATTCATTATAATGAAACATCAGTTCAGAAGGTAAGCATATAACTGAAACACTTTGGAAACATTTTGTTGAAATAGTTTTAATGTATTCTGGACATATGGAAAAGAACCTGGTAATCCACTCGGATCAAATAATTATTTACTCATTCAACCATAAGGAAGTCATTCAAAAGTATCAACCCAGTTTTAAAAAGCAGCAGCTAGCGTTTTTGTTTGTTTTTAGGGTGACTCATTTCTTTCAAATTTCCCTATTCTTCGAACTTAGATGGATGATTGACACTTTAGGCTGATTTTGATCAAGGTAGTTTTTAATTACAGTTTTAAATTGACAGTTTGCCCTTCATGAATGAAAATATCCTCTAAAATGCAATTCTACAACAATTAACTGATGTCCTGGTGACTTACACAATTCCCTTTTTGAAAATTGTTCAGACTAAGCCTCAGAGCGGTTGTATGAATGTATGATGAAAGAAAATGTTGTTTTTTTTATAATTCACTTTTATGTAATGATGCAGTAAAAGTCAGAGACCGAATGAGTATTGACGCAAACGTCACTATTCGTAAATGGTATCACCATAGAAATTATCTTGTTTATCTAAGCTAATACTTGTGAATGGAATGACAAACACTACAATCTCTTAGAGGAAAACTGTTTCAGATTAATAATTCTTTAGCAACATTCATCATTTTATTTTGGAATGGTACCCATAGTTTTATTCAGTACTGGTAAACTTACAGTAACTCCTTAAGTTTGCTCGTTTGATCTTGCCAAAGGCGTTGGGATCGTAGTCGATGCCTCAAACTTGCTTTTAAACTTAAAAGAAAAGAACAATTATAGCAATCGCTCATACGTCATGTCAGTAAGCCAGAAGCTTGTTTATTTTACAAGCTTGCTAAGGATCCTAACTTTTTTCTTTTTTTTTTTGCCTGTAAGCCATAGTGACCTGAATGTTCTTCCTTCAATTTCTTAGTTTTAATTGTAGTTTATATCATTCACTTTTAACCCAGGTAAAACTCTGAATACACAGCAAAAGAAAGAAAATGTTAAAAACGGTACAAGACTGCTGCTTTTTTGGCCTGTCTGTCATATGAAATAAGTTTTAGGCAACCTCGGAGATCTTTGAAAAGATCGATATTGTTTTCTAGAATAGCAAATTAAAATGTTTCTGAAACTAAGGAAGAAGTAGTCACCATGCTCCTAGATTTCAAAGTGATCTACTGCTAACACAATTGTCACTTGAATGTACAATGTCAAAGCAGTCATCGAATACCACTCAGTCTTTATAAGTTCTGCACGCAAACCATACAGCTTTGCTTTCATTCCACAAATCATAAAAATTGATGTCGTATAAAACGTGTCTTTGACATTTCATGGATGTTACAAATAATTACATGCAATTGGAGGTTGTTAAAAAGCAGCTTACTGCATTATTGATAATCTGAGAAACTCTGACTTGTGTGTTCAGGTTTCACTGCAGAGAATCTTGATTTCGCTAGGTTGATGCTCACATGCATGTCTCGTATCTGAAACAGTTTTCGAATCCTATCAAAACTTGATGCCATATGGCGAAAAACAGCCAAAATTAAAAGGTGAGCAGTTTTTGATGTCAGAAAAATAATGGGTAATTTAAAATTTCAAGTTCTTAAAATCAAAAGAAATTTCAAGGCTGTAGACTTTCATGGCATCAAGATAGCTCTTTGACTCTGTCATTCTTACGCGTTTTCATCATTTGATTGAGCGCGGTCGTTTAAAGTTTAATGTTTTTTCAAACGTATTAATTCTTTCATAAATAAATTTGATCGAGATTTAAGTAAATCTACAGAATATTCTCAGTCTTGTAGTATCAGGCAAAAATGCGTTTTCCAATAGTTGAGTAAGCGTCATTAGGATCGCTGATATAGACTAAACACTAAGGCAGGTGTTCTCACTGCCTTCGATTAACCAGGAATAAAAGATTGCTGGCCACCTTGGAACAATATTGAAGACTGAAAGACATGTTTGGTTTATATTGAAAACATCAGTGTAATATTTCTTGGATATTTAGAGAGACACTGTTTCAAAATGAACTGCAAGAGGAATTTGAAGGCATTGAATTTGCGTATCACAGTGCCTAGGTCAGTTGCAATGCAGGACGAAGACGCAGCGACAAGAAACATCTGCGGGACTTGATTCAAGTAATGTCAAGGAAGAAGAAACTGACTCTACTCAGACAGAAGATATCAACAGTGAAGAAATGAAAATTACTACCACTTGAAGATTCAGGACCCAAAAAAGAATTTATACAACGAAAATCAGACGGACGCTTGGCAAATATAATTAATGATATTGCATTTTCACAATCTCTGGTACAGCTTCTTCGGGATCCAACGGTGTTTAATTTTTCTAGGCTGCGGTCAAAGCTCAAATCTGATGATCGGAGATGGATGAGAGGATTCTTAAAACTTGGTGGGCTAGAAATGCTGTTTGAGGGATTGAGATCGTTTGGAAGTTATTCCGGAACATTTTCAAACTTGGTACAAAGGCTTGAATGTGTTATGTGCATTAAAACTGTGATGAACTCACAGATAGGAATGCAAACAATCACGACGTCTACAAAATTCGGGGAAAAATTCGCCACAGGTAAAAACCTAATATATGTCAACCTGTAATAGCAAAAGGTTACTTACGATTAATTCCGACACGACATATCTTGTATAGGTATAGCAATTATAAGCCCAGTATTTACGACGATATAATAAATAAATAAATAATAAATATTTTTGTATCGACTCAATGTAAGACTCTTTTTTCTCATCATTTCAGAACTGGTTAACAACGTTTGAAAATCAATAAAAGGAATATGTCAACCTGCTAACAAGAATATGTCTTTCTTATTAGCATGGCTGTACTTTTAGTATTGAGGCAAAAATGATACTCTTTCTAAAAGACTTTCAAATATCTAACAAGAGAAACAAGCAACGTTTGAAAAAATATCATGTTCCTTTGTTACAGTTATGACAGCCAAACACTCATTGAATTTAATTTACCTTAATTTATGGAAAAGAAATTATACCATTACAGACAATGTAACTGTCAGGAATGCTTTACTTTCACTTCTTGCTCTTGCAAAACTTGTTTACGTTACAAGAAATATGACAGCTTTTTTATCAAGTATATCAATATTTAACGCTCAGGACTGTAATTAGGGTACTTTTGAATCAGTTACTTGTGACGAATTGAACAGTTGAAAGACGGTACTTCTGTTTGTTCGATTACATAAATATGGCACAGGATCTAAGATGGACAAGAGTCGTTGATACTCATTATAGTCGTTATTATGTAATGTTCACTGCTAAATTTTACGTTAACACAGCATATTTTTCATAAACGGTCAGAAAAAAGAGCCATTGTTTATATAAAGATGCAGCTAGTAATGGTTTTTGGTTTATTATTTTTACACCTGTAATTTTGGCGGCCCGTCTTTCAAAAGCACTTTTTAGCAATCTCATAACGATTTCCAACTACACATAATAATGTTTCACTTTCTACAAAAACATTATGTATTCTATGTTCTACAATGTAATTTATTCTATTTTCTCGAGTAAAATGTATTTTATTTGTTCAACAAACCTTGTTTATGGATCAAGACTTTTCTTGTCGGAGAAACTGGCTTTCCCGAAACAATTAGTGAACTTTAGACTAAATGGGGTAATCCTCCGTGGTATTAAACGCATTTTGCTTTTCTCGAAAATAGCATATAGTAAAGGCAGTTTGTACATTTGACATTAGAGAAATTTGTTTAATAAGCTCATTTTCAGAACTTCCCCCTTGAGATATCAATCCGTTTAAATTATTCATTTCGTGGGGGCTTGATTCGCGTAATATTAGCCAAGAGTCGATGTCATATTTTCGCGGAAACCATGTTTCTTATGAACACTTCATATTTTGATAGAAACTTTAATTCTTTTATATAAGACATTATCATTCTTTTATATAAGACATTATCTTGTCTTTTGACAAAAAGAGGCTTTCAGACATCTTTACCCATTAATGCCTAGCGTCTACAAAAGTAGACATGGTATAAACAGTGCAGACCCAGATCAGACGCCGCATTATGCGCATCTTTCCTAAAAAAATGAAAATGATTTGTTGTATTTTTTGTTTTGTTTTTTGTTGCTGTTTTTTGGTTGTTTTTTTGTGTGTAGAAACAAGACGTTTCTCTTTATGTAAATTTCTTCATATCTAGACAATTATCTTAAATCAAACTAAGTTATTCATAAAAGCTGAACTTGCAACAAAGCAAGAGAAGAATAGTTATAAATAATCTAATAGATAGTCATGGTAGTTCCTTATAGGTGATCCAAGTCATCAGAGAAATTGTTGTGAACAAAGGCAGGAAGTTGGAATGCTTTTGAAAAGCTTTTGCATTGCTTTTGGTCTTCAAGAATGTAGTTTAAAAGACTTTTCCACGGCAATGAAAATATTAGCATCATCAAATCTTAACAATGCCATTTCATTAAAGTTGCTGTTTTTACTAACTATTATTTTCAGTCGTACATTCAATTTAAAATCAATAAAAAGTCAACGTAGACAAAGCGAAATATTCTAAGAACACACACATACGCATATACGCACGCAAGTATGCTTCGACGCACGCTCACACATATACACACATAAATATATATTTAAATGCTGCTTTTGTCTTTCTACAGGTAAAATGGTTTATGGCGTCAGGTACCTTATATCGATTGTTCTAAAATCTAAACATTTGACATTTCTCCTGAAACCATTACCTTGGAAATCAATTAAATCAAGTTGTAAGAAAGAAAGAAACAAGAAAAGAGTGTCATTTGTAACGGTAAAGAAGTCGGTACATATATGTTAAAAGGAATAAATAATAATAAAAGATAATACAGTTAACTCTTGATAACAAAAATAGCTTTTGGTAAGCAAATTGAAGTTGCTCAGAGGGCATATGATTAATCTTAAGATTTGGCCTTTGATTTGCACTTTTACGCTTGTTTCTATTTGCGAAAAGGGGCAGTTATACAGGTTGGTCGCTTTGTTGAATGGGGTTTAACGTCAGTTTTAAATGTTGTCAGTTAATAAGGAATAGGATGGTATGTTAATTCGTACGTTTCTTTTTGATAGTATGCAAAAATTCCGTGTGCAGTTGTTGTTTTTTTATTATTTAAACTGTTTATGAACAAAATGAAAGGAAGTACTAAGTACCATAAAAGTGAGCTCTCTCTTACTTTGCGAAACATTTTCTACAAGACACTGTAATCAGCAATACAATTGCCATTAACCGACAGCAGCAATAGGTTATTAAAAACACGAGACATACATGGAATTTTACAGACTGCAAGATGAACTCCGTTTAAAAGAGATCAATTCCCATGTACACTTTTAGTTAATCTGATCTTTATTCGAAATATTCAAGCAAATATGTTTTGACGGATTTCAAAAAAAAATGTTTACACAGTATGCCAGAGGCATCAGTCGGAGTATTTGTACAAGATGTTCATTGGGAGCAACTACAAATAGAATCGTCTTGTGTCTCAGTACTGTTTTGGGTACTTAATTAGCAGCAATTAAACGATTGATAATTGATATGATAGTTCACCAATTCGTCTACCCTATCATTAATATTGATATTTGAAATATGTTCGAAGTGTAGATTCTATAGCAGCTGGAGTGCAGGTAACTTTGGTATTTCAGCACGTGTCAGTAGCGCGGTCACCTGACTTTGTATATTATTGTCGATTGCATCGATGTCTTGATATTAACTGTTTCCATGTTTACAGGTTTGTAAACTTTATAACGAACAGACGAACTATCATTTGAACATAAATAGTTACTAATACATATATAAGTTGCCATGGATATAACCTATTTCGCAGCAACTAAAGGTCAGGGTTTGTTTAGTTATGTCAAAATTGCCTACTGTTTATTCATATATTTGTAACGTTCAGTGGCAAGCTCCTTACAACCTTTTGAAATTGGTAACTTCAGACAGTTTATGAGTCTGTAAGTAGCTCCATGATTTTGCCTACAGCATTTTGTTTCACATTTGGAGGTTATGGTGACAGTTTTATTTTTGAAATTTTCAGGGGATTTTGTCATTCGATGTTTGATCATGCACATAGTTCGTTTTTATTGTGTGTTTAAGATCTATAGCATACGAAATGTGCATAAAATAGTAACAAATGGAATATGTTCCTAAAGCAGCAAGTTCAAATTAGAATCTCTTTCTTTCACTGTTTTATTTGCTTGTCTATCTAGAATTAACGGTAGCCTGCCAGGGTCACTTGATTGCCTTTTCTTTTCAGTACGAGACACTGTAGAAATTATCACATCTCCGCCTTTGCAAAAAAAAGTAAGCATAGGCTATAGTTGTTAACAGTTTTCAGGCCAGGTTTAAGGTTTCCTGTTGTCGTTGTAATTATCGTGCAAGAAGTTTGCTGTGATTTTCTTTGCCTTGTGCACCTTATCTTTATGTAGAAGTTGGAGTATTTATCATCTGTGTGTATGTCTAGAATCATCAAATTTTGTTTAATATTTCAGCATTGGATACAAACAATGTGATGGTAAAGAAACAGGTGTTTGAACTTCTGTCTGCACTGTGTGTGTACTCAACAGAAGGGTATCAGCTGACTCTAGCCGCACTGGACAGCTTCAAGGTTTGTAATTGATCAGGTACCCTAAATGAAATGAAGCTTCTTTCTAACATGCTTATAATAGCCTTCTGTTATTGCATTTGATGTATCGGAATCCGAAGCATTTGCACCCCCACTTTCATGGACATTTGCACCCCAGTCTTTTAATGTATCATTTGACATTTGCCCGCCTCGGCCCGCCCGCCCCAATGAAAGATCACATTGGACATTGCCCGAACCGCCGCAGTAATTTCAAGAAATTTCAGAAATATCATATGCTTATTCATTTTGTATTCAGGGAATGTCCATTAGTATTTCCTTTCATAAAGTATTACATTAATATCAGATTATTCCTAAGTTAAGTTACTGCATTTCAATGAACAAAACATTAAAATATATATATAAATGAGACATTATCTAGCATTACAAAAACCAGGAAATGTACCTGCAAAACTTAAACATTGAAATTGTTTTATTCAACAATATTCAGTGTTTCATGTACAGTATATATTCTGGGGGGCAAATATCGATGGTAATATTTCTATTAAGCGACAAATGTCAAAGGTGATATTTCATTTGTGGGGGGGGGGGTGCAAATGTCCAAGGTAATATTTCATCATAACCAATAATACATTTAAAGAGTGGGGGTGGGTGCAAGTGTCCCGGATTCGATATATCACAGCTCTCAGGAAACGGTAAAACTGTGTTCCCTGCTTACGCAGTGAAGTACAAAAAACAATCTCTTCTATGACTACTGAAACTGTCATTGAAATATAACTGTTTCTGACCATTCGGATGAGATATGTACTGATGTTTGTCCATCCCTAAGACATAGTTAACCTATTTCTAGAGAGACATCAACGTAATTGAAATGCAAACTATTGTAATAATAACGGAAAGCATATTTAAGTAACATTATCAGGATTACGACTGTTATGTATTTATGCAACGCTCCTGTAACCTTTTTCTAGCTCAGAATTTACCTTGTAATAACGTAATAACAAATCAGAACATATTATACAATTGCTTTCATTCTAAAAACATTATTTTGGAACCTGTTATAGAAAAAAGACATAAAAAGCTTTGGACAAAAATTATTAAAATTGCCATTTTTTGTCTAATTCTCTGCATTTATCTGTTGACATTTCAATCGTCGCTGTTTTTTTTTTCAAAGGACAGAATTGAAATAGAAATATTCTTACGCCTTAAAACTGACATTTTCGGAGCAAATGCACCTACATTCGTATCCTGTTACATATCCTTATACGAAATAGTAGGAAAGCATTAAAGTGATGCATGGTTATTTCGACCCTTTCAGAATTTTACGCTAATCGAGTCTCATCATAAATCATTGTTATGTCTATTTCTGTGATAGTTACTTTGTTCTCAATAAAAAGTTACGATCACAAATACCTACAACAACAGGATATATGCACCTTTGAATTTCACATGCTCTTACTTTTCCGAGTCGTAAAACGCTAAGTTTTATATCGTGAAAATAGGTGTGGATACCAGCCTGCTTCGTTTTCACAGCAATAGTATAGAACGTTAAAAATTAAGCAAAACTTCAAAGCCCAGACAAAGATCAATGTTAGTGTAAAGGATAATTTTAACACTAGAATATTTCACATAAACAAATGTTCACGAACATCGCTTACAAGTTTGAATGTTTATGTCGTGGTTCTCGATTTAATTTCCCTAAACGAGGTTTCGTATTATTTTCTGTGATCCAATGTTCTGACATTGAGATGACCCACCAAAACTTAACTCATAATCTGTTTCCTTATATGGTCAAAGCTTTCCCATCTTTTGTTGATCTCTGAATAGACGTTGGGGTCTTTCTGTGAGCTTTCATACATTCATAGTCACGATTTATAAAACGGCGGTTTATTTTAAGCTCAGGTATCAGAATACAGCAGAAACTGTCTGTACAATTTTCTTAATGAAAATAGCACCTGCTCTACCATCTCATATTTTGTAAACACTGTCGCGATGTAGAAACGCTTGTTTTCGTTCTGCAAGTGAGGTCACGAGAGAGCAAAGGAATCATGCTGCAGATAATTCATCAGTGTATTGGCCTTATATGGGAGAATAAACAAGCTTAGCTTTTTAAAAAGCTAGCATCCGGCCTGTTGACTAAGTAATTTCAGCATGAAGTTTATATACAATTGTCTAATGCTTGATTTTGGTGTATACATGTGTAAAATGGACTCTCAGTTTTTATTAATTGCTAAGATTTGCATACAAAATTATTGAATATCATTGCCAAACCATGACGTGCCATCATTTTTATCACGATTTTACACATCTATATTTGACAAGGACAATGGATTGTTCCCCCTGGGAACAATATTTTGATGCTAAAGTAAAGACCTTATCACTTGCCCAGTTCGTGTATATTCCAACACAATGTCTTTGCACTGTGATTTTATGCAGTGTTTGTCTCATGAGTTTTTCTTGTACGAAGCCCTAGGGCCGGAGGCAGTCAACTGAACGGCTAACTTTGTTTCTGATAGAAGTCAAAACATCTCTTTGAGTTGTCCGTTTATACATTTTTCTACATTTGTTGTCATGGATCTTCCTATATTAAAATAAAATAACTAAAGCAAAATGTAGTTTAAAAATGGTTTTGCCTCATATGAGTATGGGAGGCAGTTATTGTCCAGGGGAAGTAAATAATTAATGAATAGGGCAGTATCCGGTCAAAATTTGGAAACATATTCTCTCGGAAGTAACCACAGAAAAATACACTGCATCCGTAAGATTCGGTGTTTTTTCGCTGTTTTCATAGTCTAAACGTTTACTATCCTAATACCTGTACCGCCGAGGCAGGGCAGGAAACATGTCTTTATTCTTGTGATTCTTGTGCTTACTCTAACAGGATGACAAAATGATTTGACTATATAATATCGAGGGATAAAAAAAGGAAAATTAAAATCATTGTTGCGGGGGTTTTTTTGTTGTTATTGTTTTTTTCTGTTGTTTGCCGGGGGGTGTTCTATCCCAATTCCCCAAACAATGCATCTGAGCATTAACAAAAATAACAGTCTAAGCGTTATTCAGAATAATAAAAGTCTAGTAAATGAAGTGACAGATTTGAGAAATTCAGAGAAAAATTTGATAAGAAGTGAATGTGTTGTTTGTAAACATGATAAGGTCAAAACTATTGCATCTACTTTGCGTTGTACGAACAAAAACATTCAGTCCTTTTGTTCTCCCTTATAAGGAAATTACAATCACGAGGAAAAAAAGCCGTAATATGACCGCGTTGTTCCCTAGAGAGGTCATTGCCAAGAGGAAAGCAAGTGTTTTCCATACGTGCATGCAGTTACAGACTTTGAAATTGCATGTATTGAATTTCTTATATCAACATTATTGAGAAATTTGTATGATGTAATTTGAGAGTTTCCTGATCTATTGTATGTACACCAGTGTCAAGTAAAACAAATACAGTGCCTTTTAAGGCAACGTGAATGTCCGGGAGACAGTTGATAGATTGTGCGTTTGTGGGCACAGGATAAACAAATCTGGTGCGGGTGTCCATAGAAGCATAAAGAAGTTACTATTCAAACATGTGTTACATCTAAGGGGATCCCATTCATTTGTAGGAAATGATGGTCCTTTAGTTTGAACTGGAACATAAATATAAAATATTTTTTAAACGGATACGTAATTATAAATGCATTATATTTGATAAAAAGCAAACTTGACTGACATTGTCGGGTATATCAATTGTAAGAACCAGTTTTAAATGCCTTCGAAGCAAGCTACTTGATAAAATTTCAGAGATTTGCTAGTCCTTGTTTCATGCATGAAGATTTGATAGATTTTACTATGTGTTTCCGTGTATAATATGTAACTCCTCCCTACAAAGCAGTTCATGTCCCAACTTAGGTGATAGAGGTCAACTGGTAAAGTCTTCATATAACAAGTCAGCAGTCTGGGGTTGTAGGTGTCAGGTATGGAAGTTTCAAGAGTTTCCTATATTTTTTCGGTGCCAATTCACCCCGGATGGGGCTAACATAGCCCAAGGGGCATTATTTGAACAATCTTCTGAAAGGTTCTCTAGGAAATAATACATAAATGATTTAAGAAGTGTCAGCTTATTGTTTTAGACAAGAAGTGTTGTAACTGTCAATATTAGTCTGTGAAAAATATTTTATTGTGCAAGTAAGGGGTAAACTTAAAAAAAAAAAAGACAGGTAAAATTTTCTTTAGGTCCACTTAGCAATGCTTCATGTAAGATTACATCTCAGGGCCTTGTTATTTCATACAAGAAAAGGCTCATGGTTACCTATTGCGACACCATTTGGTCCGGCGTCACCATTTCCTTAAAACAACACCTGCTCTGAAAATACTGGACGAAAGATTATGAAACTTGGACGGAATGTTCCTTGCATGAAGTTCTGTTAAAATATTTAAAAGAATTGCATCCCATGCATAACTTTGATTGCTATGGAATCAAGAATGAATTTGTTTTAGTCTACTTGGTTAAAACCGCCAGCCCCAGTGCCCTGAAGTTTTATGTGTAGCATTTGTCTAGTACAGGTCAACTACAATTTTTCAGCTTTTGGCCCCGCCCAAGGGGTTATTGTTTACACAGTGCCGAGGGGGAATGGTGGGGAAAAATACTCTCTAAAACCGCAAGGCCTTGAGTTAAGATATTTAATGTGTAGCTGATCTCTACCAAAACTTTTCAAATTATGTCTCTGCGGTCAGTTCAATGGTTCATTGTTTTTTTTTACATTGTATACCTCTACCAAGATCATTAAAATGATTATTTTAGTGTAAAAAGTTTCTCTGCCCCATAGACTTTCAGAGAAAAATTTTCGTCATCTCTTTCAATGTTTAATTATTTTATAGGTTGAAGTAAGCATCCAAGGGAAAATAGATTGCCTGACTATCACCTTCCAAGTGAATTTTCTTCAGCTGATTAATGTTAAAAAAAAGATTTAGGTCGTTTTAAACGTTATTACTGTTTTCAAAAATAAAATTAATTTCCAGATTCTCGTCTCCAACTGAAATAAAACAAATCTATTCCTGTGGAAGTTGCCTTGCCTACGCTTAAAAATGAACTAAGTGCATCTTTCAATTTGAACTGACCCATTGATTAGTTATGGGGATGCTTACTAAAAATTTACTGACTGAATGTCGAATAGTGCAGACCATGTTCAGACTGCACGGGCGTGCGGCTGATCTTAGTCTGCACTGGTCGCAAAGGCAGAGTAAGCCGCCTTCAGCAGGGTAAGGGTTACAGATTTTCAAAGTCAGACAAATAACAAAGTAAAAAACATATGCAAAGGAGTTGTTACAGATTACATAAGCTGTGAAATGACAGTGAAGATGAAATATTAAGGGTGGGTTAAAACTAATATCTGCTGTTATATAATTGAATGTGTTTGATCCTTCTTCAGTTTATCTGACATAAAGTTACTCATGATTTAACAATTCCTTGAGCCTACATATGTTTTTATATATACAATTTTACAAATTTATACATTACTTTATAACAACATTGTGCATATTTATGATTCATACATATTATCTTCCTTATATGGTCAAACCACCCACATCGACATTTATTTGGTTTTCTATGTGCAAATCACTTACGGTCTTCGAATGATCTCCCATTTATTTCCCTGTTGCCATATATAGTACATTTTTATGGCAGTGATTTATTAATCATCTACCTGGCAAACTTAAAATACACAGGAAAATTCTCGTTCACACTATATAGCAAAACCTCTACAATTTTCTCAATGAAAATTTCGATTGAACTAACGTTTATCATACATAAACACCTGATGACGTGATACAGGAATGCTTGTTTTCTCCTAGTCACAGTAATCGCGAGGGAACGAAAGGGTCACGTTGCAATCATGTAGATTTATAAGTGTTTCCTTATAAGGGAAGATTTGTCATGTCTAGATATTCTCTGCTAACTCTAATGATACACGATATATATATTTGATTATAGAAACAACAAATGAAACAATGAATTGTTACATGTCAGTACAATTAAAGTCCGTTTTTTTTGTGTGTGTGTTTTTTTTTTTTTTGTCGAAGCAGTATGGTAGAGCGTTTTATCTTTGTTATACAGTATTGCAATTCTGTCCATTCAAAGTGTTTTCATAACTCATAAGGCTTAGGTATAGCAATTCTTACAAAATTATATTATTTTTTTCTTTTTGATATCAGAAAAAACAATGTAATAGAAATAGAGACAAAATTTCTACAGTAAAAATTTTAAACGTGTATTTATGGCTTTCGCTCAGCATTAGTTTATTTGAGAGAGATCACTTCAGTCTTTAGCAAAGTACACCAAACACCTGCGGAAATCAAAAGCGGTGTTAATTACTTAATAGGAACTGGAAAAAATCCAAAAATAATAGAACATAATATTATGCACAGATCATACATGATGAACCTTGAAAAAAACTCTGCTCTGCTTTTCAGTGTTGATCAGTTAGTTTAAACTTATTCATTTTACATCGATTGGGAAGCAGGTTTTTTTAGCTTATAATTAATCCCTCTCGATGACTCCTTCCTGGATTCAAACCAGTCCTCGCGCAGAAAGTGAGGAAAGCTGAAAGTCACTGTAGACTATCACCACTGCTGGGATTCGAACCAGCGACATCGGATAGGGAGTCCGGCGCTCTAACCCCTCGACCACTGCTCAATCCTGTTAATCCAGAACTGCTTTCATTCTTATATAGATAAACAAACAATAATTTACCAAGAATAAGTCGAAATAACACTGATTATTATTATTCTGTTCAAATATCATAACTAAATTTAAAGAAACACCAAAACAATATGCTGTTTTTATTAACTTAAGATGTTTAATATACTTAGTACTGTTTCTTCCTGGAAAGAAATTAATAGAAATACGAACCCATTTAGCTCAAGTTACATTTTTAGATGAATTAATACTTTCTGTTTATTGATTATATAACATTTATAACTATGTATTAATTCTACTGACAATGTGTGGGATTTTTTTAATTTTTATTTCTACAGGTTGCTAAGAAACATCGTTATAAATTTAGCGTCATAGTACATGAGCTTCGAACAGCGGAAATCATACCCTACAAAACCACATTGATTGCATTTATTAACTGCATTTTGGTGGCTACAGAAGATCTTGAAGAAAGAGTTCGTCTGAGAAATCAGTTTATAGGTAATGTTGTTCTTTTGTTGTTGTTGTTTTTTTACTTTATTTTTTATTTCTATTATTTTTTTTCATTGTTGTCGTTTGATTCAAGTAGGGGGTGATGTTGAATATTTGTTGTTGTTTTTGTTGTTGTTGTTGTTTTTTGTATTTCTAGTTTCCGTATGACTTCATAACTAAATCTCATTCCCAAGCTAATGTTACATGACAACGGTGAAGGAATTCTTTGTCACTTAGTAAACTGCAGGACTCATGCTCATTTGTAATTATATATCACTAAGGATAACAGATCTTAGACGAAAAACGCCTCTCATTCTGTATAATTTCCTGCTAATAATTTATGACACAATTAGTCTTCGATAGAATCCAATTATTTCAAGAAAACCATATAGCCCGAGATGTAGTAAATTTTCGTATCGCGACTTTGTCTTGCTCTAGGAAAATCAGTTTTTCTAGAAAGAAGTGCCCCAAAGGACGTTACGTCGTTAATTACAGATTGAGCACTTATTGGTAAGCTGCTGAATACAGCTGCGATAGCTGTTATCACAATGGTTTATGAGTATTGTAGATCTCAGATACTCGGTAATCAGAGCCCTGTAGAAACCGTACAGTTCTAATTTTCGAACACATCTACGGACCTAGAATCTCAATTAAATCTAAAGCCTTATATGATATGTATATCCAACGGAACGGAAGTTCATTTTGTTGCAACTTTAAGTCGACATTTTGTCCTCAGCATACATTTCAAATGGACTATGGAATATTGTTATGGGCTTTCGGTATGCTAATACCCGTCGTTTAGTTGCGACTTCTGCATAGGAGTAAAGATGACAAGTCTTTAGGCTGAACTGCAGTTCCGAGTATTTGAGTATACAGTCTACAAAAAGAAGTTAAATCTAAAAGCATCATGTAAATGGTCTTTGACTTCAAAACCCTATTCTCATTGATTTATTGATTATCTATGCTTCACAGGCCTAAACCTGTTGGATGTGATCGATGACCTAAGGAACAAGGATGACGAAGATCTTGTTATACAGTGCAATGTATTTGATGACGAGAAACAAGATGATGACGAGGCTTTTGCAGCACTTAATCCAATAGGTATTGACATCAACGACCACAATGCTGTCTTTAACACCTTGTATGAAAAGGTATGGTCTTTCTCAAGGGATTTTCTTTTTATAAACCTGTCAGCGATTTCCATGACAAAATGTCCTTACCTCATTGGTCTGTTTTTATTTTAAATGAGGACTGTTAAACATGTGGATAACTTCAGTCACAATCCTGGTTTTTTTCTGTTTTGTAGATGAGTGATTGTTCTAGTGCTTTTTAAACCATCCAAAAATAAACATCCTTGATGTTTTGCTGTTTTGTGTCCCGTTTACCATTGCGTGTTGCGTTTGAAAAAACGGAAACTGCATTTTAATACATGTATACCATTTCTGGATGCTTTCTGCCTTTTGTGGCTTAGGATTAAATCAAGCTGCCATTGATTATTAGTTTTATAGTTGGCATGAGTCTGTTAGCCTTATTCTTACGGAATACCGTTACGTTATAATCCAGAGGGCGACAATGCGATAGTGCGATAATGCGATGGCGACAGTGCGATAATGCGATGGCGACAGTGCGATAATGCGATGGCGACAGTGCGATAACTCGATAGTGCGATGACGACAATGCGATAATGCGATGGCGACAATGCGATAACGCGATAGTGCGATAGCGACAATGCGATTGATGCGATGGCGACAGTACGATATGACTATCGCATTGTCGCCATCGCACTATCGCGTTATCGCATTGTCGCCATCGCATTGTCGTCATAGCATTATTGCACTGTCGCCATCGTATTATCGCACTATCGCATTGTCGCCCTCTGGATTATAACGTCTAACCAGGATGGCCCTAACGGTTTTCCGTATATTCTTACTCGTATATGGTTTGGTCTTTAACACTTCCATGCTGACACACAGTTGTCTGCCTGAGAGCTAAAAGACATTATGTTAAGCACATCACCATAACTATCCTGATCTTTGGTTTCAGGTCTACAATACCCCTCACTCTGATGTATTGCTCATCATACTACAGACGCTGTTACGGATTGACGCGGACGAGAAGGAAAGGTGAGCGCAGTTTGATTGATGCAAATTTAAGATATCTATGGTGGCTGACGACAAAATTTGACTTTGTCGTATATTCGTGTTTTCACATTTTCGCATTTTCATGGCGAAAAGCGTAAATCAGCCACCATAGATATCTCCACATGTAAGCTGAAACATCTTAACGTCGGGTAAATTACCAGTGGATGGTGTATTCTGTCTCATTTTGTTCGACTTTTAGCCCAAAAATCTGCATCTAGAAATCACATTTTTGCAGCTTACACGCTTGGCATTTTGTAAGGTAGAAACATTTCAAACGTCTAATGAAATGTTCAACGCCAAAGATTTGTTCTAGATTTGTCCCGGTTCATCAATTCGAAAACGAAGCTTTTTTGTCAGAGTGATCTTTAACTGTCGCAGAATATTCATTCACCTTGCTGCTTTTTTGGAAAACCTATAATTATTTTCTGAATCCATTTAAACTGCTGCTCTGACATTTTCTTTTAATCTGTCACTGAGAACGGATCAAGATGATAACTGACGTATCGTGATTGGTCTGTGAAGGTTACATATGCTTAAGTAATAATTGTACACTTGAATATATGAATGTTGGGTTTGTGTTCTGATCTTTTAACGCATTAAATAGCAGGTCGTATGTCCATTAAATGTAAAAAGCTTTTGATGGTTGCAGTTATTAATTATCAGTATTGTAACTTGGAATAAAATAACAGGTTAAAAATGAAGGTCTTTGTTTTAAAATTGCAAATAAATATTAACCTTCATTCAGAAAAAAACTGGTCAAGAATCGTGACATTTTATTAAGAATTTCATTATGTTCTGGCTAGAGTTAGAGATAAAGATAGGGTTAGAGATAGAGCTAAAGATAGAGATAGGGTTAGAGATAGAGATAGGCTAAAGATAGGGCTAGAGATAGAGATAGGACTAGAGATAGAGACTTGGTTTGAGGTTGGGTTAGAGGTAGAGATAGGCTAGAGATAGATATAGGCTAGAAGTAGAAATAGAGATAGGGCCAAGAAATAGAGATAGACTAGAGATAGGGCTAGAGATAGAGATTGGGTTAAAGGTAGAGATAGGGCTAGAGATAGAGATAGGCTAGAGATAGGGCTAGATTTAGAAATACAGATAGACTAGAGATAGGGATAGAACTAGGCTAGAGATAGGGCTAGAGATAGAGATATGCTAGAGATAGGACTAGAGACAGGGCTAAAGATAGGATTTTTGTTCATTATGTTATGGCTAGAGATATGATTTTTTATTCAGAATGACTGGTTAAGAATTTCATTATGTTCAGGCTAGAGATAGGGCTAGATATACAGATAGTGCTAGGGACAGAACTAGGCTAGAGATAGGGCTAGAGAAAGAGATAGGCCTAGAGATAAAGATAGGCTGCGGATATGGCTAGAGATAGGGATAGAGATAGGCTACAGATAGGGCTACATATAGAGATAAGGCTTGAGATAGAGATAAGGCTAGAGATAGAGATAGGGATAGAGATAGGGCTCAAATAGAGTTAGGACTTGAGATAGCGATAGGCTAGAGATAGGGCTAGAGATAGAGATAGATTTAAGATAGGGCTAGAGATAGAGATAGGCTAGAGATAGGGCTTGAGATAGAGAAAGGGCTAGAGATAAAGATAGGCTAGAGATTGGGCTAAAGATAGGATATTTTTGTTGTGGATTGCAGACTGAGAATACGAACGTTTTGTTCAGAATGACAAATTAACGAGAATGGCATTTTGCTTAGAATAATGGTTCATTCGTTCAGTAATATCGGATCTCCTTAGTAGGAAGCTCGGGTTCAGTTCATTTATTTCTCCATTCATAACAATAACCATAAGTTGGTAAAGGAGAGAGAAAAGCTGTCTTAATTGTCTGTCTGACAGATGTTTTGTAAAACTAAATGTCGAAAAGGTAATTACAATCTTTCTAAGACGAAATCTATCTGATTTTTTTATTTCGTCCTACGAGAAAATTATTAATATAAAAAGGTTTTGTAACGTCTAATGATGCACTGGTCTCGTTTTTCACCGTTTAAGTTACGTCTGAGATAAAAGTGAATTGACAGTTGATACAGTCTTGCCAAGCCCTGTTGTTCTTCTGTTCCTGTTTTTCAACTTCGTTGATCAGAATTTTTGTTATCTTTTCAACAGCGTTTTAGATTGATATCGGGTGCTTCATTGAGGAAGTAATTAACAGATAACGGATCGGTTTAGGTATTTTGGTTTAACTATGGAGTAAGAAAATGTTGAAGCTACCAGTGCTATGTCTGTATTGCACCTAATTGCATTAATAAGCATATTTTCCATTGATGAGTAATGTTACTATAAACAAGTTTTTTATGCCCCCCCCCCCCTTATCGAAGATAAGGAGGCATATAGTTTTGCAAATGTTGGTAAGTCGGTCGGTAGACACATTTGGTTTTCTATTAATATCTAGAGAGCTCTTGGACCAAGCTTCCTCAGGCTTGGTATGTAGGTTGGTCATGACAAGTAGATGGCCCCTATAGTTTTTCAGGTCATCCAGGCCAAAGGTCAAGGTCACAGTGTCCTTGAATATTAAAATGGTTTCCGATCAATATCTGTAGAATGCTTGATTCCCAGCTCCTCAAAACTTCATTGCTGCCTCTAGAGATAAGGCGCTAGGTGGCATATATGTTTTACAAACATCTCTTGTTTTAAGTGTTACAAATAAATATTATTTAGACATTCATGTTTTAATGGATTGGAACCTTAGCTAGAATCCGCAAGACGATATCAAAAAGTCTTCAGTATTCCAATAGATTATAATCAGCCTTCTATTGAAAAACAATAATTCACATAAACAACAATATAAATGATGAAACATTGTAGTTTCTTGTGCATGAATAGTTCTGTAGGAAAGTAAAATATCATTACGGTATAATCAGGTTGTATGAAGACAGAAGAGGCTGAATCAGCGAAAGGCGATATACACTCAAGTTTACATGGAAATCATTTAGTGTTTTTTTTTCTATCTACAGTGACATACGTTGGGATTGTGCAGAGACGGCTGTAAGACAAGCGGTATATATGCCACTTCCTAGAGCTCCTGAACCCAGTCATCAACCTGTGAAATCATCAAGACTTTTTTGTGATCATTGTGGATTTTACAATAAACACACACATGATGTATGTGTCCAGACTGACCTTCTTGTGGAAAGTATAAAGAATCAAAGCAATGCTTCAATTCCTGTGATAAAAACTGACTCTAAAGCGTCATTTGCAGCAGCTTTAAGTGAACTGTCTGCAAAGAACATTCCAATGCAACCAGCGTCACAACTTGGAAATACGTCTGTGGCGATAAATGGATCACTGGAAAATACAACAGACACAAATCCTGTACCTGCTCCTCCACTTCCATCTCAGTTACCTGAAGCAGCTGCTCAGACAAATATACCGCCACCCCCTCCGCCTCCACCTCTGCCTCCAGGTTTGGGAGTTCCTATCCCTCCGCCGGTGCCGCCTTTATCTGGAGGCCCTCCTCCACCTCCTCCGCCCCCACCTCTACCCGGTTCATCAATACCACCTCCACCCCCTCCGCCACCTGGTGTTCCAGGCTCGGTACCCCCTCCACCTCCCCCGCCACCAGGATTGCCTGGTTCCGGACCTCCTCCTCCTCCACCACCACCAGGTGCCATCACACGGGCGGCAACATATCCAATGAGATCTCAACCAGAATCAGTGCCTAGAATCAGTACCCCTACACCAAAGCATAAAATGAAGACATTTAATTGGACCAAAGTTCCTCCGAACTCTGTAACAGGTAACCAGCTAATTCATCTGTATACAAATTGTCAAATTGTTATCTCAATTACAGTTTCTTCCTTTAAATTATATTTGCATTCTTTTACGTTCGTGTTTAGCAAATAACACTTTGGTCCCTTAATATGTTGAGCATCATATTGGTCGCTTACAAGGTCATTATATCTGTAAGTGAACATAGCTTCTAAGTTTGTCTTTACTTGGATTGTGCAAATTCAAAAGTGTTGGGATTTACGTATTTTCAGTGAAGGGCAATGTATGGAAAGAGGTTTCATCAATGGACGATCAGATACCAGTAAACTATGATATCATCGAACAGCTGTTCTGTCAAAAGCAGACGGTGATTCAAGAAAAATCTACACAGGCAAAACATCTCCCTACTAAGGTATTCGTTGACATGTTCGATTTTAAACGTCCTTATTAATTTTTCAGTTTACATTGTAGTCAGAAGTATTATTTCAAATGTTTCTTTTACGAAACACATTTGTTTAAATTTACTGAAGATTTTGTTTTGTTTAATTCATACATTTGTCCACCTCTTCAGTTGTCTGAGATAATAATTTGCATGTAAGGTTTCAGATGTTTTTCCTCCTGTACATACAAATGTATTATATTGTATTTGGCTGTACATTCAATGATCTTAAAGTGGCTAGTATTAAATATTGTTTTATACTTGTATATTTTACTCCAGAAACTAAAGAGTATCGACTTGTTAAAATGGGAATAAGACTGTTATCTGTTATAATGTTACAATAACTTCATTAATCATTAGTCATGTCAATCGGCATGGAAAAAATAGAAATCACAGTGACAGCGGTTTAAACATTTCGTTAAGTTTTTGTAAAAAAATATAGTAGGACTGTATATCAAAAACTGATCTTTGTTCATGTTACCCTTGCAAGACTTTGACCAAGTGTGTGTGTTTAATTAACTGTTAGCTAATTAATGATCTTTATCTACTGTTTCGTCTCTTTTTTAATTGATTGTTTTACTGACATTCACTAGTTTCCACATTTTTATTGCTAATGATATTTTGGTCACGTAAATATTTGATATCTACTTTAATCAGAACTCTCTCGTGACAATTACTTTTTTATTTATTGCTGAATAGCTGACTGAAGTATATATTCTTTTTGTTGTTGTTGTTTTTCTAGGTGTTACTTTTGGACAATAAAAAGAGCATGAGTGTAAATATATTCCTGAAACAGTTTAAGGAGAATAACTGTCAGATAGTTGCAATGATTAAAGAAGGTGACATTAACAAGATAGGTAACGAAAGACTACGAGGACTTCAGAAAATACTGCCTGACAATGACGATGTAAGTAAAGTACACGTGTATGTAACATACCTATATAAATGTTTAGTTTAACTTATTTTACATCGATTTGGAAACAACTTCTTGCAACTTATATTAATCCAAGCGACCTTAAATGGCCTTTTCCTTTCTTTTCCGTAATAGATATTAGAAAATGTCGAAAACTTGGAATTAATTATTTGCCTCGAAAAAAAACATTTCAGATGGGTATTGATTGTGCGAAACACAGCATCTTACGTACAGTGTAGTTACTTTAATCATCGTAAGAGATGTGTTTATTGTTTGACTGACACAGACTTTGTCAAAAATATTGTGTATACATGGGAAGAACGTAAACCATATTTAGCTTATTGCTCATGGACTGGAACGGAAGGTTTGGCAGAAAATTTAATTTGTAAATATTGTAAGGTGCAATCGAAAAGTTTCAAAGTGCGATTATATAAGGAAACGGATAGAACGTTATTGCTTTAACACCCTGATATTTATTTCAGACAATTTCTGGTGAAAATACTGTGCTCTTCCATCTGTGTTTTTGCACTATGGTTACAAAATCTTTAAAATGTATATTTTAGCTCGTCCTGTTTTAGATAATGTGGAACACTAAAACGCAAATGCAAAAGCTTGAATAATCATTGTAACTTTTAATGACATAATAAGGAGCTCAGACCCAAGCTTTTAATCTTCTTGCACTAACGAGCAGCTGTACCTGGCTTGTACTCCAAGTATTTTAAATACCGACGCAGGAAAGCTTAAGGAAGTATGAAGAGATGTTACTAACAAATGTCAATCTTTGACATTTGGTTCATAAATTATTGAACCTGCGACAAAGGCAGGACCAGAAACAATTTGACACAGCATTTTCAAAAGAAAAATCACAAAATGCTTCCATCTTGAATACTAAAAATTTCAAATACACTGCTATAAGACCAAAGCAGAATCATTTTTGTGAAAGATTATAATACATCAGTAACACTGATAACCTTTTCATAAAATGAATGTTTGTTCCCATATAGGTAAACCTCTGTCTTAAAATATTTGCAAGATATCCTTGTATCAGTCTTTATATGAGACTGAAATTGTAACTGTAATTATAACTTTAATTGAGAATTTATAACTTTAATTGAGAATATTGTACAATGAACCTTTCTCAAATGTTTTATTATTTTTAATGTGAAATTAGCATCTGGTATTTTTTACGTGAAGTTAACTTCTGGTATTTTTAATGTGAAATTAGCATCTGGTATTTTTTACGTGAAGTTAACTTCTGGTATTTTTAATGTGAAATTAGCATCTGGTATTTTTAATGTGAAATTAGCATCTGGTATTTTTAATGTGAAATTAGCATCTGGTATTTTTAATGTGAAATTAGCATCTCGTGTTTTTTATGTGAAATAAACAACTCCTATTTTTAATGTGAAATTAGCATCTCGTATTTTAATGTGAAATTAGCATCTCGTATTTTTGATGTGAAATTAGCATCTGGTATTTGAATTAAGTTAAATAATAGATATAATTCTTACCTGGAGGTCTTACTTAGGCAGTATTACTCTTTTAGGGTAGATGTAGCGATGAATTTTAAAACAAAATTTAGTTGAGCTAAAAAAATAATTAAATTTGTTTACCATTTTTATTTAAATAAATACTGGAATGGCAATATATTTTAGTCATTTTTATATCAAATGTTTTATGATTTCAACCTTTTGAAATAAAAATGTTTTTTAGATTGTTAAAACATAATTTTACGTGTTTTCTCTATTTCCAAGCTGAAACCTATCCTTGAATACAGCGGAGATAAAGCACAACTTGGGAATGCTGAGCAGTTCTATCTGGAACTTCAAGGATTAGACGGCTATAAACTGCGTATAGATGCCATGGTGTTAAAGCTTGACTTTGCTTCATTCATAGAAAAGTTCAAACCACTGATGCAAACGTTTATCAAGACATGCAAAGCTTTGATGGAAAATGATTCTCTAAAAGTCTTTCTCAGATTCGTTTTACATACGGGCAACTTTATAAATGCTGTAAGTAGGATTGAGTATATCTTCATAAATAAGTTATGTTATGTTTTATCGTCTGTGTCTATAAGTTTGCTGTAAAATGGGAATTCAGAATTTGATATTTATCATCTTACTAAGTATGGTTTCTCAGCTACTAAGGTCCATTTAAGCTGGGTTTAAATCTTAAGCTTGGTTGAAATTTGTTTTTCAGTCATTTTTAGAATTGCAAAACCAAGCTTGTTTTCCAGTAGGCTTTTAGCCAAAGTTTTCTTTAATTTCAAACATACCATCGTATTTCATTCATTCAGAGGTTCGCATATACAGTAAAAACTGGAAATAGCGATAAGTTCCCAATGCCTAATATTGTATTCAGCCCTATACTTCTCGCATTAAAAGTAGCGAGTAGATAATACAGGAGGTAGGTTCCGCATGTATCGGTTATTTAACCAGTAGAATACCTGGTTTTTAACATACAGATTCATACACCTTAAAAATGCAGCTGTGCTATCTATTATGAGTTAGGTAATAAAGGAAATACGATTCGCAAAGCATTGATCACAAACACCAGGCAACATGGAATTCGAATAAGTTATCAATTAACTAAGAATAGAACATCAGACTTACTCCTACTTTATATAACCATGTAGCGTGAGTTGTGTTATAAGCACAATAAGATTTGCATACCAAAAATAAAGGACAAGACTTGTTGTCAAAGCTGCGATTGCATTCAGACTAAGTTGTGAATTCGACTTTAAGACTACCCAGTTCTCCGTAGGCTTTTTATATGGTCATAGCTAGGCATAATCATATTATTGAGAATATCCTTTTGCAGGCCCACATCTCCCAATTGGTATTGGCATCATTTAACAAATTTCATTCTCATTGTTAAATAGGCAACTCACAACTTGCTTGATATTCGAACACAACTAACTATTCAAATATTGCTGTTTAAACTTTGCTCGAAGTTTGGATCGAGAAATCTTACTTCGGATTTACTTTCTGGGATGTTCAACTCCAGTTTTGCAATTCGAACCTAAGGTACTTATTTCAATCTTGTTTAGAAACCCAAACTCATCTTTTTTTCGTTTTTTGACTTTGCTTGTGCCTCACTAAACTACTTTGTTTAAAATACATTTGCAAAACCATCCGCGAAATCCTTTTCTGAATTTAACTTCACTGACGGCAAGTAAAACATTATGTCCATAGAGTTTTTATTGAAGTTATAGATAAACAATACATTCCTGCTCTCTATCACGTGAACTGCTAATTCTCTAGAGCGACAAAACTGCTTCTCCGGCAAAAAATAAATTTCAGTCAATGTTTTGTTAAAATGGCTTCGAGCAAATATTCCTGTTTTATTGGAGAACGTAAAATGGATTAATGTCGTAAGATTAATTATGCTTTCCTTGCGGGCAGCAAACGTAAATGGAATGGTAAGAGATTTATGTTGACGGGCTTCGTTTATAGATGAATAAATATCCTCATTACACCAATGAATCACATTAAGGTTTTGAAGCCACGACGCTTGCTGGAAAGTTTCTGGTCCCACTGTGTCTAAGAGGTCTCAAAAATTTCGAAACTTGTTCATCAGTCTTAATTTCAGTTTCCATTTCGATCTGCTCTTAACTTAGATTTAATGCATAACGCCAGGTTTTAAATTTAAACCAGCATCCTAATGAGATTATATCCATTGATTTTCACTTACAATGTTACAAGCCATTGCTGTGTTTTAAGTATTAATTCAGGCCGTAAGAAAATGATTCTGAAGTTCTTGAAGCTAAATGTTTGTGAACTCTACAAGACAGTTAAAGTTTGGCCAGATTCTTATTTTGGTACTAGTATATTTGCTTGTAAAACACTGACTTGTACATCGTATTGTTAATCAGTTTAAAAGTTTGAAAAGTCTGTGTTCTAAATACCTACAAGCTATCAGACAAACCATTTTTAACGAATAAATATCAATTATCAATTTATCCACATGTTATCGCTCCCAAGACATTGCAGAATTGTTGCAAAATACCTCTAATAGCTAGGACAACTGGTGCCCCTTTCATACTGACATAGTTACAATGAAACAAACATTTATTAATTTATTTCATTTAAAATATTGTATAGAAACATTCTTATGGATATATCCTATGCATATTTTACTTTGTCACTAGATGCTTTGATCGCTGCATCTTCTAGTGAAAAAAATGATAACAGTCCAGTATGCGGAATTCTTCCCTTGCTACCTGTGTTTCCAAGACAGATATCATTGTTTAAGACATTGTAAATTGTGTTAGTTTTGATAAAAAAGGCCGGTCGTAAAAAACTGTAAGTTATTGGCAATCGACTTATGATATTTATATAATATCTATATTTATATATCACAGGGAAAGTTTTCTGGAAATGCTGTAGGATTCAGGATCAGCTCTCTGACGAAGCTGATGGATACACGGGCGAACAAGCCTCGTTTTACCTTACTACACTACCTTGTGAATGAGGCAGAAAAGAAGAACAGCAATGCTATTTCTTTTGTGGATGAACTGTTTCCAGATCTCAGCTTTCTGACAAAGTAAGACCTTCAGAAGAACTTTACTATTTTGAAGACATTTAAAAACGGATATCAATCTACTTTCTACTGTTGATGTTTTAATATCTATTTTTTATTATTTTCTACATTTTTTCTTTTCTTATTCCAGAAACAAAAAAGTTTTATATTCATCAAAATCATTAAGAGATTATTTACTACTGTCTTTCGGAAAACATAGAATTAAGTCATTTCACAAAATGTGTAGAGTGCACCTTAAAATTCTTTTCTGTACTATGTCAATGTTAAGGCCGTGTTTGGCTTTTTTTGCAGGCTTAAATAATTTAGTCAGTGTTTTCAGAGTGTATTGCCATAGTTTTTAAGCAGAATAGATCATCTGGCGACGCATTTGTATCTGTTTTGCCATTTATGACAAGCACTATTTTTCTGACTATTTTTAGCTTAATCAGATGGTTAGAATGTGGATAGTGATTTGAAATAACATAACAAAAAAATAATAAATTACTTATGAGTCGCTGGAACCTTTCTGACATCTCGTTTAAAGAAACACTCAAAGGTTTGAAGTTTTTCTTTCAACTGTAGATACACCTTAGACAATATAAATGCAGAGATACATGAGGTCAGCACAGCTGTTGGAAGTATTGACAAGCATCTGAAAACATCGTCAGACGATGTTTGTTCCCAGTTTGAATCATTTATTCAGGTAACAGGATTGCTACAAATAGACCTTTATGCTTAAATATCTAGGTTGTAAATGTTGTTAAACTGTCATTGACATGCGTAAAAAGACATCTGTGTTTTAATTCAGTATACAGTGTATTTGATTATTTTTTGATAGCAGATTTTTTGCATTTTTTGCCTGGCACAGTCCTTACAACAGATAAGCTTAAGGATTGCGGAGGCTTTTTATCATATGAAAGTTTATTTGAAACATTTAAATAATGTTTTTACTGTGCCAATACTCATTTCATTGAATATACAGATAGTTCACTGCATGTTTTCTAGAGAGCAAAGTTGGAACTGACAGAGGTCAAGGACGATCTAACACACATCAACGAGCTGTCAACTAAGGTTGCAGCCCATTTCTGTGAAAATGAACAGAGCTTTAAACTAGAAGAATTCCTCAGCATTATGAAGACATTTTGTGAGAAAGTACGACAGTGCCAGAAGGTAAGCAGATGTACAAATAGTTCTAATAGATAGAACGGCACTGTGTATAGATCAAAAGTCGGTAAGATGCAACCTAAACGTTAAATGAGTCAGTGTACGTAAACATAGGTCAATAAGATAAAGTATTTACCTACCCGGTAAAATTTGTAACAATTGGTATCAGCTTGCATTGTGTATGCATCTATAATCCTTCACTAAATGAAAGTTTTTTTTAAATAATTCTAGAAGATGAATTAATTCTCAATGTACGATGTGATGAAGTTTTATGTAAGATTCTCCAGTTATGACGAAAAATAAGAAACGAAACTAAATTATTGTTCATTACATGCATATGCAACTTTGGTTTTGAAGATGATAAATTTAAGGCGAAATCACAAGAATATTTGTATTTCCTTTAGGAGAATGAGCAGAGGAGGGTACAGGAAGAGAAACAAGAGAAAGAAGAAAAGCTCAGGCTGAAATCAAAGCAAAACCAAAAGGTAAAGTCATTGTCCTGCTTCCTATTTGTGTTCTACTGAGGGGGACAATCGGTGTTTACTCTTCTGATATTATTGTTGGAAATAAATGGAGTAATTGCCGCTGTTATTTTTTTTCTTTTGTTTACACCAAATTCTACAATGTCTCTGTACTGCTCACCCACATTTTGTCATTTTCCCGATATTTTGGCATAAAATATCTCTTCACTTTCATTACGATGCCCACGTTGACAAGTTATTATGATAATGTGTTACGTGATGATTTTTATCTGATTAACTAAAAAATGTTAATTTGCTTATAAGATGTCCATGCAGAGTTTGGATTCGATTAGCTTTTTCATTTAAATTACATTAGCCTTCAAAGCTGTCATCTTGCATGCATTGAGTTGTCTCAGTAAAGAAGGAATGAAACAATTTTACCTTATCTGAAATTCTGTTAGGACAGTACCTGTATTTTAGGACAGTCAAAAAGAGTTTTTTTCAGGTATATACAGAAATGAAGTTTACTTTAGTTTTAAGCTTGCATACCTGGTTCTGCAGGTACTGTAGCCATTGGTATCATACATTTGGCCTTCAGGCTTATAACGACCAGTGCGTCATAGCAAGTTTATCATCTAGGCGACGAGATGACAAGAAATGAACGTAACAATGTACATGTGTATCATTTTGATTATTTCAGAGCCGCGGAAGATACCTTCACAAGAAGACGATGGATGTATTATAGACAAACTGCTTTTAGAAATAAGGAAAGGATACAGCTTAAGAAAGTCACCAAAGAAACTCAACGAATCTAATTGTTAATGAAAATGTATATTTTCTTGTAAATTTTATTGGACTGAAAACTGAGTTAGATAATTGTGTAAATATGTACCCAAAAGCTTAAAACTTACCCTGCAAAATTTCTAAAATTAATGATTTGTCCAATCATTTACTTTGGACAGTATCATTCATCATGTACATGGTTCTTAACTGAAAACTTACTGGTTGAATAGCATACAGTACAGACCATAATCAGACTGCACGGTTCTGCTGGCTGATTATGTTCTGTACAAATCACAACGGCAAAACCAATCGCAGGATAAAGGTTCAATACTAATGATGATTCCAAATCCAACTTTGTCATATTTCTGCATCATCTTGTATAGTTTTGGTTTTCAAAACCATTCTGATAAAAATCTAAGGAATCATCCAAATACAAAATCGACTTGAAACGAAGCCAATCAAGGGGAAATGTTGTTATTAGAACCAGAGTAAAGTTAAATGTTCAGCTTTTGTTGATCTTTCTAAATAGATACACTCTTGGATAATAAACATATTTCAATAAAAAAAGCCACAACTATCCAATGAAACAGACCATCGTTATTTTGATATGCCAGCTTTTTATCTTATACATGGGTTCGATCAGTGACAGATTAAAATCTTAATTTCACTATGTTCCAATAGCAACAGTTATAATGATGATAAAAATTTATAGAAGTCGTTTGTGCCTTAAATGTAAAAACATCATGGTTGTGAAACTGATATCATTAATGACGAATATGTTTGAATATTTTAACATAGAGATTTGTAAAATACAGTCACTATATGTGTCATATGGTAATATAAATGTACTTTATTACTAGTATACATTTTATCACACTGAACCCCATAGGCACGAGCATTAAACGACTGGAGGTATCTTTCAGTGTATGTTCTTTAACACAGTTTTCCACAGTAGTTTTATCACATTTTAAGTCAATATATTCGTCACAAATTAATTTATACAGAGCAAATACTGAAGTTTTCATCTGTTTATATAATTTTAGATCTGTTTTATGCATGATTGTTTTATATATTTAAATATTATGTGCCATAGGAAACATGAAACGTATGTGTGACAGGGAAATATTATTATTTTAGAAACATTCAAAATCCACAGTTCCCCGGAAACATTCTACTGGTACTGAGCTGGATTCGAACCTAGAAACCGTTGAGCACAAAACAGACATTCTACCACATTGTCTTGAAAGGCTGCTGCAAGACAATAGGATGGAAATGCTGTATCATACCTCTATTGCAAAATGAAAAGTGTATTTAAGTGTATTTTTTCATAGATTAACGTTGTATTAAAAACTGTTTATGTATCAGATAATTTTATTAGTTTGTGAAAATGAGAACTGCATTGGAATAAAGTTTCATCATAGAATCATGCACAAAATTCAGTATGGTAAGCTGTAAGGTTTTGACTGGATGTAATAGTATTATAACTGCCTACTTAAATGTTTATGGCATGTCCTGTCGTAGCCTGGTACCCAGCTTCAACAAGGGGCGGGTAATTCAGACTAGTCTTGTAGTCTGGTACCCAGCTTCAACAAATGACAGGTAATTTAGAAAACCTGTACTGTCGTAGTCTGGTACACAGCTTCAACAAGGGGCAAGTAATCCAGACTAGTTCTGTCGAGGTATTCATTTCAAATATAGTGGGCAGGTTGCCTACCAAGTATTTTTTCTTCTTTTTTTGTAATGGCTTAAGACAGAAAAGGTTTTATGTTGTTAAAAATATCTTTTTTGCATTATATGTTTCATCATCTATATTCATTTTAATTAATGATGTCGAAATTATCATGATTATAGAAGATGGTCTCTAGGCAGTGGTCCAAAAAAGAAAATCAAAAAGATAGAAAATCAAAAAGAAATTATTTTACTGACGTAACATTGAAAACAAACGTTTAACCCATTAATGCCTAGAGTCTTCAAAAGTAGATATAGGCTAACATTGCCGAGCCAGATCAGACGGCGGAAGAGGTGGTGTCTGATTAGAGTCTACACTGACTGCATGATGGAGTTTCTTCTAAATAGAATGAAGTTGAAAATGTGTACCAGAATCACTTAAAAATGCAAATGAACTCGTCCAACTAACAAGGGTGGCATACATAGATTAATAACGTTTATCATAAGGGTGGCATACATAGATTAATACATTTTATCATAACAAGGGTGGCATTCATAGATTAATAACGTTTATCGTAACAAGGGTGGCATACATGGGTTGATAACTTTTATCAGTTCTTCAGTTTGTGATTTATACTTGAAAAGTTTTTTATAGAGAATTCTGTTTGCGAGTATTTAACAGAGAACAATTCAGCTTCAGTTAGATATATTTTCTCTGTACATGTCGTCTTTCATAGTATCCTGAAAAATAAAATGAATAATAATAGTTTCCTTCATCAAAATTATCAATAGCTTTGCTATGAAGAAAGAACTAAATGGTACATATTCTTACATATTCTAAATGGTACTTAACTATGTCTGTTTTACGCAATACTTTTTTCCTAATCTAATTTTAGCTAACACGTAAACTTAATTTTAACAACCTGAAACTGCTAGAATATTTGTGTTTTATTCGTTAAGTCCTACTTGTAAGAGTAAAACTTATCATTCCGCTGGTTAAGTTGTTGGATTGAGTCAAGTGAGATTTGATTACGTTGGCGAAACCGCGTGATTCTTAGGATTAGCGCACGGAAATTTAGTACGAAATGGCACGATGTACTTTAAAATTCAACTTCAATTTCAAGCGTACTTCAAAATCTTCAGTTTTGGTCCCGTATTTCTGCTTGTTAGAACGGAGGATTAAAAAATTGCATACTTACTAAAAAGTGTAGATTTTGGTCAGAATTAAAGAATCTGTAGTATACAGTTTAGATTGTATTTGATGTCTTAATCCAGTTTAGGTTGTTTTACACATCTTTTATAATAATTGCTTAACTTATATAGTTGACAGTTGTTGTTAAAACTTTTACTACAGATGACATTTCTACGTATTTTTAACTTTTTATCTTCAATAAACATTGTATAATTGAAGCTGCATATTGTTTTCATTCTACTGGCAAAGCTGATTCCTTAATGTCGCGACAAGTAGATATTTTGAACTTGCATTTATTTGGCTTAGGTCAATGTTTTCAGTAAGAAATTCCATTCAGTAATTCATAATAAAACGAACAATTGTTGTTCAACGATTCTCCCCACGAATCTTCTTACTTTCTCACAGGAAGTGACGTGTTTTGGCCGGTTCCATGTCACCAACATTTTAGAGTTTGCAATGATAAACATATCAGCACTATTAACCTCGTCGAACAAGAGCTCCCTCGTCTGAATAAGCAAAAGTGTTCGCCGGTGATGAGCCAGGTAAATTTCCAAGAGAAACTTGCAAAAAGTGCAATTTAAATGTAGGTATCGAGGTGCCATTTATACAGTCGTTCGGCTGTTCGTTGAGAGAATTCTAAGACAGAAGACTTTCGGTCGACGACAGATAGCTTGACTGGGCTTTTTGCATCGTGCACCCAATGGCCACGTCCGGCTGCGGGCAACCAAGCAATGTTTGCGGTCCGATTTCGAGCGATTAACTTGGGACAACCAAGGCTCGTTTGCCTGCGGTTGCTTGGCAACCAGAAGGGTTAGGAAGCTTTCCTATGGCTCATTTGAAAGGTGCCGTTTAGCGCTCAGGACCAGAGTTGCTCCCATATGACTAATCAGGAGCGATGATAGCGCTTTCGTGGGAGACGCAGTGAGGCTTCCGTCTGAGCGTCGAACCTCGGCATCAACACAGGCTTGGGCAAACTTTTTAGGCTTGTTGTAGAGGTCTTGATGAGCACTCTGCAGAAGCACCAGGCACTTCTCGTCGGCCGAGCGACGCAAATGATCGTCAGCGAAAAGCACCACAAAAAGGCAAACTGGCTAGGGCATTGTTCTTGATGACCTTATAAGGGTCGAGAAAGATTCGGCCTGACTCCATTCGCTATGAAGACCTTACTGATCGTGGCCCGAACGAGCAAAAAACCATACAGTTGAATAATCGGTTATCATGTAAATAATCAAGTTTCTAGTGGGATTCGAACCCGCACTGAACTGCATCAACCGTCTAGCAATGTAAAGTAAGAGCGTTTTAGCAACAACCCCAAAAAAAGGTTGCGCAAATAACCGGGATATATGTGTCTACCTTACACCACATCGCTGACAGGTGTTAGATATATGTCGTGGCGAATGGTGTAATTAGTTCACGCGATGGAAGGGCGCTGTTTTAGCTGTTTAATCAACAAATCATAGCATATATGAAATACGTGTCTCTTCGTAAATGTCTTAATAAGAATTTACCAAGATCTTTCATATGACGTTAACTAACCCCGACCTCCTTTGCGCCGGCAATTTTCCTGTGTTAAACTTGTTTAGTCGCGCACTAGTAGCTCCCCTTCCCAGATTACACAGTACTGATTCTGAAAAGCATAGTGTAACGTCTCATCCGAAAGACAGAAGTGTTAGTGGAGAAGCTGGAGATTAAATTTACAACCCCTAAACTGCAAGCCATGTGCGTTAACCGCAAAGTATTACAGTTAGAAATTCGGATATTATATATACTTGAATATTTTATAGTAGATCGAGGAAATTTTATCTTACATTGTTCGTGAATAAAAAAATAGTGGATAACAATAAGATGTTTGTCAGAAGAGGGGTGATTAAGTTTCAATTAGTTTAGGGGATTTCGGTTAGCAACATAAAACTGTTTAGTGGATATGATGAAACATCTAAGGTGACACATGTTGACCCACTATTTTATTCATTCAATACTTAGTGAAGATGAAGTATATAGTAATGGTTATTCATTATATATACTATTTTATTACTTCTAAAATAGTATAATAGTACGTGGGTGTTGTGGTATGATACAGATTGTATTATCATATTATCTTTTATCACGCAAGTCCTAGAAATCATTCCAAAAGTGGTAAAAATTTTATTTGTTCTAATTATGATTAACCAATTTATTACCACTAACACATAAGCCATACTTGCGCGAGTTCAACTACTTCTAATAAAATTTATGTCATTAAAGTAGGCTCTTATTGACAATTCTTATTCATTATGTAATAACCTGCGAGGAACTGTTGGAAATAGTATACTCTGGTTCTCGTATAAACATTGCTTGTGGTCGTTTGGCAGAGATTTTAAGACTCATTTACAAAGTGCAGATGTAAGACATTGACCAAATTGTTAAACATACAGATTTCCCGAAGCTGATTATTCTTCTTCACAGAAATTAGAGTTGTTA
Organism: Cyclina sinensis; assembly: GCA_012932295.1. NCBI lineage: Eukaryota > Metazoa > Mollusca > Bivalvia > Venerida > Veneridae > Cyclina > Cyclina sinensis. The sequence goes on along the minus strand of JAAONU010000014.1, from coordinate 13,567,415 downwards.
AAAGTTTTATCACCATTTATAAGATTTTCTTTAGTTCTGCTAATAAAAGACAATATCTATTGTGCCGCGGCGAACAGTATAATTGGGTCACGCGATGGAAAGGCGTTGTTTTCCTTACCAACAAATTATAGAATATGGAAATATAAAATATAGAATATGTCCCTTCGTAAAGATCTAATCTTAGTTTTTATATTGTTAATTATGAAATGTTTACTGTCACTTATACAAGCTATGTTCTGAGGGCTAAACTGTACAGAACTTTATGGGGGAAAAAACTCTCTACCTGGAAATAATCTAGACCTAGAATTGCACCGTGTATATGCGCTGTCCCTGTCCATCTTTCATAAGTTACATGATTTATAATTACGCCCCCGTAGCGCATCTTACACACAAAAAAAAACATGACTTGCGTTTATCATAGAAATTGCTTATTAAGTTACGTTTCAAATTTAACAAAATCGCTTTCTTTGTGCAACTCAAAACCTTTTTTCATTTCCTAATTGCGTGATTTGCGGGCGTTCTCAACATCTTTTAAAAATCCCATACTCAGTATCAGTAACACTTTGTTTGGTGTATACGGACACTACAGAATAGTATTTGGGGTTATCTGTAATATTTAAAGATTTAAAACATTTCGTCTACCTCTGGCAGACGCTAAGGTAATCTTTCTGTTATTTATCAAATTATTTTATTTTTTTTATGAGGGATTATTCCTAACTTATTACAAAATGTAACATGTAACATTGGTCAAAAGTTGTTTTTTTTTTGGAGTAGACAGCGGTTTTTAATTTTAAAAAATGCATTTGATTTATTTTTCTTTTCTTCTTTTAATTTGCGTGAAGAAACATGAGGGTGTCTAATTGTAAAAAAATCCATTTCAACATAAGAATAACAACAATGATAATAAAAATAATAATCACTATGCAAACTTTATGCAAACTGACAGGGCCTTGTGATAAAAGAGCACTTTGGTTGAACTGAAAGAAAAATGAGAGTCGTTCCTATCGTCATTTTTGTCGTTCTTTTACCTGTCGTCAGTGGTCACGGTCGGTTGCTCAACCCCCCTTCAAGGTCATCTATGTGGAGATTTGGCTTTGATAATCCCATCAACCGAAATGATGCCCAAGGCTTTTGTGGAGGCTTTCAGGTGTGTACGCAATGCTTGGGATCTTTCTTGTACTCATTTAATGTACTTAAAATTTCGTGTTACTATCTGAATTCTATTGTTGCTTCAACAATATGCAAATACGTTTGGCCCATTGTAATATTTTATTGTGAAATATGTTGGCCGTCTTATATTACAAGTATGGCATTAATGGATGTTATCAATGGATGGAAATCAAAAAGGAGCTAACTTGCAATTTCTGACCCCTTTTTTCATTGCGTGTCGTAAACAAAATTGTTTCAATTATGTTATAACTTCAGACCCAGTGGAACAAACATGGCGGCAAGTGCGGAATATGCGGGGACAGCTTGAGTGACCCAGAACCGCGTGACAACGAGGCCGGTGGCAAATATGCAAATGGCATAATTGTGGCGAAATATGATGTGGGCGCCACTATCGATGTGCTCACTCAACTAACTGCTAATCATAAAGGATACTACGAATATAGGCTCTGTAAAAACGACGACCCAAAAGCCAAGCTGGAACAAGACTGTTTCGACGACCATTTGCTTTCGGGCACAAATGGTGAAACAAAATTCACAATTACTGAAAATATGCGGAATGTAACACACAAAGTCAAATTACCTGCCGGTATACGTTGTAAAGACTGTGTATTGCAATGGAAGTACACCACCGGAAACAGCTGGGGTGAAGATCCAGTCACCAGGAAAATGTGTACTGGTATGTTTGTTTTTTAAACTGAGCTGATAGCCTTCTTTCTATTTTTATTTATTTATATTTTCATTTATCTATCCATCTATCTATTTAATTTTCATTTATTTATCTATTTATTCATCAAGATAAATATTCAGGCTTGATATTTCTGATTTTGAAAGAATCTGAGAAGATTTTGCCTGTATCGCTATAATTGTTGTGTTTAATTGATAAAATCAAAACTATTCAAGCATATCCTGCAAAATCTAAAAAAAAAGTGAGCAATATTACCCACAAGACTAACTTGTTAATGTCTTCATTGTCATACCAGTACTGTGGAATGGGTTTAATATTGGATGGTACGGTGCTAACACTCTTTTAGGTTGTGGACCGCAAGAGACGTTTCAGGCATGCGCAGACATTGCTATCGGAAGTGACGACACTGGGGCTGGAGAAACGGTTCCCGATGTAGAAGTGGCGGACGGAGACGATGACGTAAAAGAAGTTGTCAAGGCCGCGAACGAGTATGACGAGAATGGTAAATGTAACTGCATGGTCTTTGCAACACCACCGATGTGTAAAAATCTTCCTACACTTCGTTTTTCAAACAGACATTGATTTCTACACAGCTACCGTCAAACTCGCTTCACTGCAACATACTCCTGAGTTTAAGACTCCTACAATTTTCTTCAAAAAACATAATTGATGACTATGGTATTAGCAAGCAACTAAAACGGTATGTTGCCTAAAGGAATTGACCATTATCTGAAAAGGAAATCGGGAATAGTAGACAAAGTTCACCAGTGTCTGGATGTGTGGCCTTTAATGCGTAGAAGACTTTTCAAATCGATTACAATCCTCCACACATAAATAGATAAATGTAATTCGTCATTAATTACACAATGTACATGTAAAATGAACTAACGCACAGGTGAGTGCATGTATCTTCATATATGTTCATATTTTCTAGCTGTAGATAAGTGTTAGTTTCATTCTTTGCCTTTAATATTCCAGAATCGCTCCAACAGAACAGATAAAAAAGAACTCTTATTTGAGAAAAATATTGACATTTACACGTCTTCAGAACTTAAAGATAAGATAGATTTACAAAATGTACAATTGTCAGTGAAATTGAAAATAAACTTTTTATGATTCTTTTAATTTGGCGAACCCTTTGTCATATTATATGAATGTACTTAGTAGTTACTCGAGCATATATACTCTGCTATCATGCGTCAAATATATACAGTCTGCATCAAACTTTATCTTTTTATGTGGTTTATTCTGTTCATTTTGCTTTACAACAACCTCTTGTATGAACGACGGCGTCAAAATAATGAAACAATCAGGGAGAAAAACTCTAACAATGTACATGAATACAAACTTACTTTTACGTAAACTGTCATTGAACTTTTGCTACTAATGTGTATAGTTCGTGATTTGAGAATACGTTGAGAGTGCTAGAAATTCTACCAAAACCCTGCTTGTATGCTCATTATAGGTTTGAAGTAGGAATTCTTTTTACTAATGTTCCTATTATACTCTAAATCCTATCACAATACTGTAAGAGTTGTCTGTCCCTGTCGGAGTTCTGTCATATGTGTTAAGATGTCAACTCAAACCAGGACAATGATTATTTTTACAGTTCAAAGTCCATACAGTACATTAGTTTTGCTTTTGCTTTCTAGTATTGTAACAGATGGGAAAGGTTAGCTACTCGTAGCTGGAAGCTGACTATTTGTCCAGAGAAAAGTAAGCTACTAGTAACTAGCTATCAAAAATTAGCACATAGTAATTGGTAATCAGACATTATTGACCAAAGTAACTACTTATACCTGTTGATGATGTCATACATTTTAAGAACAGGGAATAATTGGTTTATCTACACATCAATGTACACCATAATGTTTTCAAAAAAAATAAAAGTTACAGGTCAATACAGGTTGGTCTGATGTCCAGTCTGTCCTTGACAAAGGTATATTAGGGCTACCCAGAAATCTTTACTGCATGATATCCAGTGTGTCCCTGACCATGGTATAATAGGGCTACCGAGATATCTCTATGGCATGATGTCTAATGTGTCCCTGACCAGGATATAAAAGGGCTACATCTATATCTCCACGTCATGATGTCCTGTGTGTCCCTGACCAGGATATAATAAGGCCACCCAGATATATCAGTGGCATGATGTCCAATGTGCTCTTGACCAGGATATAATAAGACCAACCAGATGTCCCCATGGCATGATGTCCAAGTGTCCCTGACCAGGATATAATAAGGCTACCCAGATATATCAATGGCATGATGTCCAGTGTGTCCTTGACAAGGATATAATAAGATACCCAGATATCTCCACAGCATGATGTCCAGTGTGTCCCTGACCAGGATATAATAAGGCTACCCAGATATCTCCATGGCATGATGTCCAGTGAGTCTCTGACCAGGATATAATAAGGCTACCCAGATATATCCACGGCATGATGTCCAGTGTGTCCTTGACCAGGATATAATCAGGCTACTCAGATATATAAGTGGCATGATGTCCAGTGTGTCCCTGACCAGGATATAATAAGGCATACCAGATAAATCAAAGGCATGATATCCAGTGTGTCCTTGACCAGGATATAATTAGACTACCCTGATATATCAATGGCATGATGTCCAGTGTGTCCTTGACCAGGATATAATAAGGCTACCCAGATATCACCATGGCATGATGTCCAGTGTGTCCCGGACCAGGATATAATAAGGCTACCAAGATATCTCCACGGCATGATGTCCAGTGTGTTCCTGACCAGGATATTATAAGGCTACCCAGATATCTCCACGGCATGATGTCTTGTGTGTCCCTGACCAGGATATAATAAGGCTACCCAGATATCTCCGCGGCATGATGTCCAGTGTGTCCCTGGCCAGTATATAATAAGGCTACCCAGATGTCCCCATGGCATGATTTCCAGTGTGTCCCTGACCAGGATATAACAAGGCTACCCAGATATATCCATGGCATGATGTCTAATGTGTCCCTGACCAGGATATGATAGACCTAACCAGATACCTCCATTGCATGACGGATGTCCAATGTGTCCCTGACCAGGATAGAATAAGACTACCCAGATATCTTCATGGCATGATGTCCAGTGTGTCCTTGACCAGGATATAAGGCAACCCAGATATATCAATGGCATGATGTCCAGTGTGTCCTTGACCAGGATATAATAAGGCTACCCAGATATCTTCACAGAGCTTTACCTTTTGATTTTGTACAACCCAAAGTTAGTCATATTATAAACTAAAAGAAACAAGAAGCTGTCCGATGAGCCAAGTGAAGATATTTTGATAGACTTATTTTATCCTGTGATCTGGGACAATTTGGACAGAAGGCCAATGTTCATTAGGGGAGGGTAAATGCCCAGCTTCTGACACATTTAGGGTGAGGAGGGATGGGGAGAGGGCAAATTATATTTTATACATTGATGTATAAACATCAAAGGGTTAAATCTAAGTATTTAAGCGTATTATATCGTGGTATTGAACGTCATTAAAAGGTGTAAGAAGAAATATTGTCGGTTTGGTCTATAACAGTTGATTACTTGTTACAACTTGCTAATCGTACGTAGCTTGTTGCTAGTAGCTTTCATTTCTCTGGAAAAAATAGCCAGCTACTGTTTCTAACTGCTCCCATCCTATTTGTAGGGATTAAATTTGTGCAAAAGTCTCTTGTACTATGGTGAGTCAATTATAGTGGTTAAACATGCACTGAATAAACAAATGACCAAGAAAATCGAATTCTGGTACCGTCTGTGAGTACACCATTACATTTGCCTCATATACTCAAGAACAAAATCTAATTTTTATAACTCCAGTAACAATTCAGCACTAATTTAGATTCATATGTTCAGTATACTTATTAAGAATTTTCTATCGGCTGACGAACTCGGGTGCACGTACACAGTAGACAAGATTATACAATGTAGTGATTTCCTTGCTCCAAAAACAGACACTAACTTTTACAACACTTTCTTTTCTTAACTTTCTTTTCTGTATCATTTCCCTCTATATGGATTGAGTGATTGCTTGAAAATACTTGGCTAGTTCTGTCTGGAGCAGAGTGCGCTGTTTGGATTTTAAGCTTGGTGACAACTTTGGCACCTGAAATAAAAAAAAAAAAAAAATTGTCACATGTTATGAAGGTTTTATGAGATACCAGATCTCCGTCGTTTGACAATATAAACCGTCCTTCCGTTAAATTTATATAAAACAATGCTCAAAATGAAAGTTATTATTTTTTTGCAAACTGAATCAAATCTACTTTATTTGGAATACATGTATATATCTATGACAATTTTAGAAATCCCATAGCTTAGAAAACTTATTTCTTGCTAAATACATATAGAGAGATGCTTTACCAATCGAATGAAAAAGTCTTTCTACATTGTATCCTGATCTGGCAGACGTGGTGACAAACTGTATCCCGTGGTCCTGGGCGAATGTCAACGCTTCCTGTGAATAGAATATAGATATATGTCGCACTGTAGTTGCTCAAAACGTGTCGTTTAGCTTTGTAAGATCAATCGAGTTAAGTTTGTATTCAACTGCGGCCCGTGGTTACTAACATCATCTAGTGGTTGATACTTTTACTACATACCAGTACTTTTTTTCAGAGTGTCACTTAAAGTAATAGATTTAAGTATGGCAAATTCTTCCAGTTTTAAGAACTGGGTCTCATTCTCATAGTGATTTGCAAATACATTTTCATACATATTCAAGCTAGGCAATAGTGCTTTAAGTCAAACCATTTACTCCGAAAATCAACCCTGAAGTGATGTGGGTACATCTTTGACCTATATCTCTTCGTTATATCCTATTACCTGGTCTTACGAGGTTACTCTTGTGGAAAATTTATGGATGGCCGAGCTGGTTTAAAGGCATTCATGCGAAAACAAATGATATGTTTACTTTTCTTCAAAAAATATGCGATAGGTCAAGTTGTAAAAAAGCCAAAACTTCCTTATAGTGGTTCAACATAACAATTAAATTCCTCCGTTGAAAATGATAAAAAAATATGGCAAGCTATTTAATTTTTATGAGAAATATAAGCGTAATGTAAAAAATGGCGTAAAAACTGACATGCCTCTTTTCGGAACTATGTTTAGAAATTTTTTGCTGGAATAATACAAGTTTTGTCAATATTATACTTTCTTAATAAATAAGAAAACTTAAAAGAAAGGCCCAGCAAGAAGACAGAGAAACAAATATCTCGTTCTGGGTTTTGACCAATGGTGCTTACTTACACTTTCATCAACAAGCGACGGCAGATCACATTTGTTGGCCACTAGGACTGTAGTTACCATATCACAGTGGTGCTGAAGAGCGTCTAACCAGAAATCTATGTGAGCAAAACTTCCCTGAAATATTTATAAAGTTGTAAGAACCTTTTCTGAACTTTTTTAAGCTAATTCCCCCTCAATTTATGGGGAATAATTTCCGCTTTATTTATGTCTGAAGTTTTGAAGATGACAATTATAATGTAAAACGCTGTGAACATTTTGTACACATAAAATGTAAAACAGGTGTAGTCAGACTGTAGTTAAATGACGTTAATTACTAAAATCATACCAGAGGTAGTGGCGATAATACTGACTAACATGTTTCACTAGAGCATACCAGCTAAAAACTCTGTGAACTTACCGGATTAGTGACGTCATAAACAACGAAAGCTATATGTGCTCCGCGCAGGTACATCGGAACCAGGCTTTTGTATCGCTCTTGGCCAGCCGTATCCCATATTTGGAAATGGATGACGTCACTCTTGACAATAGCCATCTTTGAAATGAAGCTAGCTAAGGAAGAACAAGAAAGATAGTGTGTCTTTTTCAGTGCCTGACTGGGCAAAGTGTATAGAATGCTATAACGACATAAACAGCTAATGTGTGGAGATAGAAAAAACACATACAATTGAAAGATTTAAAAGGCTTTGATTACATAACACTAGCTTCATAGCTTGTGTGAAGGAAATAAGACTTTGCTTAAAAAGTGCTTTGTTTAAACGGATGAAATGGCTACTTGTGACAAAAATATTAACAATGTTATGAGCTTAATATCCAGAGGTGAATCAGAGGAGAAAAAATCACTGTAGCTCCTGATTGATGCAATGGCTGTAACCTCATGTGCGATCACGGTTGTATTCTTCAAAAATCAATTTAAAAACTCACCGCCGACTGTTTGCCTGTAGTTCTCGTCAAATTTGTCTTGAGAAAACCTAAATGCCAGTGAAGTTTTCCCTACGTTTACGTCTCCTATAAGAACAACTTTTAGTTTATAAATATTTTCTGTTGTAGAAGGAAATGCCGGTTGTTTGCGTGACTCCGAAGAAGCACTGAAAACGTTTTGTTTTGTTGAGCTCATCGTGTGATCGCTTGATAAACCATTTTCTTGTCTATTTGGCCTTCATTATGGATATAGTTACATTGGAAACTAAATTATTTACACATATGTCCATAAGAAGTCCTTTTGTTACAACAAATTTCCACTCAAGACACAGTCATCACTTCGGTACATTGCCCTGATGATTACTCATATGTGAGATAATTGCAATCACTTCTGTAAATCTATCTCTGTTGATTGTCACATAATTGCTAATACAGATAATCCATTACATCTGATATATCAATCTTAAATTTTTCTTATTTTTTCATTCTATGATAACATTTTATCTCATAAACTGATTGACATTTATAAAAATCAATTTACATGTTATTTTGTAAATCCAGTAATAACTTCCGCTTTCGATCCGTTCAACCTAATTGTTTCTCCAGTGACATGCCTTTTTTCTGAAATACTATCTTTGGTAAGTATAGCAATAACGTAACATGAAATAATTTCCTTACGGCTTTACACATTTTTTTCCATGTCGTAATCTACAAAGCAAACCGAAACAAATACTAATAAATCACATTTCAATCTGTTTTAAAACGAATAGGGCAATGGATAATCTATTGCGTCCTAAATTATATTTTGGGTTATCTTTTCTCATGATATATTACATGGTTAAACTTTGTAATATCAGGTTACGGTGTTTCAAATTACATTTCTTTACTTGTTTTAGCTTCCTAGTTTATCATCCGTATTAGAATAATCTCAAAAACTCAAGATTTTGTTTAACTGATAACATGAAACAAAAATAGCTACTTGATTGATTTCAAACATTTTCAAGTTTACCTTTTGATAAATAAATACGTCATTTATAACACATTTCATATCTGTTAAGGAATACAGTGCATGTTTATCAAGCAATACAGTTCATATCTATTAAGAAATACAGTGGATGTCTATCAAGTAATACAGTCCATATCTATTAAGAAATACAGTGGATGTCTATCAAGCAATACAGTTCATATCTATCAAGAAATACAGTGCATGTCTATCAAGTAATACAGTCCATATCTATTCCGAAATTCAGTGGATGTCTATCAAGCAATATAGTTCATATCTATCAAGAAATACAGTGGATGTCTATCAAGTAATACAGTCCATATCTATTCAGAAATTCAGTGGATGTCTATCAAGCAATACAGTCCATATCTATTAAGAAATACAGTGGATGTCTATCAAGCAATACAGTTCATATCTATCAAGAAATACAGTGGATGTCTATCAAGCAATACAGTCCATATCTATCAAGAAATACAGTGGATGTCTATCAAGCAATACAGTCCATATCTATTAAGAAATACTGTGCATGTCTATCAAGTAAAACAGTCCATATCTATTAAGAAATACAGTGGATGTCTATCAAGCAATACAGTCCATATCTATCAAGAAATACTGTGCATGTCTATCAAGTAATACAGTCCATATCTATCAAGAAATACAGTGGATGTCTATCAAGCAATACGGTTCATATCTGTTAAGAAATACTGTGCATGTCCATCAAGCAACACAGTTCATATCTATCAAGAAATACAGTACATGTCCATCAAGCAACACAGTCCATATCTATTAAGAAATACAGTGGATGTCTATCAAGCAATACAGTCCATATCTATCAAGAAATACTGTGCATGTCTATCAAGTAATACAGTCCATATCTATCAAGAAATACAGTGGATGTCTATCAAGCAATACGGTTCATATCTGTTAAGAAATACTGTGCATGTCCATCAAGCAACACAGTTCATATCTATCAAGAAATACAGTACATGTCCATCAAGCAACACAGTCCATATCTATTAAGAAATACAGTGGATGTCTATCAAGCAATACGGTTCATATCTGTTAAGAAATACAGTGGATGTCCATCAAGCAACACAGTTCATATCTATCAAGAAATACTGTGCATGTCCATCAAGCAACACAGTTCATATCTATCAAGAAATACAATGCATGTCTATCAAGTAATACAGTCCATATCTATTAAGAAATACAGTGCATGTCTATCAAGCAACACAGTCCATATCTATTCAGAAATTCAGTGGATGTCTATCAAGCAATATAGTTCATATCTATCAAGAAATACAGTGCATGTCTATCAAGCAATACAATTAATATCTATCAAGAAATGAAGTTCATATCTATCAAGCAATACAGTTTATATCTGTCAGGCAATACAGTTCCTATTTATTAAACAAACAGCTCATGTCTATCAAGCCAAAATGCTCAAGTCTATAAAACAATACAGCTCATGTAAATCAAACAATAAACCTCATACATATCAAGCATTACAGTTCATGTCTCTTAAGCAATACACCTAATATCTATCAAGAAATACAGTTCATATCTATCAAGCAATACATTAAATATAAATCAGGCAATACAGTTCCTATATATCAGACAAAACAGCTCATGTCTAACAAGCAATACAGCCCAAGTCTATCAAGCAATACAGCTCTAGTCTATCAAACAATACAGTTTACTTCTATCAAGCAATACAGCTCATGTCTTTCAAGCAATACAAAGCACGTCTATCAACCAATAGAGCTCATGTCTTTCAATCAACATAGCTCATGTCTATCAAGCAATACAGCTCATGTCTATCAAGCAATACAGCTCATGTCTATCAAGCAATACAGCCCATGTCTATCAAACAATACAGCATGTCTATCAAGCAATTTACAGCTCATGTCTATCAAGCAATACAGCTCATGTCTATCAAACAATACAGCTCATGTTTATCAAACAATACAGAATGTCTATCAAACAATACAGCTCATGTCTATCAAGCAATACAGCTCATGTCTATCAAGCAATACAGTTCATGTCTATTAAGTAATACAGCTCATGTCTATCAAGCAATACAGTTCATGTCTATTAAGTAATACAGCCCATGTCTATCAAGCAATACAGCTTATGTCTATCAAGCAATACAGCCCATGTCTATTAATCAATACAGTTTATGTGTATCAAGCTATACAGTTATGTCTATTAAGTAATACAGTTTATGTGTATCAAGCAATACAGTTCATGTCTATCAACCAATACAGTTTATGTCTATCAACCAATACAGCTCATGTCTATCAAGCAATACAGTTCATGTCTATTAAGTAATACAGCCCATGTCTATTAAGTAATACAGTTTATGTGTATCAAGCAATACAGTTATGTCTATTAACTAATACAGTTTATGTCTATAGAGCAATACAGCTCAGGTCTATCAAGCAATACAGTTTATGTGTATCAAGCAATACAGTTCATGTCTATTAAGTAATACGGCTCATGTCCATTAAGCAACACAGTTCATGTCTATCAAGCAATAAAGCTCATGTCTATTTAGTAATACAGTTTATGTGTATCAAGCAATACAGTTCATGTCTATCAAGTAATACAGCTCATGTCTATCAAGCAATAAAGCTCATGTCTATTAAGTAATACAGTTTATGTGTATCAAGCAATACAGTTCATGTCTATCAAGCAATAAAGCTCATGTCTATTAAGTAATACAGTTTATTTTATGTGTATCAAGCAATACAGTTCATGTCTATCATGAAATACAGCATGTCTATCAAGCAATTTACAGCTCATGTCTATCAAGCAATACAGCTAAAGTCTATCAAGCAATACAGCTCATGTCTATCAAACAATACAGCATGTATATCAAGCAATTTACAGCTCATGTCTATCAAGCAATACAGCTAAAGTCTATCAAGCAATACAGCTCATGTCTATCAAACAATACAGCATGTCTATCAAGCAATTTACAGCTCATGTCTATCAAGCAATACAGCTTATGTCTATCAAACAATACAGCTCATGTTTATCAAACAATACAGAATGTCTATCAAACAATACAGCTCATGTCTATTAAGCAATGCAGCTTATTTGTATGATGCAATTCAACTCATGTCTATCAAGCGATACAGCTCATGTCTATGCAGCAATACAGCTAATATCTATCAAGCAATACACCTCATGTCTATCAAGAATACGGTTTATGTCTATCAAGCAAAACAGCTCATCTCTATCAAGCAATACAGCTCATGTCTATCAAACAATACAGCTCATGTCTATCAAGCAATACAGCTCATGTCTATCAAGCAATACAGCTCATATCTATCAAGCAACACAGCTCATATCTATCAAGCAATACAGCTCATGTCTATCAAACAATACACTTCATATCTATCAAGCAATACAGTTCATGTCTTTCAAGCAATACAGTGTATGTCTATCAAGCAATTCAGCTCATATCTATCAAGCAACACAGCTCATATCTATCAAGCAATACTGCTCAGGTCTATCAAACAATACACTTCATATCTATTAAGCAATACAGTTCATGTCTTTCAAGCAATACAGTGTATGTATATCAAGCAATTCAGCTCATATCTATCAAGCCATACAGCTCATGTCTTTTAAGCAATACGGTTTATGTCTATCCAGTGGCGCCTTGCCGCCCTTATGACGTTGGGCGAGATTGACCGATGTACGGTCGGTACGCGCGAATCAGTTGAACATTCTGTCTCAACCGATTACTAACAGTACTGTCTTCGCCCTGTTGGGTTGATCAAGTTATTCAGTCGGTTATTCGCCCGAATCCTCGAAGCTACCTTTCAGAAACTTGTTGGTAAAGATATATATACCATTTTTTAAAGCGGTATCGTAAAATTGATATATAAACGTATACGAAGGTAGCGCCTCTATATAACAGTATTGTCTTCGCCCTTCTGCGTTGATCCGGTTACTCAGTTGGTAATGCAGCTAAAACAGCTAAATACCAATTTCACAAAAGATTTTAACAACTTTAACAATAGATAATTGCAAACTACTGCTTTTGGGCCTGTTTGTCCATCGCGCGTTTGACTGTAGACACATGTTGAGTGAGCACTATATCTATACACACTACGGATAAGTATCACGAGGTCTGATTTTCGGAACAGACATAACTTTATATGCAAACAGTATTTCCTCGATGCATTAAATACTACCATCTTCACTTGCACCAATGACTTCTTTAAAGACGAAGACGAAGAAGACGCAGAAGGGGAGGAGGAGTATAGAGGTTAGTTGGTCCGTGCGACTGTCATTGCAATCTGCAGACGACAAATGATATGATGTATTTTTTTTTAGTTTGGTATAAGACAAGACAGTTGAGAGAAAGAGAATATGTAAATGAATCGGCACGATGGATCTAAGATACCAGCATCTTTGTCAAATCGTATTTTGAACCAATTGGCTTCTAGAATATGGCCCGTCTAGAGTTATAAACTGGTTCACTGTGGTTCTGAGCTTTAGACACAGTTAACGATTCATACTCCAGTTCATAATTTTGCCACGACGCCAGATAAACCTCAGCTGACTAGCAAAATAGGTTTATTTTTTCAAAGATTGATTTGTATTTGTTATAAAAAGATTCTCAAATATCTGGGTGGGGAAGACTTAAACCTTCCAAAGATGGAATGGGACACCACCAGTCCATCGTCGTCTTGTAAACAACCTTCCTTCTACAGTCAGGTCATAGGAACTTTCAACGATATCAACTTCACCCAAATGGTCAACCTTCCCACTCGAGGAAAAAACATTCTTGATCTATTTTTTACCACCAGCCTTACTCTAGTTCAGGTCAATATCCTTCTAGGCATCAGTGATCATAACATTGTCAGGCAGGCCATGAAGCAGTCATTAAATTACTATCACCAGGTTATGCAGACAAATAATAAATATTCCGCACTAAATATCGAGGAATTATGGGAAGATTTCTGAAATACTCTATACACCCTCACTGAAAAATGGATTTCATCTAAAAAGCCATCAGTTAGGGATCACCTTCTCTGGGTTAATCAACATGTCAAGAGACTGCTCAGAAGAAGAAACTGGGCCTTTAAAAGGGTCAAGAAGTATCATTTTCTGATCGTAAAAAGTTCCTTGATTTAAAACATCTAGTGCGGGAAAAAGGTTGAAAGTGTATACCATTGGAACCACTTATCACCTACTGTTGCCCTTCACCCTACCCAAGAGCAGTTCAGTGCAGCCATATCTAACATCGAACATGTCTCACCCTAGTTGTCCAGCCCCCTGATTTTAACATTTCAATCTTTTCTTCCTTTACTTTCTTTTAAACAAAACGTTTTAACCTTTTTACGATCTTTGACGCAAAAACATGTCTACGTCCCCGCAAGGGGTTTGACATTACTGGGAGATAGTAGAAAAATAATACATCTTATTCGAAAAACATATTAACATTTAACATTTATTTGAATCAGTATCAGTTTATATTGTTGATCATTATTTTATTTTTCATTTCTGTTACAATTATTAATAGTAGTGTTAGTAGTAGTAGAGTATACTTCTCTTATACTACTAAAGCAATTTGAATGAAATGTTACAGGATTGATCTGTACCTCAAATTACTTGCGCATATTTAATGGATTTTTTGGTTGAATGATTTTTGGCTGAGTTCTGGCCCTTGAATAAAAAAATTTTAAAAAAAGCGTTTTAGCCAACAAACTGTCCAATCACCTCTCAATACAACTGCTTAATTGGCTATCATCAGGCGACACATGTGATCACTGATCGCCCTTGTTATGGGGAACAAAATATACGATAGACTAAAATGCAATGTTACAAATTACGAAGATTCACTACAAAACTATTGTATCGCTCTCTTACTTCATATTAATATAAAGTTACAAAGGTCTTGTACTGAGCCTTAAAGCGACTGAATTTGGCATAATTTCTTTTCATTAAAATTTAAAGAGAAGATTATATACTATGGGAAAAATTATAATCATATGTATCTACACACCATAACAACTGAAGAAAAAAAAATGATTTCAGCAGGATTTGAACCCATGCCTTTCTGGTGAGTAAAGTTAAGTTGACATACTAAAACACTGTGCCACAAAGACCAGTTGTTTCTTTTTTATGCATTGTCGTCCCTTCTGTGAGTCAGTTGCTTTAAAAAAATGGTTAATTTCCATGGACAGTTCAAAGAAATGTGTTATGACTGTATGTTATAGTAGTGAATCATTTCATCCTTTTCCTGAATTGTACGAGTGTAGACTTAATTTTTCAGTTTGATTTGACTGTGTTTTCTAAAGTCCTTATTTTTCATGAGAGCATAAGTCAGACCTCTGGTGAGCAGCCAGATGTAACAGTAAATATAAGATGCATTAAGTATATATAATAGTAAATTCTGGCCTAGTATAGTCAGTATTGACTTTTGGCAGTAATAAGTTGAAGAGTGGTTACTGTTTGATAATGTGACGCATAAAGGACCCGTCAGACGCGTTTTAAACAAAATATTTAACTTCCGGCGTGATTCACTTCCGGGGAATTTCGAAAAATAAATTTTGTTTGTTTACAATGAATTCATCCTGATTTTCCCTACAATCGTGAGATTATTTCGCAATGGGTATGTAATTTCCACAAAAACTTAAAGAAGCTCTGTTTAAAAATGTCGCTTAGATGATACTGAGTTTTACAAATTCAACAGATGGACATTAAATTACGAAAACTGGGAATGGTTTGTCCAACTAATCAGATTTGTCGAAGAGACATCGAAAAAATTTTTGATAGACGATGTCTTTTTCCAAGTCCAACCACAAGTTGCATTGTTTTATGCATGGAAAATGCGCAATTAGATGTCGTTGGGAGTGATAACTAGCTTCTTTTTGGAGAAATGTCAGACAAACATTTCCTTCTATTGTTTTAAAGAAACAATTTTTATATACAAAAGTTCCTGAAATATTATCTATCTTCCATTAATGTCAAACCCCTCGCGGGGATGTAGACATGTTTGCGCGTCAAAATTGCAAGAAAGTTAAAAAGCGCTGTTTAAAAGAATATTAAAAATGTAAAAACGGGTGGATAGTTTTTCAAGGAACAACTTATGATATCAGAATTGACTTAAATTTCAATCGCAATGATAATCGACGGGTGTCGGAGGTTTCGTCACAATACTGGTTCGTCACACTTATTTTTCTGCACAAAACAGGTTGAGGTTTCGTCACACTTAATTTATAAAGTGTATATATAATAGTGATTAGGTGTTGGCAAAGAACCAATTATTTGGGGTGTAATTAAATAATCGATTTCTTTTAATTTGTAAGTTTGCAACAATGATTGTTGTAAAGAATAAGATATTAGTATAATTAAAATGTTTGTGTTGTGCTTGCATTGAAAATAGATTAAATGAATTAAAATGAATGAAGTATAATTGTAATGTTTGTTATGTGTTTGCATTGAAAAATGAAGAATACATTTACTCTACTTAAAACAAATCTTATTATTTTTAGGTGGAAGGTGGGCATATATTAGTCGAACCGTCCGTCTGTCTGTCCGTCCGGATTTCGTGTCCGCTCAATAACTTTGTCATTCCTTGATGGATATTGATGATATTTGGCAAAAATATTCACTACCATCTGACTATGTGTCACTTACATTCAACATTATGGGCTATAGCCCTACTGAGACTTCCAGACCATTTCTGTCTTAAAGGTCTGCAGCTAATATCTTTCCAGACATGAAGTTTATTCATGTAGTGTCCAATCTCCCCTACATTCTGCAATAAATGAAAACGTAAAAAGGGAGTTTTGTTATTTTTTTATTTCACACCTTCAACATATATAGCATATAAAACCATAGCATAGCACATTGTTATAAGACAAAAAAAAACCGAACGTGACAGTGACAGAAGAAATATAAAACATAGTACATCAAACGTTACATTTACAGTAGTAGACCCAAAAAGAAAATATAAAACATAGTACATTAAACAAAGCAGACCCAGATCAGACAACACTTCTGTGAGATTTTTTTATCATAGCACATTGCAATAAAACATAAA
The DNA here is from genome assembly GCA_012932295.1 of Cyclina sinensis. Lineage (NCBI taxonomy): Eukaryota > Metazoa > Mollusca > Bivalvia > Venerida > Veneridae > Cyclina > Cyclina sinensis. Next base: position 13,550,313 of record JAAONU010000014.1, on the reverse strand, counting down.
AAGAAACACATAAAACATAGAACATAAAACATGACCCAGATCTGACAACACGCTGTACTTGGTGAGAATCCCAACGAATTTCGCTAAATCACCATTGCATTCAATATGCAATAGGTGTGAATTATTCTATAATATCAGTGTGACGAAACCTCTTTTTTATTACTATATGAATAAGTGTGACGAACCGGTAGTGTGACGAAACCTCCGTAATTCATAATCGACTATAGAGGCATCCATTTTGAACAGCTGGAATGAGGTAAATGGTGCATAAGTAAACATTAGCTACAACTCCAGATATCTGTTGTGTGTCTGGTATATTTTATTAAGGGTATATTTTATTAACTCTTACAATAGAAAACAAAATTTCCATTTTGTATATGTGAACTCCATCATTACCAGTAAGACATAGTGATTTTTCTACCAGTTTTCACATCATGGTTATATTTACGGTGATGTCATGTGGAAAGAGTTTCGCAAAAGTGAAATAAATGTCAAATACACTTTAAGATGACAGGTTTTAATGAAGTTCGTTTACTAGAATAGTAATAATATATATGTTCTTTTGATGTTGATAGGAAACCAAAAATGCATTAACAGTCCACTCGCGATATCTCGAATTTGGATGGACCGAGTAAATTTCTTTGACTTAGCTGGAATTCGACATGTCAGGAGCTGGTTACCTACAGTACACGCACAGGGACTTTGACATTGTTAACATTGTTGCGGGGGGAGCAGTATCGTCGCGGTGGACTGAACACCCGAAATTTCGGGTGTCCACTAAAATGACCGCAGTGCATGAACACCGCGTATCGCGATGATAGAACACCATGCATCCCTGCTATGTTTTGATTTGAAGATTACTGCATTTATACATACAGTTAGCCTAATTAAATTGGCGTTGACAGTTTGACATTTTTTATTATTGTCAAACTGTTGGAAAAAGACATCGCCTATCAAAAATATTTTCGATGTCTTTTCGACAGGTCTGATTAGTTGGACTAATATACTGTCAACTTAAATTATTTCAGTCACAGGGTTTGATGAACATGTCGCCAGCTTTTCTATACCGTCATACAGTTATCTGTCACGAAGTTGGTCTCTTATTTTGTGGCCAACTTCAGTTGGTTAAAATTAAAACCAAATTTCAAATACATTTGTTGTGTACTTACGTTTTTTTTAATTTTTGAAAATGCTTGTCATTATATAGCAAAGTCGATCAATAATTTTTGCCAAGCGCCTAGATGATACAGATGTCGCAGCAAAGTTTATGGTTTCTTAAAATAAGAAAGCAGTTTAACACGTGTTGATCTGAAACCAGTCAATTGATTTTCTGAAAATATAATCAGCTGTTTTCTGAAGCAATTGCTTTGAGTTGTTATTCTTTACGTAAACAAATAGGAGCCTTCATATTTAAATGCATCAGAATTAGAGTGCATTTGTTCGAATTTTGACTGTTTAAATAAGATCTAAAAACTTTTCGCAGTTTGATTATCATTTGTAATTTATTTGCGAGTACCATATATACTCGGCCAAAAGTCGAGTTTTTAATCCCCAGACAATGGCCTTAAAGTCATTGCTCGACTTATGGGCGAGTCAGGTAAAGAAAATAAAAAAAAAATTATCAAACGTACTTGCCCCTATGACAGTTATATTTTTTACACTACACGGAGGTAACCCCGTAGCGTAATTACATCATTATTATTCAGCAGGCTTCTCTAATCAATAAAGAACTTATAAAAGGGACTACCTTTGTTTTGTTTTATTAGTCTGCTTGGCAGTATGACAAAGATATTTTCACACATCTGATTGACATGTAATAAACAAACAACCATGTCGCGGTTGTTGTAGAGTGACTTCCCTTGTTTATTGATAAAGTCTGTCCAGTGTCAGGGCTTTTCCGGTTGTATAATCGTGTATCATACAGGTCCTTATTGCTATGTAAACATAACAGCATTATGCTTTATTCAGAAATCAAAGGTGTGAACAATTACTGGCATTAATTTTTTTCATAATAACTCGAATAATTTCAGTGTGATAATTCCTGTTTGAAATTATTCATGTGCTTTGGTATTACGTTTCTGTGTTTGTTTTTCGTGCATTTTGAACGGCCTGCAAGTTAAATTAATTATTAATTAAACGAATAATATTGACAGCAAACAACTGTGTAACTTTCAAATAATCCCTTCCAGAATGTCTTAAAATATACTGCCCGTACGTCTTCAGTATAATGAAACTACCGCACACCACTCTATCTTTACTGTAGATATGCAATTTGTACACGATTGCATAAAATCTAAAAAAAGGGTCTAAGTAAAAATCATCAATTTTAACCTCAAAAACCCCTTCTCGACTAATGGTTGAGTCCACTTTTGGCTGAGTATATACAGTAATTTACTTGCGAGTGGATTAACGCAAGCGCGGCACTGCTTAAAGACTTGAAAATATATAAATTGCAGCAATTTAATTTAACAAGTCAGGTAGGTGTGTAAATCTACACGTAATTGGCTGTGTTTCTTTTCTACAAATACCCTCAATCATACAACCAAACATCAAACATCAACAATTAAAAGTAAAACTGGGAGGGGGATTTAAAAGCAACAAGAAATAACTTCAACTGATAATAATTACATGTACTTTGTAACTCATCTGAAACAAATTTTTGGGACGGATGTTTTTCGTCAAAGTCTGCACTGCATGTACTGTGACAATGTTTTGTGTCAGTTATACATTTATCACCTCGTACAAAGCACAATGCTCATTTCATGTGATTCAAGTGATTAAAAAGCTTTCCCATGACAGTCAAATTCAAGTCTGGAATGTAGAGCCATACCAAACATATTCCACCAGTGTGTACTTTACGGGAAATAAACTGCATTTCTTGTTTGACTCGAGTACACATTGAACTCCCTTTGACATGCTGTGGTTTAAGATCAGCTCGTTTTCTCTTCAAGTGTGGGCTTATCTCATACCTCTATCCTAGATGGGCATTTAAAACCAAAAGAATATGATGCTGAACAGGTAAAGCAAAACCTGTACATGCTATGAATAGATAGACAGTGAGTAATGAAAAATACACAAAAAACTTTTAAAATTTACATAACATAACATTTTTAAAATATTTGTAGCTTACATAGAAACATGAAAAGCACATTTCAAAATTGATGTTATACATATGTACCTATATCTTTCATGTATAATGTTCATATATTTCAGCATTCACCGAGAAAATTGGTAATATCCCATTTGCCTCACTGATAGCATGTATCATTGTGTTTGTGGGTGTGGGAATATTCTGCGGCACTTTATATCGGGCTTTGACAATCATACTGGTGTCAGTAATGCAGGAACTCTTCCAGTTCAACGTTACCTGGTGAGTAAATCCACACTTTACATTGACATATTTGCCTGAATGTAGTTCAGTGTTGCCTGGTAAAGAAATGCACAGTTTAAATTGACATGCTTGCATGAATTCATTTCAATCCATATTCTTTTTGTTTAGTTTGCACTTTTTCAAAACTGAAGTTAACAATAGGAAAAGTTGCTGCAATTTGTATTTGTGTGACAATAGGCTGTTTAATAGTTAAAGAACACTTTTCTCATTATGAGCATAATTTTATGGCTAAAGTAAAAGTGACTGGTAATAGTAACTATTGGGACTAGTGTTATAGTAATTAAAGGTTAGAACATGGCAGTCAAGTGTTCAATTTGCAGAAATTAAATTTGAGATGTTTTTGCCTGAAGACTTAAGACTGAACTTGAGTGCTGTTTAACTGAGTTTTAAATGATGTAGAATGTGTCGGTGCCATATTTTCCTCTGTTGGTACTCATTTATGATTTAAGCACTTTTTATCATATAATGTGACATTAACATGGGTGTAAGTACATTTTGTAATTTTATACTGTATGTGTTAATTTCAGGTTGGAGGTGTTACGGATTGTGTTTATAGTGATTGCCGTGGTGATGGCATTGTTTGCCATACTGCTGTTGATATTTGCTTTCCTAGCAACAGGAGCTACAAGGAAAAATGTTTACTCAGGTGCCAGTTGTATCATGGGAGGTCGTATTTCAGCTGCCTTTGTGAGTATATTTTAGCAATATCAGAGTTATCTTCCCTTTTGTTCCAGGTGCCATACAAAAAAATGCCATGTGGCATTACAGATGACCTCTGCACCACAATGAAATTTTCTAACTTTATTTTGCCATTTACATGTATATTGAAGCCATATTTTTGCTACAAACTTGACTTGATTTATCTCTGAGAGTAAGGTTTTAAGTAACTTATCAAACTATAAAATTTTGGGCATCAGGTTTGCACATAATGTTCAGTTTCAGCACTTGTGAATGAAAAAAGTCATGATGTCTGAACAAAAACTAATTGTTTTGTAACTCTTTATATACTTGACTTCTTAACTTTCTCTAATGTCTGCCAGTTCATGAGAATTTTTTTTTTCAAATACCTTAAAACTGATGAAGAAAACAGTCACTCAGCAATGCTTCCAGTATGAATTACATTATATCTTTCTATCGATACTTTTTACTTATGCTTGGTTTAGAGTTGGAAAATAAGCTTGAGATTATGTGTTCATTTGAAAGAAAGGTAACTCCTGTGGACTTGTGAATTACGCATTATTTAAGAGTAGTGTCCCTTGGATAGATAAATATGGGTTTAGTAAAAGCATTGAATGTGTTGAATACCGCAGGTATTGCAAAAGAAAAGAAAATGACATAATTTGAATTACTAAACTGAGTTTTAATTGACACAGTGCAAACATAGCAAACTCTCTGAGAACTGGTTGCTCTGAGATCTATATATAAAATCTGTCAAATAGTAAACCAGATAATATATCTGATACATGTACATACATGTATTCAAGAAAAAAAGAAATGTGTGAAAGATGGACAAGTACAGTCTTGAATTGCAATGGTGTGAAAGAGAAGTGTCTGCATAAAATACATGTTTATCATTATGGTTTAAGTCTCTTTGGGTTAGTGACATGTTACCCCTCATTTCTGCTTTTTTAAACTTTTTTTTAAACATGGAACACATGGTTATCCTGTGAAACTTCAGGAAAAGGTCTTCTGACTATAAAAATCACTACAATATAATGTAACTAAATTTGCAGTTAACTTTTTTGCTCAGCTGTGAACATGCATAAATTTACTAGTTACTTAGTTACTTTATCACTGAAGAAATAATATTCTTGTTTAGGAGACACTGTTTCTTACTTCTTGATTCAGTCTGTGTACTTGTTTGTACATTGTAGTCACTGCTTAGATTCTCAAACTCAAAGTATTACATTCCTGTCTCAGATTCCTGTAACAATGCATACAGATACTGTTGCATCAGCGTCAGAAGTCCTGAATGATGTCAAGTTCTTGACAAAGTCCTGCTTTTTACTAAGTAAAAGTTAAAATATTTAAGTTACATGTATTTGAGTTTTGTTCATTTTAACCCTTACAGCAGAGTTTCAGCATCTTTATGTGGCTGTTTTCCATATCTGTCAGAAGTAGGTTTACATGAAACCCCTTTTATTTATCTGAAACCCTCATTTGGAGTACATAGATAAGTAATATTATTCTAGACATTTATTAAGAAGTCTTGAGAACTTGCAAAGCATCAGGTTTATTCACTGGAAATTGATCGGATTTCAAACCTCAGTAGGTAATTTTTGTTTACTTTCAAGAAGATTTCACAAAAGTTACGACTGGTGCAATGTAACAGATATAAATTTATCTGTTCATGCATTGAAAATTACACATAATATTTGATGACATTACGGTACACATACACCAATTCAGTCTTTATTACAATGTATGTTTAAAATTTCTTCCCGAGTGGCATCATTCATTTATGCACAGTTGCAAAGTCTTACAGATGGTCATTGGAAAAGTCTGTTGATTACAAGTTATGCACAGTCTCCCCACCTTGATTGAACCAGTTACAATGTATTGGACAATAAACAAGGTTACCCTTCTAGGACTTATAGTCATGCATAGTCTCCCCACCTTGATTTAACCAGTTACAATGTATGGGACAATAAATGAGGTTACTCTTTTAGGACTTATAGTCATGCACAGTCGCCCCACCTTGATTTAACCAGTTACAATGTACAGGACAATTAAAGAGGTTACCGTTTTAGGACTTATAGTCATGCACAGTCTCCCTACCTTGATTTAACCAGTTACAATGTACAGGACAATAAACGAGGTTACCCTTTTAGGACTTATAGTCATGCACAGTCGCCCCACCTTGATTTAACCAGTTACAATGTACAGGACAATTAAAGAGGTTACCCTTTTAAAACTTATAGTCATGCACAGTCTCCCTACCTTGATTTAACCAGTTACAATGTACAGGACAATAAACGAGGTTACCCTTTTAGGACTTATAGTCATGCACAGTCTCCCCACCTTGATTTAACCAGTTACAATGTATGGGACAATAAATGAGGTTACCCTTTTAGGACTTATAGTCATGCACAGTCGCCCCACCTTGATTTAACCAGTTACAATGTACAGGACAATAAACGAGATTACCCTTTTAGGACTTCAAGTCATGCACAGTCTCCCCACCTTGATTTAACCAGTTACAATGTATAGGACTATAAACAAGGTTACCCTTTTAGGACTTATAGTCATGCACAGTCTCTCCACCTTGATTTAACCAGTAACAATGTACGGGACAATTAATGAGGTTACCCTTTTAGGACTTATAGTCATGCACAGTCTCCCTACCTTGATTTAACCAGTTACAATGTACAGGACAATAAACGAGGTTACCCTTTTAGGACTTATAGTCATGCACAGTCGCCCCACCTTGATTTAACCAGTTACAATGTACAGGACAATTAAAGAGGTTACCCTTTTAAAACTTATAGTCATGCACAGTCTCCCTACCTTGATTTAACCAGTTACAATGTACAGGACAATAAACGAGGTTACCCTTTTAGGACTTATAGTCATGCACAGTCTCCCCACCTTGATTTAACCAGTTACAATGTATGGGACAATAAATGAGGTTACCCTTTTAGGACTTATAGTCATGCACAGTCGCCCCACCTTGATTTAACCAGTTACAATGTACAGGACAATAAACGAGATTACCCTTTTAGGACTTCAAGTCATGCACAGTCTCCCCACCTTGATTTAACCAGTTACAATGTATGGGACTATAAACAAGGTTACCCTTTTAGGACTTATAGTCATGCACAGTCTCTCCACCTTGATTTAACCAGTAACAATGTACGGGACAATTAATGAGGTTACCCTTTTAGGACTTATAGTCATGCACAGTCTCCCCACCTTGATTTAACCAGTTACAATGTACGGGACAATAAACGAGGTTATCCTTTTAGGACTTATAGTCATGCACAGTCTCCCCACCTTGATTTAACCAGTAACAATGTACGGAACAATTAATGAGGTTACCCTTTTAGGACTTATAGTCATGCACAGTCTCCCCACCTTGATTTAACCAGTTACAATGTACGGGACAATAAACGAGGTTACCCTTTTAGGACTTATAGTCATGCACAGTCTCACTACCTTGATTTAACCAGTTACAATGTACGGGACAATAAACGAGGTTACCCTTTTAGGACTTAAAGTCATGCACAGTCGCCCCACCTTGATTTAACCAGTTACAATGTACAGGACAATAAAAGAGGTTACCCTTTTAGAACTTATAGTCATGCACAGTCTCCCCACCTTGATTTAACCAGTTTCAATGTACGGGACAATAAACGAGGTTACCCTTTTAGGACTTATAATCATGCACAGTCTCCCCACCTTGATTTAACCAGTACATGACAATAAAAGGGGTTACCCTTTTGGGACTTCAAGTCATGCACAGTCATATAAAAAGGTGTGGCCAGTTTAGAATCTAAAGTACTGGTATAACCAAATTAATAAATCATGGGGCTTTAAATTATTACTAACATAAATAGGTGTAAGAGCTCAGTCAGAAGAACAACCTAAATGAACAATGCAGTGTCATAGATTTTCAAATATGATATTATTATTGTTAAAAACCAAAAATTACTTAGGAGGACATTCATTAAGTCTCGGATGTTGTAGAGTGCACTTGAACTTTTCTTTTGTTTGTGTTCAAACACACTACTTGAATTGTTATCTTTAAAAGATTTGATGGTGTTAAAATTCAGGTCTTGTTTTGTAAACAAGATTTGTCTTGAGATTACAGTATTTTAGGTCAAGATAACTTGGGATATACCTGTTACATGACTGACATCACATGAAAAATTATTCACTTGGTCGTCTGTTAGACCATTCATATAAACTGAATTGAAAATCAGCAGAAAAGGGCAAATATAAGCAGAAATGGCAAATATCTCATCCTCTTCTTAGTGGGTAGACGACCCTCTTGATTTTGTGCTCAGTGCTTCAAAGGTCATAGGGACCTTGACTTGGTAAATGGTTTCAAATCAACAGCCCCAGAATAACTAAACCCAAAACTTTACAGGATAGTTGGACACAATGAGTATGTGACCTGTAATGATTTTAGTTTCATTATGTCATCAAAGTCCTTGAGACATTCAGATTGAAAATAGCTGTCAGTAGATAACTCCAATACAGCTAAATTCAGGACTCTCAGAATAAAAGGGGTTGTTGAGCATGACTCCTAAAGACTTCAGGCTCAGTGCTTGAAAGGTCAAAGTCAGAGTGACCTTCACATCTTAACAGTTTCCCTTTTGATTTTATGTAAATTAAAAGTCAAGGTCACTCTGACATTTATTTAGAAAACACTATCCTGTCAATAATTGAAGAATAAGCAGAATGATGGTGAGTAGATGACCCCTTTTTTTCTGAGGCTATTGCTTTTAAGATCAAAATCACAATGACCATTTATTGTCGAGCCGGCTTGCGGTGAGCAAGACTTAGTCGCCACTTTTGGCGTATAGTTGGGTGTATGTGTGTCCGTGTGGCCGTCCAGATTTGTCCTGTCTATTTCTTGCTCATTCTTTGAAGGATTTCAAAATAATTTGGTGCAGTTGTTCACCATGATGGGGTGGTGTGTCGCACACAAAACCCAGGTCCGCTGCTCAAAGGTCAAGGTCACACTTGGGGGTCAGCGCAAAACCCGTGTCCGGAGCGTAACTTCTACATGCATGGAGGAATTTTAATATAACTCTGGACAAATATTCTCCATAGTGAGGCTGAGTGTCGCGCGAAAAATTCAGGTGTCTGTGGCAAAGGTCAAGGTCACACTTAGGCGTCAAATGTCAAATAACAAAATAAAACATTCATTTGCGAGTATAACTTTTATATACATGGATGGATTTTAATATAACTCAGCACAAATGTCCTCCATGTATAGTTGAGTTGACTCACGCAAAATGAAGGTCAAGGTCACAAGAGGTCAAAGGTCAAATAAAAATATTAAAATTTGTTTGTTGGCGCTGTATCTTGCTTATGATTTGAAGTATTATGCTTAGTGGTCAGAGAATTTGAAAAATTCAGGTGTCTGTAGCAAAGGTCAAGGTCATATTTAGGGGTCAAAAGTCAAATAACAAAATAAAACATTCTTTTGCGAGTATAACTTCTATATACATGGATGGATTTTAATATAACTTAGCACAAATGTTCTCCGTGTTGAGTTGAGTTGTCTAGCGCAAAATGAAAGTCAAGGTCACAAGAGGTCAAAGGTCAAATAAAAATATTAAAATTTGTTTGTTGGCGCAGTATCTTGCTTATGCTTTGAAGTATTATGCTTAGTGGTCAGAGGATTTGAAAAATTCAGGTGTTTGTGGCAAAGGTCAAGGTCATATTTAGGGGTCAAATAACAAAATGAAACATTAATTTGCGAGTATAACTTCTATATACATGTACATGGATGGATTTTAAAATAACTTAGCACAAATGTTCTCCATGTTGAGTTGAGTTGTCTCGCACAAAATCAAGGGCAAGGTCACAAAAGGTCAAAAGTCAAATAAAAATATTAAAATTTCCTTGTTTGCCCTGTATCTTGCTTATGCTTTGAAGTATTATGCTTAGTGGTCAGAGGATTTTGAAATTGTTGAGCCCACTTGTGGTGAGGTCAACTTAGTAGCTGCTTTTCAATTTTGGCAGTTTGGTGTATGTGTGTCTGTCGGTCAGTGCGTTCATCTAGATTTGTCCATTCTATATCTTGCCCATTCTTTGAAGGATTATTACAAAATAGTTTGATACAAATGTTCACCATGATGGGGTGATGTGTCACATGCAAAACCCAGGTCGGCCACTCAAAAGTTAAGGTCACACTTGAAGGGTCGGCTCAAAACCCATGTCCGGAGCGTAACTTCTACAATGTCAATGCAATGTCAAGATTTTGCCTTGGGTATAAAGAGGATGTGTTGCACACATCTCACCTATGTATACATCTTTCTCCTTGATCTTAAGCTTATAGGTTCAGGTTTGAATTAAGACGAGCGGGCTTGACATTCTGCCCATGGGCATGTCTAGTTACTGATAGTGCTCACCCCACTTTCTTGTGCAATCAGTGACAAGGATTTTAAAATTTTTGGCTCTCAAATCTTGATAAAATATAAATCGACGTCCTAATTTCTTATTCTTGAAAAGCATACAAGTACACACTGTGCATGCTTAGAGACTGTGATGTATACTTCTCCTGTTAATTAATATTCCCATATTACGAGTCTTTTGACTAACACGTTGTCCAAGTATATGATGAAATGTGTTACCTATCATCATTGATAGTGTTGTGAGGAAAAATGGCCAGAGCACTAAGGCGGTTAGAATTAATATCAAGTGGTCTTCATGAATCAGTAAGCTTGCTAAAGTTGCTAAAACTTAGCTTTCTTACAATGTATTTACAAAATACACCCAAATTACACTATAACCTGTGCATATTTTCCAGTCAATTTCTCAAGACCTACTGAATTTAGGATTTTCGAAATAATGATGCATTTTAAATCCCTTATGCATGAATAGTGTCATTCTGACAGCTCTTGTGACACATTATCTCATGTTACATTAATTTTGATTTAGTGACCTTGCTCATGTCACAATGGATCTTACCACCTTGGTATTACTGTTATTTTCTTATTGTACCTCAGGTACCAAGGTTTTTTGTCTTTTCTCCGGTTACATTTGGTATTTTGACATACCACATTTGACAGGTTTCTTGTCCTTAATCAGGTTACAGTTAGTTCTTGACTTACCAATTTTTACACATTGTTTCCTGTCATTAATCTAGATGTTTTTACTTACCTCATTTTAGAGGTTGTTTCATGTGTTTACTCTGGCTGCTGATTGTTTCTGGGCTTACCTTTATCTAAAGGTTGTTTTGTTGTTCTTACTGAAGTTACAGTTGATTTCTTACCGTACCTTATTTACAGACTATGCCTTGTCCTCAAATGTATTCAGGTTACAGTTGATTTATTGACTTAACCTTATGTACAGGTGGTTACTTGTCCTTATTCTGGTAAGCTTGGTTTCTTGAGTTGCCATGTTCTTCATTTTCCTTGTCAGGTTTTGTATTGCTTGTTGTTTATCTATCGTTTAATTAACAGTTTAATTATCGTGTTATCTTCGCTTATATTTGTTCATTAGTCTTCATATATTTTACAGACAGTTTCTTGTGGTATTAGTTCTAGCATGTTATACATGTGGTTGAAGTTGTTAGTACATAAATTATTATCTCCGGAAAATATTATCAGAATAAAAAGCATTCTGGTTAAGATGTTTAAGGACAGTGAATACAGACTTAACTGGCAGCAATGAAGATATGTCGGCGAATAAACAGTTCTTTATTAATGTAAAGTCACTTCAGTTCAGTTAGTAAGAAATTCTTTTTACCTCGGGAATATAATCAAAACTACCATAATTCCTTATTCCTGTAGTCAAACACATACATTTTTTATTGTTGTTCAGACATACATGTACCCTAATCAAGTAAATATATAACTACTTATTAGTACTTTATGAAGTCTAAGGATGTTCTAAGTTTATCTTGTAGTTGTGCTGGAAATTTTCTCTTCAGTAGTTTAACTATCAGAGTTGAAATTTCCTAAAGGAATTTATGTCAGTTTTTCAGCTGGTGCTTTTCCATTCCTGATTGCATTAGGGTATAAGTGTTTATATTTATTGCATAGTTTTGCGTATGTATTGATACGTGACCTAAATCATTTTAATATGATGTAAATCATCAGTAGGAAGCCATCATCAAGTGTAGATTTTATATTTTTCAATTGATCTTAAACGGATATTTTCCTAATTATAAAGATTCAGCCGTAAACAGCGTCAGGTTCAATAAACTTTTAAGATGAGCAAATACCTCTGCAAAATAAATTATTAAATTATGACAGCTGGAGTGATATACCGGTAAGCTGCATAATTATGTTGCATATACATGTATTATAGAATGTCCTACATACACAGCTGCATGAAATTTACATAATGTTTCATGTGAAGAGAAATTTGTTTTCAGACCTAAATCATCAGTAAATGGATATCAGTTTCTTGGGATCTGGCTCTGAAATGAACAAAGTATTAAAAAAAAGACAGTCATATTTAAAAATAATAATTGTGACCTATAAATGCAACGGAAAGAAACCAGCAGAATTGAGAATTAATAACTTCTAATAGTAGGTCCGTTTTTCCTTCAACAGCTGAAGATAAAAAGCACAAGACTGAATATGAAATGATTATTTTAGGATATTCGATTATACAAACAGCAGGTTTCACCAGAAATATGCCGTAATTTTAGTAGATATTTAGTAGGATTTTCAGAAGTTGGCAAGTGAGTACCTTCTAGTGCAAACCTCTATTGGTGTAACTGTGGTATTAGACTGGCTCCAGTATTGTCTTGTACACAGAAAAACTAAGTGAGTTACGCAATTTAAGAATCTTGTAAGCCATATGCATAATAAATATTGTTACAGCTGAGTGCTCACCCAGCTGTGATTGTACAAATTCAACCTCTGACAACTGAGACAACCCCTTGTGACTCTGGGCATAAAATGGAATCCCACATGAGGGTGCTCTGCTTTTAATCCATGGCATATTTCTGTTATCAACATTAAGTTTATTAAGTCTTTTATTAGTCCAGCTTATTGTAGGCAAGTCCAGATATTGTTGAATTTTTTGTATGGGTCAATATCTCACCTCCGTTATTGCGAGATTGTGACCCATAACAAAAATATCTCAGAATTTGCTCAAGACGTCATTTGAATTATTTTGACTAGTCTTTTATGAGACATTGAAACTTTCTTTTTATCCAACTTTTTTTCTTTTTCAGTTCATGGTAATATCTTACATTTTAAATCTGGCATGGTTTATCATCATGTCAGCCGGGGTAATCCCTGTGATAGTTTACCTGATGTTGAGGTCTATTTGTAACACGGAGGTGTACAGTAAAGATGCGAATAGTCTCTCAAACTATTGCTTCAGTCTTACACAGTTTGGTATGTATTACTACTCTAGATGCTACCTGTTACTTAGACATGATAATTCATACCCCAATGGTATAAGTTGATACAAGTGATTATTGGCCTAAGACGTAAAGCTCAGGCTTAGGATAGTATGTAGTCAGACAAGATCCAGATACTTAACAAATTACTAGAGTTTTAGATTTTGGTTAGAAGTTTTTGCAAGCATTGTCTGATGACTTTAGTTATTTTATTTTGTTGGGGATAGAGCACGATACAGAAAGCACGCCATTCAAGGTTCCCTCCTAGCTGTTTATATACTCAGTGTATAGCACAAATACAGCATAACATTGGAGCTTGGTTAAACATCTCATTGCTTATTTCTGTTGTTTGTCTAGGTATATACAGAAACCAGAGCTATCCACTGGGTATTCAACCTCCGGGGAAGGAACAGCTCTGTGGACATACAGAATTAAGGAGATTTTGTGATAGAGTGAGTACAGATGATTTTCTAATTTCCAGGTAACAAATCAATACATCCAAGTTTACAGCTTATAATAAAATCTGGGAAATGATAGAAATCCAGCCACCAGAAAAGCAGATTTTTCTTGTAAGAATATCTTTAAATAGAAAGATTCTTTGAACAAAGGTCACAATATCTTATTCCTCCAAGTTGCCTTATTCACAAGTTTGACAGCACAGGTAAAAACTGCCACCACTTTTTAAGATATTTGCCGTTTTTCCTTGTATACGCATTGTAGTTTCAGTCTAATTTTATGCAGGTGGTATGCAGTGAAAGTCTTTAATGTCATACATAAGAAGAAAATAAAATACTGGTTGCTTAAAGCACTGAAGGTGCATTTGCTGAATTAAAGTGTCTGACATGCTTGCTAGATTAATAGTTTCATATAAAATAGATGAGGTAAAAAAAATTCTGAAGCCTGGGTTATTAGATTTACATTTATAAAATATAAAAAAATTTCTGAAGCCTGGGTTACTAGATTTACATTTATGAAATATAAAAAATTTCTGAAGCCTGGGTTACTAGATTTACATTTATGAAATATAAAAAATTTTCTGAAGCCTGGGTAATTAGATTTACATTTATGAAATATAAAAAAAATTCTGAAGCCTAGGTTATTAGATTTACATTTGTATGATCCCCAATAAATCCAAAGACCAGATTCAGAGTTCATAGGCCAGAAAGAAAAAAAAACATAAAGACAAAAATATATATTGAAAACTCAAAAATCAACAGTGGAAAGTGCAAGGCCAGTTTAAGGTTGGACTTTACAGTTAAAGTCATTATAATCACTAGGTCAGAGGTCAAGCCCAGAGGAACCAGCACTTTTAAAACAGTTTCCAATCAATAACCCAAGAACAACTAAATCCAGGACCCTCAAACTTTACAGAAGGTTTGGCATGATAAGAAAATGAACAATACTGAGTTTTGGATCAAAGGTCAAGGTCACAGAGCTGTGCACTTTAAAAATAATTCTGATCAATAACTAAAAAAAACACTGAACCCAGAAAGCATGTCTAAAGTCAAAAAGGCAAAAGGGGCAAACATGGTTTACAAACATCTCTTGTTTGAAGCCAGATTTTCAGAAAGCTTATTTGGACTACAATCTACCAAAGTCTTCAGTTCAAATAAGAGATTTACAGACCACAAAACTTGGTCCTGTTTCTTGTTTTGTATTCTAGGAAATGATAAAGCAACATGTTTTTGTTTGTAGATAGAGGAATCAGGTCCACTGTTCTGTATTGCTTATGTTGGTGCAGCTCTTATATGTATAGGAATGGTGAGTATACATGTATAGCAGTTGTTCCTATTATAGACTAAATGGATAACATGGACATCCAAAATTGTTAAGCTTTTTGATACAGAAAAAAAATAAAATTCTAAACTAAGACATGGATGCATGTGTATTTAAAAATATTCAAAGTACCCAGTTTAGAGAAATGTTCTGCTAGTGCCTGTTACATTTTAAAACAGTAAATTAGACGCATTTTGTGATGCTGTCAGAGAAGGAAGGTATGCATGTACATGTATAAGGGAGGCTCTGAAACATTCTTTTGTTATGTAAGCATATGTGTCAGATCACTATTTACCAGGGATAAGAAGGCTGTATTTCTATCTTATAGATCCACTTCATGATTGCCTTGGCAGCTAACTACACTCGTATCAAAATATCCAAAGAATTGACAGAGTACCGTGATGCTGTAGATATGGAAGAGCTCGAACTTCACTCGAACATGGACAAGACATCATCCCAGCAGTACTGACATACAACCCGCTGGCTGGACCCCTCATCAAGACTCACTCACGACCATGATGATGGTGAGAGTGAGTATTCAGACGAAGCTTTTGATGAGGGGGCTCGATGAATGACCACAAAATATACATGTTTCATATGTGCTTTAAAGAACAGTTCAGAACTACTGTATAACAGAATGCTAGTGCATGCTTGACAATTAAGAGTATGTACAAAAATACTGTTTAAACCATAAAAAAACGGTTTGATGGAGAGTGGCATGTTTGAAACATGTTGAACAATTTTATTCTGATGGACAGAGTCATAATTTACTAACCATTTTTATCATCATCATTATTGTCATCAACTTCATCACTGTCATAATCTGCATGCTAGATATGTTTCCATGTTTACATTCCAATATTTATATTGTAAATTCAGTATGGGCAGCCAAATGTAAACACTGCATAACACCAAATACAGTGTGTTAACTTTCCTTGGTATAAGGTTCCATAATATATCATTTGACTGATGACACAGAAAAAGGGCACTTGGACATAATTTTCAGACATTAAAACTTATTCTGTGCCAATGATATCACAGGGTAAATGTCTGATAATTTGAGCTTCCTGCATCATATGGTTAAGGGATTTAAATGAATGATAATATTTAAAGAGGATGAGTAATTTGCCACTTTTTGCTAATTTACAGTTCAGGTTATTTCACTAGCATAACAGATTACAGATGCCCTTTCTCCCATGCTGCTGATTGTTTGTTAAATGTCTTACATATCAAACTATGAATCATTTCTTGGCCCACAGCTGTGACACTCTTATTGCCTATACTTGTAATAGAGATAAGTTGTATAACCTTCAGTAAATATATAAGAGCAGAACAGAATAGAATGCTGGAACAAGATATCACCATGTTATATGTAAGTTTCTATTATATATATCTTGAAATGTGTTAGTTTCTGTTTATATATCCTGCAATGCTTGGCAGCTTTGCCCTCTGATGTAGGAATTTAGTACAATACTGGAGTAAAAGGCTGCATTAGCTTTTAAGATGTCTACTGAGTATATTCTGTAATGGTTCAAAATACACATATTTTCTTCAAATTAAGTATTAGTTATTGAAGGCTCTTCATTTTTTTCTAGGAAAAAAAAACAATATAGGCACGTAAATATCATTTAGGTCAGTTATGCCATTTTTTGAAACTACATTGCCAGGTTTTCTATCTATAATTACCGCTCATAGATTTTGAAGTGCATAACTTATGAAGTCAAAAAGAGCAATTATAAAATGTTGTAAACAAAATATCTATACTGATGCCAAATTCTTAAATTGCTTAAACCAAGCAAATGTTATTAATATTTGAAATATCTGAATGTGTTATTACATTGTATCTGCAAGGCATTTCATGTATATGAACTTAGATTATCAAAATTTTTCCACCATGGCATTGGTTCAGTGGCTGTAAATTTCTATCCAGTCTGAATTTCATTAAACAAAATAAAGTTTGAAACTCAAAAAAGCAAGAAATTTGAATTTGTTCTACTAATTCTAGCTAATTGACTATGTATTTTTGGCCGAATGAATCGAGTAATGAAAAACCAAAATAATAGGAAGGAAAAGGAACATTAACAGTTTGGCAGTAGACTGAGGGAGTTTATTGAACATGAAAAAAGGAGTGCTTAAAAATGGAGAGCTGAACACCCAGTCCTGTGGTTGTTGGTTCAAACCCTGTCTGGAGCAAGAGTCTCAGGTTACTTCCTGCATTCAGCAATTTCAGCTTGAGTGTTACCGTATTTTGAATATTGGAAGCAGTCATCAAACACGGCTTAGATATATCCTGCATAGATTTGTTTCCCACAAAATAATTTAGCATAATTATAAAACACTGGAGAATGGCAAAAACATAACACAAGTTATGATACACATGTGTATTAGACATTCAGCCAATCTTATGATGATCTTATAATGAATGTATTATACAAGATTGCAAACAATTGAATGTTATATATATCGCTGTGGGAGAAGCAAAAGGTTAGAAAATTAGGTTAATAATGAAAAAGAAAATATCTACAGAGTATGGTTAGGTTTTATTAGCTCAACTACCTGAAGAATATGAAGAGCTGTCCTACACATGTCCATGTCCAGATATGATTAAAGTTTTTTGCAGTAGAATATGTTATACTATAATTTCTTTAAATTTAATTTTCCTTAAAAACTGTAATATTTTACTAAACTTCTTTATTTCTTGAGAGATTCACTTGAAACTTCAAATATATGTTCCTTATCATCACCCACATCCTGTGTCAAGGTTCATACTTCTAGCACCCATATTTCCAGAATTATCTCCCCTATAAACTTGGATTGTAATATTTTACTATAACTTCTTTATTTCTTGAGGGATTTTCAATGATAAAATAATAAATATTATATTATATTTCATCTACCATGGAGAATATTTGTGTCTATATATCTATAGATCTTGAATTAAATTGATTTTTAATAGTTATTCCTTTCTTAACTATCCTGTACTTAAATAGTTTAGCATTCTGTCTCCACTGACAGCTCTTGTTAAAAACTAGGTGTTGTTATGGCATGAAATATTAAAATTTTATACAGAAGATTATAATTTAGATTAGAATAGTTATTTGACAATCAGCAAACTGAAACAGAAATATGCAGGAAAATACGAAAGTGCATTAATTATATATAATTATGTTGTTCTGTGTTGTGAATTAAATGGCTAGCTATTTGCTATTTTAAGGGTACAAAGTTACCCAGGAGTATTTTTGGTGGTTTTTTGCAAATCTGTTGTATCTCCTAATTTTTATGTACAGCAGTTACATGTATGATAGTTTTACACCTGACCCCTCAAAGTGTGTGTGTATTTGTGTTATTGTTGTGTTTTTAAAACATATCACATGTGTACCACAATCAGGCTTATATACATGTCATGTTGTAAAACTTATAAACATATCAATTTATATTAACATTCCATTGTTCTTTTTTATATACACATAAAATTTTATACTTTTGTAACTGTTGTGTATATTTGTTGTGTCAGAATATATACAGTATTTTCTATATATACTGACTTTACCATAGTTGTTGTTAAAATACATATCATACTAGCAATGAAATCTTATTTTTCAAAAAAAGTCTGTAAGCTACTGGTATCTATCATTAAGTTCTTTTTTAGTACTTTCTTAAAAGAGAATGAAAGAAAGGTGCAGGTTAGACAGTTGAAAAAAAGACTAATTCAGACTCTTCTTAAAGAGAAAACTTCACACTATGTAAAAGATATGTAGACAGAATTATTTTGCCGCACAGAATTAATCAAATGGACTTTGCAAGCAGCTGTGATCAGGTCATATTTTTAGCTCACCTGTCACATAGTGACAGGGTGAGCTTTTGTGATCGCCTTTCCTCCGTCCGTCCGTCGTCCGTTCCCAATTGTTGTCCGCACTCTAGCAGTCTTAATTTTGGTGCGATCTTCTTTAAACATGGTCAGAATGTTTATCTCAATGATATCTAGGTCAAGTTCATAACTGGGTCATCTCACCCTTAAAACTAGGTCACTTGGTCAAATTATAGAAAAAGCTTGTCCGCACTCTAGCGGTCTTAATTTTGGTCCGATTTTCTTCAAACTTGGTCAGAATGTTTATCTCAGTGGTATCTAGGTGAAGTTTATAACTGGGTCATCTCACCCTTAAAACTAGGTCACAAGGTCAAATTATAGAAAAAGCTTGTCCGCACTCTAGCGGTCTTAATTTTGGTCCGATCTTCTTCAAACTTGGTCAGAATGTTTATCTCAGTGGTATCTAGGTCAAGTTTATAACTGGGTCATCTCACCCTTAAAACTAGGTGACAAGGTCAAATTATAGAAAAAGCTTGTCCGCGCTCTTACAGTCTAAATTTTGGTGCGATCTTCTTCAAACTTGGTCAGAATATTTAACTCAATGATATCTAGGTCAAGTTCATAACTGGGTCATCTAACCCTTAAAACTAGGTCACTTGGTCAAATTATAGAAAAAGCTTGTCCGCACTCTAGCGGTCTTAATTTGGTCAAAATGTTAATCTCAATGATATCTAGATCAAGTTCGAAACTGGGTAGTGTGACCTTCAAAACAAGGTCACAAGGTTAAATTATAGAAAAAGCTTGTCCGCACTGTAGCAGTCTTAATTTTGGTCCGAGCTTCTTCAAACTTGGTCAGAATGTTTATCTCAATGATATCTAGGTCAAGTTTAAAACTGGGTCATCTCACCCTGAAATCTAGGTCACTAGGCTTAATTATAGAAAAAGCTTCTCTGCACTCTAGCGGTCTTAATTTTGTTCCGATCTTCTTCAAACTTGGTCAAAGTGTTAATCTCAATGATATCTAGATCAAGATCGAAACTGGTTCATGTGACCTTCAAAACTAGGTCACAAAGTCAAATTATAGAAAAAGCTTGTCCGCACTCTAGCAGTCTTAATTTTGGTCAGAGCTTCTTCAAACTTGGTCAGAATGTTTATCTCAATGATATCTAGGTCAAGTTCATAACTGGGTCATCTCACCCTTAAAACTAGGTCACTAAGTCAAATTATAGAAAAAGCTTCTCTGCAGTCTAGCGGTCTTAATTTTGATCTGATCTTCTTTAAACTTGGTCAAAATGTTAATCCAGATTAAGTTCAAAACTGGGTCATGTGACCTTCAAAACTAGGTCACAAGGTCAAAAAATAGAAAAAGATTGTCCGCACTCTAGCAGTCTTAATTTTGGTCCGAGCTTCTTCAAACTTGGTCAGATTGTTTATCTCAATGATATCTAGGTCAAGTTCGTAACTGGGTCATGTGACCTTGAAAACAAGGTAACTAGTTCGAATTTTAGAAAAAGCTTGTCCGCACTCTTGCGGTCTTAATTTTGGTCCCATCTTCTTCAAGCTTTGTCAGAATGTGTATCTCAATGATATCTAGGTCAGGTTCGAAACTGGGTTATATGACCTTGAAATCTAGGTCACTAGGTCAAATTATAGAAAAAGCTTGTCCGCACTGTAGTAGTCTTAATTTTGCTCCGATCTTCTTCAAGCTTTGTCAGAATGTTAATCTTGATGATATCTAGGTCAAGTTTGAAACTGGGTCATGTGACTTAGAAATTTTAGTCACTAGGTCAAGTTATGATAAAAGCTTTTCTGCACTCTAGTGGTCTTAATTTTGGTCTGATCTTCACTTTCATTACCATAAGATCTTGGTTCCTTTCTTCAGATTGCCTTATTGCATTATTGGTTCCAGGGTTATGGCCCCTGAAAGTGCCAAAATTAACTATTTAGACCTTGTCTGCACAATAGCAGCTTCATTTTTGATTTGAAATTAATCAGACTTACAATACTTGAGTTAATATATGATCTTGCAGGGTTGCCAGGGGACTTGAAAAGTCAGGGAAATTTGATTTTTTTTCAAGGTCAGGGAATTGTCAGGTAATTTTGAAAATTGGTCAGTGAAAAATAAAAATCCAGAAAAGTTAGTGAAAAGTCAGGGAAAAATAATTTTGAAGGGCTAATATTGTTCTATTTTATTAAAGATTGCATTTACACATTTTTTTCCGTTATGAATCTTTTTCTTTATAATTGTGTACATTTTATTTTAATAAAAGTCCTAGTATTATAAATAACATTACTTAAAGACTGAAAGTCTCTGCAACCCTTACAACCAAAAATTAAAATAAGTATGTGTTACACTCGAAACCCATGTTCCTCCCTACAAGATCCATGTCACAGCAACCCTCTGAACTTAGTAAGTTCTGCTATATAGGCCTTACTGCTGATAGTTTGTGTCTTGCCCATATATTTTTTGCATCTATGGTTGGATTTTAAAATAATTAGTAGAATTGGCAATAGAGTGAACATGTGTCATGTACATAATCCCTGTTTGGAACGGTGTTCCAACATTCAGTTCACAGCAACCTGGTTTTTTGTATAACGGCAGGATTTTTTTAAAAATATTGCGGCACAAACTTCTACATTTTTCAAGATACTGCTTTGAAACTTTAAACATGTTAGGTATCATGTGTATATGTGCCTGATATATTTTTTATGAGGCTCAGTCCATTATAGTCCACGTTGTGCTTTAACAATCCTGATGACGCACGACATCTAGTGAAACTTTACCAAAGATGACCCCATGGTCATAATTGCCTGCACCCTTTTAGTCAATTGGCAATTGTATTTGCATCCACTGACTCTTGCAACCATTGAGCAGTTGTTGGCAGGTGAGCGACCCAGGGTCCCATGGACCCTCTTGTTTATATGATTTTAGGAATTTTTATCAGACAGTTATTAAATTCAGATGGACCTACAGATATGTAGACTGTCTATCATTTACTGTTGCTCGTTTTTACACTTGACTTTCGCAGATCAGAGCGACATGTTTATAAAACATTTTCAACCACAAAATTCTCCCTTTGTTACTTTTATATAATTTAAATGCTAACTTAAGTGCACTTGTAACCTTATACTTCCACTGCTCAAAATTTATATCAGATTTAGTCCCTTCACAAAGAAATTTTCTGTGAGGTCTGTAAAGTGTACAGGCAGTTATTATGAAATACATAGAGGATTGGAAATATTCATATGTTTTGTCTGTAGTCCATAAATTTATACACATTCTAACATTAATTGTGTCATTCCATCCATATTCATTAAACTAGTCTGTCCATCAGCTGTGGTCAATCCAGCCAGCTTTATTTTTTTCTCTAATCATGTTCATTTTATTGTACTGGTTGAATAACCAGGTAGGCTAAATATATTTGTATTTTTTGTACCTTTTTGTACTGTTCTGACAGTCATTATATTACTTAACCTATCTGTTTTCTTGATTTTTGGGAGTGTTCTATCCAAGCCTCTCACTAAAGTGTATATCATGTATTGTAAACATTGCGTTAGGTTGTAAATATGCTCTGTAAAAATCCAGCAATTAGATAATTATTCATCCTATGCCATCCCAACCCATCTCATGTCATAATGAATTCATTCTCATCCATTTCCATCCAACCATATCCTCACCCAATCCATTCATCTCATTCAAACTGCTCAGCCTATTCTCACCCCATCATTTTCATCCCATCATCCTTTCTCATCCCATCCATTCTCACCCCTTCCATCTCATCTCATTTTATCTTATCCCTCCATATATTGCATTCCATTCTATTTCATCCCATTCATTCTCATCCCACCCATTTATCTCATCTCATTCCGTTTCATCCTATACAAACCAGAACATTCAATTATTCAATTTTAAAAATATCATGTGACTATGTGTTGTATATTCTGTGTTATTAATATTGGTAGTTGTCAATTTTATATCCCTATGTAACATTCTCTGGCAAACATACAAACAATAAAACCTGGTATAAATACCGGTATATAAAGCATTTGTTTATTGTCAATATTATGAAATATGCCATAGTGAAGCATAACAGGCAACACTGATCACATATATCTTGCTTAAAATAATGATTATATATTCTGTGCATTATTTTGTTCACATAAGAAAACTGTTTTACATCCAAACTGCCTTGCTTTCAATGATCAATGATTCAGCCAGAAATGAAAAGAATCCTGTGAAACCAGACCACTAAATCATGCTGTATTGTATATAACACATTAATTACTAGAAGTTGTGCATATAAATTGTTTATTACAATTTATATGGTCTAATACACAGAATTTGAAATTTGCTGTTGTTACAAGTTTGACAGAAGAAGTTAACAGTCACATGAAATATGGATAAACAAGGTATATCAAAACAGGGTATATCAAAATAGGTTTCAGTCTAGAAATACAGTATTGATTTTTTATTTTTTTAGCTCAACTGAGCATAATGTAATGTGCTTATGATGAACCTTTTTTTATTGACCTATGTCCATTCTGCTTTTGCATCGTAAACTTTTGCTTTAAACAACATCTACTCTTAAACAATTTGTTCAGTGTTGCTGATGAAACTTGACAGAGATGTTCCTAGCATAAAGCTCTATCGAATTTGCTCCATGTAGAACAGCAGTAGCTATGGTGACATGAAAAATATTCTTTTCTTAAGCCACTAGACTAGAACTCTGAAATTACGTGTCAGTATAATATTGTCAAATGGACCTCTGTGAAAATTGTTTAAAAATGTCCCTTGGATCACAAATGGCCCACTGAAGAGTCACATAGTTTAAATAGACATAAATATGAGATCTTTAAAATTCTTTTATCATGAAACCACAAGGCCAAGAGTTCTGAAATTTTGAAAAAAAAAACTGTACTGAAGTATATCAAGTAAGCTTTTAAGGTAATTTCAACCTATTCTTACATAGGGTTACCTTAAAAATGATCTTAATACAGTCTGAGACTGGAATTAATATGTGATAAAAGGGTTTTTACAGATTTTACTCAGTAGAATAATAATAATTTTAAAATTCATTTTCATTTGGTTTAAGAAGTGAAGTCTGCTCTCGCACATGATCATAGTGTGTCTATAGGCAGAACCAAGTGAAAACTTTTGTTCTTATCCCTTAACGTGCTGGAACCGAAAGTGATTAGCCTTTGCCACCAGTATAGAGCCAGGTCAGCCTGCACATCCGTCCAGTTTGACCAGGCTCTATACTGTTGGTAGCTCCATTTTTGTATTTTGATATTGAAATCCCTTAAACTTTGAATGGACTGTTCCAAATTCAAAGCTGGTCAAATCCATTCCAAAATTTCAGCATGTTCAGGGTTAATAGAAAACAGAAGTAAATTATGAGAAACAAGTGCTGCATTGATTATCACATATTGATTACAGAAACTATTCAGTTGTGCAATTACATACAGCCTTAAGGCAGGTACACAGCACTAGAAACTGTATTTATGAAAACACTTGAGGATACAAGACCTATATAAAAAGTACATGTAGTAGTAATTCATTTCTCTTTTGTTAATATGTTGAGTGCCAAATGTAAACTGGAAAAATCCACATGCAGACAGTTGGATTAGAAAATAGGTACTCCACCAGGTTGCTATAAAATATCGCTAATTTAGGCAAAGGAGAAGTGCTGTATCATACCTCTATTATGTTAATGTGTTGTGTTCCCCATGGTGTATCACATTTTTCTTAACTAATTAAGTAAGAAAGACAATTTAAGGTCAATTTTCAATTTTCAGAATTACATAGTCTGTTTCAAAATACCCTGTCTAAGAAAGATTAAATATAGTGTTGTAAAAATAGATTAGAAATAGTTTCAGCAGTTTACTATCAACAAATGAATGAAAGTAAATTTAAAAGTCTTAAGCTTTATATCATACTGGGTTGTCTTCAAACTCATCACAACTTTACAACACAGTCACTGCAACACCCTTAACCCTGACCATGCTGGAGGCAATTGACTCTTCATTTTCAACTAGTGCAGACCAAGATCAGCCTGCACAGATCTTGGTCTGCACTATTCACCATTCAGTCAGTAAATTTTCAATCAGCACCCCCATTAACACTTAATGCTTTTGTCCAACTTGAAAGATGTACAAGTCTATTTTAAATATCTATTTAGCATGGTAAGGGTTAATTAACATGTTTTGCTCTAAAGTTCAGTCAGGCGTTGTTTTCCTCTTTCTTGTGCATTAGCGGATCCAGAAGGGGGCAGGGTACGAGGGACACATAGGTGTTATTGTAGATAAAATATCATTCAGTTCCAATGCTCACTGACTCTGGTATGACATATAGCTCTGATCTATCTTTTTTGTCTTATCCAGCTTGCATAGTGTGCATATTTATTATCCGCTGTGACACTGTAGAAAATGGACCTCAAATTAAGCCGAAATATTACATCCTCCCAAACTGGATCAGCCCGTTTTGTACAGGCAAGAGGCTTTTTCTGCATCTATTTTTAGCAGACTAAGTACATGACCCTTATATCTTCAATAACATGCACTCAAGTTTCTACATTAAGAGCCTATACATGTAGCAAGGCTTGAACTAATGACATTCTGTCATAGAGTAGTTATACAGTGGGTTCAAAGTTAGTATCCTTGACCCAGAGTGTATGTCTCAACCTCTATGGATTTCTATGTGCATTTTGAAATATTCAGATTGGAAAGCAATGATTTTCATTAATTAAGATTCTTGATAAAGGCAGAATAAAATAAGCATCTTTTGAAAATAATTAGTAAATAAGTTAATGTATGAATGTAATAACATAAGGTAAGCTAATTTGTGATGACTTGAAAGAATAAATTCTATGTACAGGGTGTTCCCTTTATGTCTGTGTTTTTGTCAGAAATATTACCTCCTACAAACTTATCTTTGGCATCAGATATATGCTAGCCACTTATCCAGTCAAGTGAAAAAATATGTTCCCTGCTTGTTTTCATCTTTTCTGTACTAAAGGGAAAATTTTTTTCAGTTAAATAAGTTTTCACTTGAAGATTTTAGACCTACCTGGATTAATAATATTTTATGTGAAATATTTCTACATGAAAATTGGCATGAATATGCCACTGTGCACTATAAATACAACACTTCAGAATTGAACACCACTGCAGAATTAGTGCAGAAGTGTTAGAAGGACTTACAATGTCAGTTCAAAGAAATCATTAGCATTGTTAATGATTGTATGACATTAAAGCTTTAAACAAGTGATGTGCATTATCCAAATCAATTAGTAGAAACAATTTTTACTGTTACAGAGTAGATCTGTAAGTATCTTCAAAGGACATAAACTTGTAGAGTAGTTCAACTGTTGAACCAAATAAGGGTTGGCTGAGAATAATAACTACGTATTTAGATCTGATGGGTTTAATGTTGAATTTCTTGAGAACACGCTTATGCTTAGTTCATGCTTATGTAACTTGTTTCCTCCCCTCAAGGAGACAATATGGCTGCTGTTTTTGTGCCCCCACCACATAGTGTGGGGGCATATGATCTGCATACTTCCGTCCCGTACATTCGTCCGTACGTATGTACATCCCATTTCTTGTGTGCGCAACTCCTCCTACCAAACTTGCACACATGATAGACCATGTTGGGTTGTTGTGCAAGAAATAAAGAATTTTTCTCTTGGAACAGTTTTCACTGGATTATTGCCCTTTGTTGGTTTTTTGTTCATGCCATATGTAGTGAATCTTGTGTGCACAACTCCTCCTACACCCATGGGTGGATTGGAACCAAACTCGCATGCATAATAGACCATGATGTGTAGTTGTGCAAGAAGTAAAGATTTTGTTTCTTGGATCAGTTTTCACTGGATTATTGCCCTTTGTTGGTTTTTCATACATGCTATATATGGTAAATCTTGTGTGTGCAACTCTTCGAACACCCATGGGTGGATTGAAATCAGATAACCCTCAAATTTATTTTTGCAAAGTTATGCCCCTTTTCCAACTTAAAATTTCTTGGTTTACCTTTTTGTTAATGTCCATTTCCCAAAAGGTGTCAAGATAATCCCTCCAAACTTGGAATACTAGATCACCAGCAAAACCCCTACAAAGGTTGTTGGACCCATGTCCCTGGGGTCAAAATAAGCCCCACCCCAGGGGTCATTAGATTTTGCTTCTACTTATATATAGGAAAAAACTTCTTAAGCCTAGAAATAAACTATATACTTAGATGGGATGGGCAAGAACTTTCCACCACCCCACTACTCCTGGTCCCCCCTCCCCTCTCTGCATGTGATCCCCCTGCCCCAGGGGTCCACCCCTACCTGTTTTTTTTTTCATTATTTTTTTTTTATATGTAGGTACTTGATTCCTCATCCAGCCTCCCCAACCCCTCCTCTATCACCAGACTTCCCCCACCCCGCCCAATCCCCCCCCCCAAAAAAAAAAAAAAAAAAAAAAAATGAAAATCTTGAATGAGCAATTTTCACCCCCACACTCCTCTCCTATAGGTGAATGAGTTATGGAAGAAAAGCATTGTTAATGAGTTTTGGAAGTAAGACATTGTGAAAGAGGTGTAGCAGCTGACACATTTTGAAAGAGATTTATTTGTAAAGCAAAGTACTCTTAGCCTATCAAGCAATTTACTTTATATCCATTGTTTGCCCTGGTAATGAATTCCCTTTCTGTGACAAATTCTGGTTTTACTCATTACTTGTTATAAATTCAGTTGGAATAAGAAAATGCTGCTTCATGCTTACATGAACACTGCAAGCTCCCAACAATGACTTCTGCTGCTATGTTCCCAGCTCCCAACAAGGACTTCAGCTGCTCTTCCCCTGACTCCCAACATGGACTTATGCTGCTAAGCTCCTAGCTCCCAACAAAGACTTCTGCTGCTATGCTAATAGCTTCCAACAAAGACTTCTGCTGCTATGCTAATAGCTTCCAACAAAGACTTCTGCTGCTATGCTCCTAACTCCCAACAAAGACTTCTGCTGCTATGCACCTTACTCCTAACAAGGGCTTCTGTTTGCTTTGCTCCCTGCTCCTAACAAAGACTTCTGTTGCTATGCTCCTAACTCCCAACAAGGGCTTCTGCTTGCTTTGCTCCCTGCTCCTAACAAAGACTTCTGCTGCTATGCTCTTAACTCCCAACAAGGGCTTCGGTTTGCTTTGCTCCCTGCTCCTAACAAAGACTTCTGCTGCTATTCTCTCAGCCCCTATCAAGGACTTCTGCTGCAATGCTCCCAGCTCTCAATAAAAACTGCTGCTGCTATGCTCCTAACTCCCAGCTAGGACTTCTGCTGCAATGCTCCCAGCTCCTAACAAGGACCTCTGCTGCTATGCACCCAGCTCCCAAAAAGACCTCTGCTGTTAAGCGTTATGCTCCCAGCAAGGACTTTTTCTGCAATACACTAAGCTCCCAGCAGTGACTTGTGCTGCTATGCTCCTAGCTCCCAACAAGCACTTTTTCACTATGTCATAGCTCCTAACAATGACTTCTGTTGTTATGCCCCCAGCTTCCAACAAGGATTTTTTTCTGCTACACTGCAAGCTCCCAACAATGACTCTGCTGCTATGTTCCCAGCTCCCAACAAGGTCTTCAGCTGCTCTTCCCCTGACTCCCAACATGGACTTATGCTGCTAAGCTCCTAGCTCCCAACAAAGACTTCTGCTGCTATGCTAATAGCTTCCAACAAAGACTTCCGCTGCTATGAATTATTGCTCCCAACAAAGAATTATGCTGCTATATCCTAACTCCCAACAAGGACTTCTGTTGCTTTGCTCCCTGCTCCTAACAAAGACTTCTGCTGCTATTCTCCCAGCCCTTATCAAGGACTTCTGCTGAAATGCTCCTAGCTCCCAACAAGGACTTTATCTGTTATACTCCCAGCTTCCAAAAAAGACTTTATCTGCTTTGCTCCCATCTTCCTGCTGCTATTGACAAGGATTTCTGCTTCTAAATCAAAAGATATTTTCGTCTGTTTAAATTGTTTCAGAAGCAAACAATTGTTACACGTGACCTTGTACAAGTATGTTAGATCAGAGGTTAATAACCTGAACGAAGTGTACTGGACTTATGTTGACGAAATTGAATGTTCTCATTTCTGTTCACTTCAGATGATGTCTAATCTGTTTATTCCACAAGATTAAATGGTTTTAAGTGTTCTTGAATTACATTATGAGTTGGCAATAAAAAGCTGCATGGGTCTCCTCTTTATCTCGTTTTCTTTTTAAATATACTTAATTTAGAATTTTTGTCTATGAAGGAGTGATTTCTTCTGAAAGGGGCATAGCTAAATTTAATAAACTGTGTTTTAATTAATCTATTATGTGAAGAAGTTCTTTTATATATCGTATATGTAAAAACATGTTAGTGAAGGCATATAGACACTTTTTTATGAACATTTTCATTAGTAATAAATCACGTTCCACTCAAAAATTGTTTAACAGCAACTCTCTATATATAGACTTTGACTGTCATCTTTACATCAGTATCATGATTTCGAAATGGAATGCTCTAAATCTTTCAAGTTTTTACGAAGTTCAAGATGTGTTTATTGGGTTATGCCCCCTTAGGGCTTTGCGACAGAGCGTCTATTGACAATGAATATGCTTCAGAGCGTCTGTAGTCGCAGATTTTCAGAAATCTTTATTCTTCGGCCCTACGCTCCTATCTTCGGCCCTAGTTTTAACTGCAATCGTTGGATTTCTCTTAATGTTTATTAGCGAGAGTTAAAAAAAAAGAAAGCTGCATTTGGTGTATTGAATCTGACATTTGCATTGTGACTTGTGTTTTTAACGTAAATGATGTGTTTAAATTAAACAGAGATATTGATAGTAATTAATGTATAATTTTCAATAACGACAGCAATAGAATTTAGTTTAATTTTCCGCACGTACAACAACAGACTTACAAATCAGACTAAGGCGTTTTGCAACTGTTTTTGACGTAGAACATGGTTCACACTTCTGAAAACATTTGATAAAAAAATTAGATTTGATATTTTAAAAAAATGAAGCCTCATTTAGATAAATGCTTAGAATATCAACAATTTGAACAATTCCCCAGAATTCAGAAATTGCCTATAGAGCCAGCAGGCGATGTGATCGTTGCTACTTTAACTGTGTATTGCTTTATCTATTTGAGTTTATTTATCATCGGTACCGACTGCCCATATGACCGATGCCCCATGAAGAGGTTAGTAAATTTGGGTTGCTGGGGATAGTGCAACACACAGTGAGCATCCCATTCCAAAGACACCTTTGGTTCTTTACCATGCTCAGTGTATAGCACTTATACATGGGACCTCAGTTTAACGTCTCATCCGAGGATAAGTACTATAAGTGGAGAAGCGGGAGATCGAACTCGAACCACAGTTTAGACAAAACATGCTGAAATGTAACAACAAAAATGTTAAATGCAGTGGTTTCAATCAGTAAGTGTAAGTGAATATAATGCACACTGAAAATGTAAGTCTTAGTCTTGTAAAATATAAAATTGTTATGTTGTTCTCTTTCCCCCCAATCCCCCGCCCCGCCACTGTATTCCTCTGCTTGTAAAGACTTGTAATATTACAAATTGTAATAAAATTATTTGCTGACTTTGTTTACACACTGACAATATTTATTAACACGGAGAGAAACGTTTAAGCAAGGAAACATCTATCAATATCGCAAGAAATAATGCATGTAGATGTTATCATATGTACAATAAAATTATTGGGTATGACCCATTGGATGTTTTTTGAAGCAGCCAACTTGTTTGCTTGATCATACGATAGGGGGAAAGATAGAAAAAGAGAAAAAAATTAAATCAGTTTTTGAAGAAGTTATTAGCCTTAACTACCGGGACTCAATATTTACATGTTCTAAAAATAGCAGTAAGATATGTGTTGCTCCCATAGTGTCAATAACCGCAATGATATTATTTGTCACCCTTTTGTGAGATTGCGTCTTAAGCATGTGGTCACCTAATGACTGCAATTTGTTAAAGAATAATTGTGTGTTTATAACAATAAATGTACGAAAAACAGAATAACAATTTGGGGGAAAAGTGTTTGTTGTAGATGCGGATTGTACGGATTGTACGGAATCTGGAACAAAATTCCATAATTTAGACCATCGGTAACTGGGACGTACTGGTTTCATCCAGATTTTTTTACCGCGGCATTGAAGGTGATCAAA
This sequence comes from Cyclina sinensis, assembly GCA_012932295.1. Taxonomy (NCBI): domain Eukaryota; kingdom Metazoa; phylum Mollusca; class Bivalvia; order Venerida; family Veneridae; genus Cyclina; species Cyclina sinensis. The sequence continues at coordinate 13,519,110 of JAAONU010000014.1, read as the reverse complement.
TGTCACAAAGTTGTCTTTTTTATCTTGACAAAGCCATGCTTCCCCGTGTTTATTCGAAACCTTTTTGTATGTATATATCTAGAGATGAGAGTATGCCAGTTAAGCTGGTTTATCCGTGAAGGTTGATTAATGTCACAGCATCATATTTGACCGACTTACTATTTTTGTCATGACTATCTCCTACTGTCTATTACGAGGACATTGAAGCGTACATTTTCCTCATTTGCCTGTTGAAACTGCGACATAGCAGAACACACAAACATAAAAATATGCTGCTTACTTGTTTACATTCTTTAATGCTTTTCTTACCATTAAAGTTCTTAGTTACGAAGCATTTGGCACATTTTTTTACCAACAGACACCTTGAGCAGATGGTTATAGACAAAGTTGAAGTAAACTGAAATAGATACCCGAAACTTCCTTTAAACTAAATACATTTTAAGTCCTACTGAACTTCATTTATAGTATAATCTTTCTGATACACGTTTTCTATACTGGAAAAAAGATGCCTTATCACAGTATATAGAGAAACTTTCTTGAACTAAATTAGTTGAAATAATTTTAGGCTCTAGTTTCACTTCCAAAGTAAAATAACAGTATTTACGTATGTGTTACAATTTCCATAATTCAAAAAGCGAAACACAACCTTAATATCTACAAATCTGCAAGAAACACCAACGGTTTCACTAATTTGATGATACATCAACTAAATGCAAATTAGTTACAGTCACGTGGGTCAGAAGTCACAATGCATTAGGCACACAGGCATAAAATGTCTATCCAATGTCTTTATTACATTGAGATGCTTATTTGGAGAATAGTTGTAACATATGTTAATCCTTTTATTTTAGTGCATATTTAGGTTAGGATACATTTAAAAAAAAAGAGATGTATTCATGTTGGTTAAACGTAGCAACTTATTCAGTCTATACCTATTATTTATCTAATGATTCTCAAGTAATGTACAAGTCTGTTGTCTGCCTTCATTTTGTGGAGTTTATTTTGAAGACATTAGAAAATAATTTGATTTTTTGCCAGCTTTTGGTATCAGCCTTAAAAGAAAACAAAATGATAAAAAGGTTATGTATTATTTGACTCGTACTAAGTGTAACACATTTGAAGCACTTTAAGGTATTGTGGCCTTGGCATTCTGGAATTGTAACATTCAAAACTTCCAGTCAGCTTTGTCACTCATGCTTATTGATACTTAATCATCAGTGAAGTAACTTTTGTGTTATCCATCTGTTCTAGACTAAACACTTAAGAATGTGAATAGATATACTCGTGCATTGTAGTTTAAGGAATACTAAAACATGCCTTGTTTATGGTCACCACGAAACTTCCTTTTGTTTCTACTAACATTCTAAGAAACATCACCACACCAACCTGCCATAAAATCTGTTTTTAAGTTTTGTATCACAGATTCAGGGTTTACTTTCAATTTTAAGTTATAATTTTTAACCCTGACAAGGCGTTTATTTTTAAATTTGCGTTTTTTCTATGGGAGAATAATGTTTACACCAAAGTAACTTCACAAGGGCATTAAGGATTAAGTGAAACAAAATTACTATCAAAAGAACCATAACTCTTCTTGTTTTCGGATATTTTTTCGAAGTCCTCCTTTGTCTTTTTTTATTTTTGTCTAGCCCGCTTGCGGATACCTCGACATAGTCGTCACATTTGGTACCGCAGTTCGGTGTATGTTCGTGCGTGCGTGCGTGCGTCCGTCCGTCCAGATTGCCTTGTCCGGGCAATAACTTCTCTATGCATGGAAGGATTTTGAAATACCTTGGCACATTTGTTCTCCTTGATGAGACGGTGTGTCGCGTGCAAGACCTAAGTTCCAGATCAAAGGTCAAGGTCACAGTGCCGTGTCAAAGGTCCAAAATTTTGATGATAGACCTTGTCCGGGTCATAACTTCTCCCTGCATGGAAGGATTTTAAAATACCTTGGCACATTTGCTCACCTTGTGAGATGGTGTGTCGCGTGCAAGACCCAGCTTCCTAGCTCAGAGGTCAAGGTCACAGTTACAGCTCAAAGGTCCAAAATGTTGATGATAGACCTTGTCTGGGCAATTACTTCTCCATGCATGGAAGAATTTGAAAATACCGAGATACATTTGTTATGCTCCCTGAAAGAGACATCATATATAGGCCTGCCTTGTCCTTCCATCATCATCTTACCACAGCTTCCACATGTCCCATCCCCATAGGCGGCTTTCCATTGGCGGGCTCGACATACTGCCCATGGGCATTCTAGTTTGTTTTTGTTTTTGTTTTCCTTTTTTTTTGGGGGGGGGGGGGGGTGTTTTTCGTGTGAAGACCAAAGTTATTACTATAATTGTACTGTGAAAAATAGTTAAGTAAAGTTTTGGGGGAATTAGAATATGATTTATTGCAAACTTTGTATGCATAGTAAGTCTGCTGAGATACTAACATGTCAAATGCAATGAAGTTTGCTGTTGATGTACTGATGATACTTGATTTTTTCAAGACTTACAAAATATTTCAAGTCATGTCACAGTCAGCGATAATTACAAATGGCTACAGATACATCCTGCATCGATTCACTGTTTTTTTTTTAAATTTCTGCTATTCATTTGCAGTATTTCAAGTACAAAAAGTCTACAATTTGCGACAGTTTTTTTTCCAATTTAACAATAAATGCTAGGATCAACCCTGGATAAAATTTTGATCCCCTTAAGTAAACAGACATTGCCCATCTTGATAAAAGTCCAAAGGGCTAGTTTGAACCGGATAAGGACAAATTTAGTTTTAACTAGTTACTATGATAAAAAAGGTTATATACTGAAAACTCACAGTAAGAGAGTGATTTCTTTGAGAGGACAGCCAGAGATCTGTTAAAGCAAAAGGTAAGTTGTTTTCAATCAAAAAGTGTAATGGTGTGATTCAAATGGTAATTAGTTTCATATCGTACCATATACGGTTTTTAAAAAATTATTTAAAAACTTGACTTAAGTATTGAATTACTGAAATTAATAATAGATACGAAAAAATTATTTGTAAAATTGTTGTTGAAAATAAAGTTATACGTTACTAAACAGTAAATAGAATTACAAACCATTTTCTCGTGTGCGTGTGTGTGTGCGCGTGCGTGCGTGCGTGTGTGGGTGTGTGTGTGCATGCGTTTTGTTTTTTTAATTTGTTGTTAATATTTTAATAGGTAAGCGGTAAAAAGACATTTTTAAAATGCACAAATACAGCCGATATATTTAATTCAGCAAATAAGTGTTTATTTTTAGTTCCCCCTTTCATTCTTTCTGTGAAGTTGCGTTTGCTAAAGTCAGCATTTCTTTTCTCAATTTACACATAAAGAAACCAATATACCACGGCAATGCACTTGTCAGTCATACTTTAACGATTTGATTTCCTGAATAAACTCATGAAGCAATTTCATTACTTGACACAATCTCTCCACTATGCAGAAGAAATAAAATGTTATTACCCATGCTATTATGTTATGTTTTTACTAGTCTTGACAATGTTCTGTAACGACAAACGATGTTTTTCAACCGGTTTACTTCATTGATGAGCCAGTTTTACGTTTCTTGTTCAGTTAATAATTGATAACTGAAAAATCCCTTTTCTTATTCTTACAGAGGACTATCATTTACAAGTATATATAAAGTTCAAAGGTCAGATTTGTATTCAGTTTAATTAACACGTAAATTATTCGGACAATATCGTAGCCGTGCTCGTGACCGACAAATGACAACAACAATGCAATGCCATGTGCTTAGAACTTAAAATGCATTATTTTTATTCCCCTTGTAACACGAGTGAACTGGTTTTGAAGTGGTTTGTATTATATCGCTGAAACATCTTTTCATCATTAGTGAATGACTTGGACGAAAAACAAATTGCAAAACAGATGAATACTTCGTTCCTTTTGCAGATTTTGTTTTTGTTACAAATTGTTTGTGATAAAACACTCTCTTCAAAAGACAGCTAAAAGATAGTTTTGTCCTAAAACCTGTTAATGTGGATAAGACATTTTCTTCACTGATAACAAATAAATAGCATAGCTTTAGAGTTTTTGCAACATATAAAATGCTTCCTGTCCGTCTAAAAATCTACCTTTCAAAAGTAAGAGCATGTTTATAGTCGTGATATTAATACAAGGCTTTCTGCTAGAAACAGACAACAAAGTTGACTGAAAACGAGACAGAATTTTACGATTTGCAGGAGCATATAGCATAAAACAAGACGTAGTTGCAGTGCTTCTGAGCATAATGAAGCTTTCGATTCCAGTGTATATGAATGTATGCTCAAACAGTTTTTGTTGACACTCATAACTATAGACACTGCACACAAATCAAAGCGCTTCAAGAGTAGGACTCTCGTCTTGATAGGAGGCGAAAGGTTTATGCTATGGTCTTTGTTTTCTTATGGTCTTTTTTCATTCACCTTATTTTTGACCATTATTATTATTACCGGTATTATTCACCATTATTTCCTTTGTCCGTTCGTGTGTTCGCCTTCAACGTTTCATATAAGGTATACTATCTTAGTCTAATGATAAAGTTACTGGAAACTTTAAGAAAAAGAAAGCCCACTAAAAAAAAAGAAGAAGCGAGAGAAACATAGATATATGAAGACTTACGTAGATCCAAATCGTTCCTCAAAGAATTTTGATCGCGAAATGAACGTTGTTATCATGTTATTCTGTCAATCCATTATCAGAGGAATTACAGTATAATTATTATTATTTTTTTTTTAATAATATTTTTAAATCACACAGTCAATATCCTGTTCCATAACAATCAACATTTTTTTTAATTTTATTCGATCCCTTATAGGCTTATTAGAAATATAAGGTATTACATTCCTAATACCTTACCTCCACTCTGACTATTCAATTCCATTAGTTTGTGTAGGATTGAGACATTTTCATGGGTTCAAACCCCACTCAAGCCATTTTTTCTCTAGTTTTTGGCAGTTTTACATTGTTTGTAATTTTTACAGAGTTTAAATACAATTTCTTTCGTTTTAAATATATTTCAGTCGTAACAAAGCTTTTCCACATTGTAAATTGATGAACATTTGTGACTTCAGTTATTAATCTCTCCAAAATTAGATGGTATAAAATTTGATATTTTACCTGTTTGTTCGGAATAGTACATGGAAAAATAAGTGTAGCTAATTTGAAGCCCCGAAGATTTATGATGAAGTTTACATTGATAACAAACCCTCACAATGAAGTAGATCTAGGTGGGATAAATTCGTGCCATGTTTATGATTTCACTCCTTCTTCACTCAATTCCATGAGGGACGACAAAATGTTTATTTGTATTCTTATACCTTAATGAAGTGGATCTGACCTTGCAACAAAAAGACGACCATATGCAGTAATCTCCCCCTTTTTCATCAAAGTAACTACTGCATGCGCTTCATAAATGTATGATCAGTTTATATTCTGCCTTTTCAGGTCTAGATCTCTTACGCAGTTACTAATTAATATTGACCTAAACAAAAAGTGTATCACAATTGAGTATACGCCTGTATTTGTATAAACCTGATACAAACGCAGAGGAAATATTCCGACTTATGATCGAGGCGGCAAGTACGAAATTACAGATGTATTTTCTACAGATAAAATATCTTATGACGACAGGATCCGACACTTGGAACGTTTGCATTCTGCGCCGACAGGATGTCAACTGAGTTTTTCTTTGTTACAATGATATTAAGTGATTCCTTGAACTTGAAATGGTCATACAAAGTAGCGTCCGAACACGTCCAGGATCGATCTTCAGATTTTCCTTTTTTTCCCATGCAGAACGAATAGAAAATAAATGCTTGAGTCCTTGTAGGAATCCCCGTTCAAAAATTCCCCTCACTTCGATTTGTTGATTACAAAAACGTGTTTCAGAAATATCGGAGAGGGTATTTTTGGAAGTTAGATTCGCAAAAGGACTGAGCATTATTTCTATTTCATCATGGGTAAAAAAGTAACAACAGCTGCCAACAGTAGGAACGTCGTTCCAGGGTCAATACCTCGTGTTATTTCTTTTCATGTATAGGGTCTTTGAAAGAATTTGTCTGATGAGATTTCCTTGATTAACATATCGACATATGTATTAAATTTATAAACTCTTTTGCAAAAGGAAGATTATTTTACGAGCTGTGTGTACATTTACAAACTCGGTAAGTACAATCGGTAAGTACAGCTTATGGATACTGTACTCGGTAAGTACAGCTTATGGGTAACTGCCCGTGATTGAAATCGTGTGGAGCTGAAGTAGGTGTGATTTCAGCATGTTATGACATTTTAGAAGCTAATTCCTTTGTACATAACTATATAGGAACTATACTGTGACCAGATTGATGTGAATATAACTGTGTGGTCATACTACGTGGTAAATGATGTCATTTAGGCTGTAGCAAGCAACATTTCTTGCTTCGATTCGGAGTAGAAAAAAGAAAAAAAAGAGGAAAAAATTGCTGTAAGCATTTTATTTGTTCCACACATTTGCCCGGATGGTTCTTTTGTCAGATGTACAGAATGTTCCAACATTTGGGAAAACTGATGCGCTTTCCGCGATAGCAAACATATTATTTCTTGAATGCTAAGAAAAACTGTACACCTGACATAAGAATCATTAGGACCAATATGTCGGGCACAATTTTCCGCTTCGAATACACTATATCCTCTTTAAAATGATGAAGAAATAAAATACAGCAGTTTTCTCCTCCGAGTCGAGGAAAAAAAGCTGTTTGTGACAGCCTAAATGATGTCATGTACCACGTGGTATGGCCACACTGTATAACGGACACAACGTCAGGGTGACGGTTTAAACAGTAAGAATTATTCAGGACAGCAAAATAAATTAATTAATACAAAACAAGAATCTATTTATCACCTTTTCCATGCAAGCTGATGTCCATGCATGACCATACATCTTTTAATTTCTAATTTGTTTACTACTTTTCAAACAATGGTTATTAAGTAAGGAATAATCTGGTTCAGTATTGCCGCCTGCCTAGCAAGCGATAGTTACAGCTCCCTTAATGAACTGTTTGTCAAACTGTCCTCTGCCCATAATGTCACTCCAAGGGTTCTGTATATGACAGATTGCCGAAAGGAATTGCAAGGAGTAACAGACAGAACTCTTTCATCAGTCTTTTATAAACATATCGTCCTTTGATATTTCTGACAAAAATTAAAACAGTAGCTTATCTACATATACCCTTTTATTTGTTATGAATCACATACATCACAAGATGTTTTTCTATGTTGAGGTTGCAATTTATCAAACTCCATTCCCTTCTGTTAGAAAATTCGTCAGTGTAAAACATGGTGTCTTTTCTGTTTCTTCATGAGTAACAAATTTATGGAAAGAAATCTTATTCATTGCCAAACACTCAAGATGTAACATTGCCAACAACTACATTTCCAGTCTAAATAACTCTTATACTCTTGGAGAACATGTGAGTTGAGAAAAGCTTTAGAGTAAAACCATTACAATGACTGCATAAGAAAATACACTTTTCTAGCCTTTTCGAGTTTTTCTGGGCTTTTCAAGTAGGGGCTACCATTTAACCAAATATTATTTCCCCTATTTTATCGGTTTCTGTTAAGGGAAATAACCGCTGCGTGGAGTTTATTTGGCGCGAGCCATGCCCCTTAATTCTCACAGGACACTGCTCAAGATCATGTAATCGGAAACTCTAAAATTTGTCAAAACCCTTATCTGCTGAATAGATCTTATTAAAACTCTTCCTTTTCAATCTTTTTAGTACCTCGATACGCGATGTTAAAGAAAATGTGTTGTTTCGGTATTATTAACGTACTTGTTTGGTTTTTATGTAGTCGGCCTCCGCAGGATAAATGACAGATTCCGTTTTGCTTCAAACAAGTCCGCCTCGTTACCCATAATTATATAAAAAAAAAAATCCCTAATTAAGTTAGTGCAACTAGCAATTGCATTATCTTAATATTTAATAATACTTTTACCAAAATAAAAAGTATTTACTTCTTGGCAACTGTAAGAGTTCTTAAGATAAAACTTCTCCATCACTAAATCGATTGTTTTGTAGGAATCAAATACATCAAAGCTTAGGTAGTTTGAGGGGATGGGGGTTGCAGAACCTAAACATTTTAGATAAAGGGGATATTTAACAGAATATTGTATGGACATCACATCTTTTATTGCAGTCTATGTTAATTTCTATTGAATATATTGACCACTGACCAATGCAGCAGTCTTAGAGTGAGCCAGAGTGTATGAAAACACCGAAAACCTCGATTAAGGGTGTGACGAGTGCTTTAATCTTTTGTGAATTACACCATATTATTACCCAGTCTAATCAGTAACCACGATGTTATGAGGTTGACGTTGTATATTCGATTTTTTATATTCAATAATAGTCCAAATAATTGTACTCAAAACGTTGAATATCGTGCTATTTTGTTGTTGTTGTTGTTGTTGTGGTCGATACCCGCTTACAGAGTAAAGGCAGCATCCTGTCTGAAGTCACAGTATTGAGACTATTTCAATAAGAGCATTTGAGCACATTGCAAGTTGTGTTATTACGTAAAAATCAGTAGTAGGTGATGCAGGACTCTGAAACAAGAATTTGACATTATCCAGGACCCAAAAAAATTGCTTAGTCTGGTGTTATAGCATCTGTATGCATTGTTACCGGAATTTGAAACTTACGGGATGTTTGAGACAGGAATTTGATACTTAGAGTTTGATATTTTACTTGAAACAGGAATTTGGAAAAAGAAATAGAGGCAAATGAAACTATATTGCTTAGCATCAGAATTGCACAGGAACTGGAATGTAAAATTATATAACACCTAAGCATTGATTTTGAACAAATATACTGATTAAATCCTGAACTGAAGCATGGAACTGTAAACAATATCTTATAAATAAAGGTTTATTACTTCTACAGTAATGAAGGAACCAGTGACATACTTTACTTTAAACATGTACACAACTGAGATTTAAATTATGGCATAATTATTCAGTTCTATGATGTGGTGATTACACCTTTTGCTTTATGATACATGGTGTGTTCCGCGTTTCTGTATTTATCAATATTTACCAGTAGAATTAAGCGGAGCATGTCTCTAACAACAGGAGACTTAAACTATATACTACATGCTGGCAATTTTCTCTATTGTCTCATTGCAAGTAAAGAACTATTCCAAGTCATTTATTTTGGCCAGAAGAATTAAATATGCATCAGTTACATCTTGTTTATTATTTGCATTTTTAAAAAACAGCTTTGTCATATTGATCCTAGAGCAAGAAGTGTCACAAGATTTGCTATACTTGCATTATGTCGATTCAAAAACAGTTCATGTAAATATGTCAAGTAGAAAAATAATTGTCTCCCTTTTGCAACGTCTGCGACATGAAGCATTTTCTGTGCTTTGATTTGATCCTATGTCGACTTGCTCGTGAAATGCCCCGATTTTTTCTCGGAATTTCTGTTTCATCTTAACTAAAATCAGATAAAATGTCAATTACCTATTTCTTTTGCTAAAACTGCTACCGATCAGGTTAATCACTATCAAGGTCATTCTTTTACTTTTCAGTTTCAAAATGCGACGTAGAATCAACAACTGCTAGCCTACAGACAGATTAAATCTCTTATAAATGGTGCCAAATAGACAAAACTCTCTTTTCTGACTCATTATCGATTTGCCTAACTAGACATTGATCTAATACAGAATAAATGTCTATATTTTTATCTAGTTAAATGCCACAGATGGTTGAATTTATATGCGACGTAGAAAATCTGGTAATGTCTTCGTAAAGTGTTTTCTCATAAATACAAAAGAAAACGAGACTAGAAAACGGATAACTCATTTGGCTACGATTCAGACAGTTCATTTAGAATCTACAGTCACGTGAATATGAGATGTAAACAAATACAACGGGCCAGAACAAGATTGTATTGCACAACTGTATTGTCTAAAAGAACCAAAACTAAAAGTTGACCTAGCTCTAGATAAATATACCTACCATGTAAACAACGAAATAAAAAACGAAAAAAATGAGAAATTCCATTCTTTAAGATCTCTTATTCTGACCAAAACAAATCCTATTAATAAAGACTATTGGGTATTAAACCACATCTTCCATTTATACAATGTATTCCTCGGAAATCTGGTATAAGACTTGCCGCCTGAAGATTTTCTATGTCAGTTTCAACTACTAGAATGTCGATTTATATATTGTGATCACAATCAATCCCTTTATGAAGATACTAGGTCGGACCTGCTTGTCACTACCAAAATAAAAACTACACAAAAATAAAAAAAATAAAAAAATGAAACACTCAAATCTTTAAAACTATAGAGATTGAGAAGGTGGGTAGTATTTTTTACTAGATCTGTTTGATTTAACTTAAAGCTCCAGATCTAGCTATGGCTACAAGCTAAAAACTTTGACTCGAGGGAAAAAATTTCCGGAAGAAGCTGGGCATTCACTCACTTTTAAGTAAAAAACGTGCTAAAAATTACACATTGCTGTTAATAACTTTGTAAACAAACAAAAAACTTAGATGCATTTCTCTTTCTACGAAGTTAAAACGACGCGGCAGGAACGGGCATTCTTATACTGTGACTCCATAATTCACGTCACGATGACGTCATATGTTTTCAAGAATCACCTACAAATCTAAATTTAGTTTCAGTATCAGTGCTTTCGAGTCCTTGACATGACAATGCAGCAAAATAGGTAAACATTCAAGATGTTCACATTTGTTGAAATTTAGATCACTAAAATTGTGTACACAGTTGTAAATATAACTCAGATTTCTGTTTCGGTATTTTACAGCTAGATCTACTCTTGGTTTCTACCATCATTTTTTTTCGAACAGAGACTGTAGACACTTCAGGGCGTAGATCTAGTTTAGTGCTCTAAATAATGCCATTATCAGTTACTTTTTTAAGGCAAAATGAGTTGGGCTGCGTTCAGGACGTAGTGACCACCTCCCACAGCAGAGTTTTGAAAGGATAAATAAAATCACGTAGATCTACTTTGACTAACATTGTTAGCATGTTAAAATCAGAAATAGATCAAATGTTTCAAACTGCTAGTTACACCTACAGTCCTATAAGTATCCTGTCAAAATCTTTCTTATCCTTACGCCAGTTACATGTTACCATTTAGTCCTTCACTTTCAGCATTTGTTATCAGCTCTATAGCCCTTGTATTTTGTTTTACATGGGCGGCTAGAAGCTTACCAGTTACCACGCTAGTTCTAGATATCACGTCAAGTACAGTTGGTGTTCTATTCAGACAAAACCATGCTATTGGCATTTAATAATGATCTAGATTCTAATTTGTTCAGTAGGCCGACACTGTACAGTAGTGTCTAGATGCCGCGTCATATTTGACTTGATGGAGTTGTTGATCTAGATGAGTTTTGATACCTTTTTCACATTCTTGTCACTATTTCTGTTTACTTATTATGCAGAAAAGTTTGGAATATTATTATCCAGTCGTTCTGTAAGATCACTTATACCTCAGTGGTCAGGGAGTTTGCGTCCGATTCAACAGGATCCTGCTTCGAGGTCGTGGTTTTTTGTCCTTGTAGAAAAAAAACCCTGCTGCTATAGCTGTCGTTGTCTGAAACCACATGTTAACTAGGTAATCTTCTTTCAGGGAAGTCGTACAACGTTTCGTCGTTTGTAATTCTTAAAATCTCGAGTGACGAACTCCTAATTCTTTAAGGGTCCAGTTAACTTCAAGCGTGCACAGATGAATTGTGGCAATCAGCAGATGGTCGTTATGACAGAAACTCCTCAGTCTTTTCTACCAGAATGGTGGCCTCTGTGTTATTTCAGGTACGATACATGATGAGCCTTTTATTCACAACTGGACAGATTTGCTTCAAACTGGCAGATGCACTAGCTGTCTTTGTGAAAGCTGCTTTTTCTTTACACCCTCCACCAACTCCATTGCTTTGTATGTCATTACCTCATATACATACACTGTATTTCTATTGTTTCCTTTTGTTTACATACTTTTAGAATCATTTGCTTCTATGAGCTTGAATATGCCGTTTACAGGCCAACTGTGAATTAGATTATCTGTCTCTTGTTCGATCAATATTTATAAAGATTGTCTGTGTCTTTAATATTGCAAAAAAAACCTGCACACCGGCTATTTTTTTCAATCTTTTGACCTACATAAAGAACAATGTTTACAATCCTGAATTAATGTTTATAATTATTTCACTGGACAAAATCGTAAACTGCGCGAGGAAAGTTACATGACTTTAGAAAAATTCACGCACTCTTGATTGGCACAATCAGATTTCCTTGGGAAAGAAAGCTAGTTTCCTTTATTTACCAACGTGATAGAAACGGGAACCAGAACTAACCATACAAAAAGTTTGAACTGAAACTTTTTAAAAACTTATTTCTACAAAATGACAACAGAGTGAAAGTATGTTAACAGTAACCTCGCGGCGATTATGTCTAGTTTTGTTGTACGGTATACATATTGATTGCATATTTTCTCTAAGTAAAATACCTGCAAAATATGAGATCATGCAACGCATGATTTGACATGGAATAAACAATGTTTAACAGCGTCAGACCGGAGATTTCTAGTTGCAAACGGGTTTGATCAATAATATGCTCATATAGGCAACATTGCATTACGATTAAAGTGCGTAAAATTTAAACAGTGCCATAATTTATTGACAGAAGTTCAAAATGAACTAGTAAATAAGATTCCGCCCAGAGCGGTGTGTCAGAGGAGGGAACAGGGTCCTAAGAATACCCCTTATCAGTTATCATACGCCGGATCAGTTATAAAATGGTGAAATACAGTTGTTCAATTCCATGCTCTTCTAACTTGCTCGTAACTTTGGGTTGAGGTCTTATGTATCGACGCTATATAGGATTTGAATCAGGCATGTTTCTGGAATGTAATGATTTCTATAGGGCCTATCTTGCACCACGCAAAATAAAATGATTAATATCTTCATAATTCATTGGTTATGTGGACAACCGGTTCAAACGATAGGTACACTAGTTCGGAAGAGACATGGTGGGCTTTTGAGCGGTCAAGATCAAATTTAATGCCAACATCTTTCAAACTAGACCATAGGACATAATAAAGTTGGCCAAACGATCGGACATTGACAGGACAGAAAACGGACGCTGAGTAAACTGTATATTCTCGGTGTAACGTGCTGAATAAAATATCATTTTATTCATAATGAACATGCGGATAGTTCAGTATAGAAAAACAAATGCTTGTATTAACATATTGCACTGACCTGAAAGGAAAGAAAATCTCTTTTGAATAAAAACACTGTCTATAATTCGAACGTAACGTCAAACAAGAATGCTTAAGGAACAGGCTCGTAGTGAAATATGACTATTAATGTCCAACTACCTTTCATCCCGAGTTCATTGACCCCGGGCTTTGTGCCATCTGAACACCAAAAATAATACAATCGGCTATAGGTTTTTGTCTCAACTTATCAATCAGGACTCGGCGAAGGAAATGTCCTCTGACAAATATAACACGTGACTATTGCATTTCGAATCAAATACTGTGAATTAATTAACATCGATTACTGCCGCTGTTTGGATAGGTATCTCTTTTGTTATCTTTCTGGATACGTTAGAGAAATGCAGACACTTACGGAGTCTAGATATCTATAAAGTAATAAAAGACAGAACAGGCGCTGCCTTGGCAAGGGCAGACAACACGGTGAAGATTTCAAATGGTTCTACTTCCGCGTAGCAATATGTAGCTTTCATATAGAAAGCAATAAAATGTTCACCTATTCCTAAATCAGTTGGTCTTCTTTACGTGGAAATTATATGATTTATTTAGAACATGTAAATGAAGATAATACAGTTAATATCCTACTGACGACAAAAATGTTAAAGGATGTTTGTATTGTTTTATCTGATAGACAATTTGCAGCGTGATGTATATTAGTTTATTTTTCTTCCTCAACAGGCCACATGTATTTATGGTTAAGCTGGATCTAGCTTCATGCTGCTACCCTGATACTATAATTCAGGTCTAATTTCTTACAAATTGTTGCACTTGTTTGCATTGCAAAACGGCAGTTCTCTTATCTAAGTTTCTGAGTTCAAAGAGGAAATTCTGACCACCATCAATAGTTTTTACCGTTAATATCATCATCATCATCATCATCATCATCAGTGCGAATATCCATTATGCTTTAAATATCGCCATCTTAGTGATATGTCTCAGCATCTGTATAAATGGGACATCTAGGGTCATTGCAATGAAAAGAGTTATCAAAGCAGCTGTAATGTAATATTCTGCAAGAGCATTCATATGCCTGTCCATTAAAAGTATATGTGAAGCAATGGTCAGAAATATAACTTTCGTCTAGAGATTTTTTACAATTATGTTTGTGTACCATTTTTCAATACAAAATTAATCACTTTAAAAAATTGCGCTTGCTTTCTGTTTAGTTAATGTTACATTACGCAAGTAACCCCAAGTACCGTAATCGACAGCCGCTATGTTACAATAAACATGTATTGGAAAAATGTTACGCACGCAGGCCAGGGCCTCTGTTTCGTCATGGAAAATTTTCGCTGGAACAAAGATCCCTCGTTTTATACGACTGAATCGATCAGTTTTACTAGACAGCTGTGTGCACGAAGCTAGATAGGTTTAATTCGTGTAAAAACCGACGGAGTTTTCATAAAATAATTTGTTTAACAATTATTGTGTTCAGTCATTAACAAAGGCTTGGTTAACGTGAAGTTTAAATGATCATAACTTAATATGTATACGGTAAGCTATTTTTCTCATTTTTTTTCGTTCTTAAGGATTTTAGCGCGAAAGGCAGTCCACATGTCACATTTGGGTGTGTTCTATTCGTCTTCCACGATTAATAACTGAATTCGTTTTTAAAATATTTACTATACTGGACCATATTTTTGATAAATACCTGCGCATTTTATTAAAATGTTCATGTTGTATGTTTAGTTAACGTTTTGCCATGATAGTTTCCGCATAAATTAATATATGAATTTTATAAACTATGCACAATGCATTTATGAGCAGTTAGAGCTGTATATATCGCAAACACTTAAAGGGAATTCTCTGTCTTGATTTTAAATTAACAAATTAATGAATAGTTTCGAATAAACGGAATCTTTTCTTTACTGGTAGATTGACGTTTTGTCATTAATGAAAATGACGTTCGCGTGACGTCATAAGAAAAAAAAAGTGACTGAAACGTGGATGAGACGGAACTTAAGTATTGTTTTCTATCTTTTTATATCTATATTTATATTATTGTATTATTTATCTATTATTATTTTATATAAACCAGTATATTCAAAATACCAACAGTACAGTAAATCACTTGGAAAAACTACATTTATTTTTTTTATCGTCTCAGGCATACCGTCATGTAGTCCAACTAATTGTACGCAAGTCCAGATATTGTGTAATTTTTTGTATGGGTCAATATCTCTCCTCCGTTATAGCGAGATTCTGACCCATAACAAAAATATCTCAGAATTTGCTCAAGGCGTCACTTGAATTATTTTGACTAACCGTCATGAAACACCCCAACAGAAAGAACCGAATACATTTTACGATATATGATACTATAACATTTCTTGTAAACTAATAAAGTAGAACTATACACCTTTTTTGTATGTTTGTTTTGTTGTGTGTGTGTGTGGACATTGATTGGCTATTGGTGATTGATGAATTATAACTCAATTATAGTCGCGATTTCAAATTAAAAGGTAATGATAACTTTGCTTATGGAAATTTAAATGATAAGAGATAAACAGTGTCATTTGTAGTTAGTCACGAATATGCAAAAATTGTTTTTGCTCATGAAATTGTTGTTAAATGGAAATTTACCGAGACAATTATGCAGAGTCAGGATATTAATGCAGAAAGATTTAAAATTAAATTATCATGTGTTAAAACTCCGTCAATGTTCCGCATCAGGACATTTTTATTGTTGGTAAATATATGCATTTAATAATTTTGCAATTTTTTCAAAGGGCCATATTCAAGTTTTAACAATTATTTCGTTTCTAATTTTGTTTGTATGGTGCGGTATTTCTGCTTATATTTAACTACTAAATTATCATGAAAAATTTTAAGATCATACTAGTTACTACTCTTAACTGACACCTAATAAATAGAGTGTAATCGATTTTGTCGGGGGAAAAAAAGCATGCTTTTAAATGAATTTTCTCGAAACACTTTCAAAAAGCTGACGGGCCAAATTAAAGTTCACAAAACAATATTCCTCATGTTAAAACATTAATTCCCAGTATACATTAAATGGGATCATAATGCTTTTTATGTCAACAAAAAGCGTATGAATGTCCATTTAAGACACATTTTTTCTTATGTCTGTTCGTAAGGAAAACATCTAATTATGCGATTTGAAAGTAAGTGAAATTTAAAAACACAGCGGCCCCATTGACGTCAAATGTAAAAATGGCGTAAAATGTGACGTCAAAAATTAATTTCAGTTTTTAAAACTTGATTTATGTATACGTTATACAGTAAGTGTATCATTGTCATATAATCTCAAAACATGTTGTTTTAGCTGTTTACTGGTAAAATTTTGCAGTTGCTCTAAAGATGCCAAAGAAACCGTCTGTTTAAAAACTCTGGAAATTCTTGTAACTCCATGAAAAAATTCGTTTTGTGAACTTTAATTTGACACGTCATTGACCACAAAACTTTTTTCTAACATGGAAACTATTTATCTTACAGAAGAAAAGTGCAAAAATTTGTTTTTCGGAGCAGTTACAAGCATGCTGTCACAAAATACATATTATACAATAACATTGTCTTTTAAAGTAACAGCAAGAAAATTCTTATGAAAGCTATTTCGTTGATATGAAACTTTTCGTGAAAATTAACGTTAGTTAATTCTTGGCAGATGTATTCCACCATACACCATAAAATAGATCTAGCTAAATGCTACAAGTTTTGCTTCGCTAAGTCGCTTTAGCTGAAATAAAATAACGAACAAAGATTTTCTTAGCAATTTCGTTTAAGTATAGATATTCATCTCATCTGGATTTGTTGAATGTTGTTTAATATTGCAGTTAGGTTTGCTTCAGCAAGTTAGTTCAAACAAGATTTGTATCGAATCCAATTTACATTCACTACACAAGACGTTGAATTAGGTTTCTATAGAAATGTTCTTCTATTTTAAACATTATTTTTTAAGGACATACCCTAAAATTTACCGATGAGATATTGCATTTGTATTTTATTTCCCCATTTTCTAAAATATGAAAGGTATATAAATTTAAAGTGTAAAGCAGTATAATTGTTCAAAAAAATCTTTTTTGAGAGCACACAGACAGATAGAAAAAATACAGTTGTAATAGCGCTATCCTCCCCCTCCCCCTCAACCCCACTAAAGAACAAACAAAAACAACAACAACAAAATTAGATGAATTATATAAAGTTTCTTTGTAAGACTAGGCTATACCACGTGGTATATGATGTCATTTAGGCTGTCGCAAACAGCATTTTTTTGCCTCGATTCGGAGGAGAAAACTGCTGCCCAATTTAAAGGGGATATAGTGCATCAGAAGCGGAAAATTTTGACCTACATAGAGGTCCTAGTGACACTTTTGTCATTTGTACAGTTTTTCGTTCGTAAAAACATGTTTGCTGTCGTGAAAAGCGCATCAGTTTTCCCGAAAGTTAGAAAATTCTGTACATCTGACGGCCAATGTGTAGAGCAAAATTTTCCGCTTCGCTTGCGCAATATACCATTAAAATTGACGAAGAAGTAAAATACTTAAGCAGTTTTCTCCTCCGAATCGAGGCAAAAAACATAGGCACTCGGAGTAAGGAAAAAAGAATTATGTCTTCGATCGTACAAATTTATACGACGAATACCGAATTTTACCATCTTGATGTAAATAAGTTTCTATGGGGATTTAACAAAGATTTTGGCTGAAGTTCGACCAAATCAGTCACTCAAGCGATCGAAGACATAATTCTTTTGCCCTGACACCGAGTGCCTATGACAAAAAAATGCTGTTTGCGACAGCCTAAATGACGTCATATACCACGTGGTATGGCCGCATTGCTTTTTGCCTTTAGTTTACCTATTTCATACAGAATTTTTGAGTGACACCTTCACATATTTCGTTCTATTTTACCCATATGTATATGATTTTGGAGGAAATGGAAACAGCCTGTCGTTACATATCTTTCATTCATGAGAAGGATAATCCAGTTTGCTCCGATTCGTTGGAATTTGCTCAGTTCCAAGTTTTACCATTTTCAACATTATATATATACTAAAAAGAGAGAAAAAAATTCAAGATCACCATGATGAAATCTGTCATGTCTTATCAATGTTTCTTCTACTTTCTACGCAATAGAAATTCACCTTGTATTCCGTAGGTTGTGAGTGCTAAACATTAGACTGTGTACTTTAAACAAATGACTATCATAAGTAAACAAAGTTTAACCCATTTATAAAACGGTCAGAATAGCTTATCCTTAATACAAATTCTGACAGATTTGAATAATTTGTGGATGGATTTTCGGTAAAATTACAAAGTAAGTTTTTTTACCACGCGTATGTATGATTTTTTTTTTTGGATACATGTAGTGTTTTTTCCTCGCATTTTATGATGGATATGCCATCAGAGAGCATTGCTGCACTAAAAAAAGTACACAGTAAAAAAAAAACAGGACAGTATGTAAGAAATAAACAACGGGAATCTCCTGGGAGACTATATAAGAGTGAAGTCTGTAACAGATAACAAACAATCTGCAGCGGTTTCAGTACGATCGTGTTAGTTGCGTTGTGTTTAGTTATATCTGGTAACTAATTTTGAAGCGAGAATTGGTACTTGTTAGCGTTACGCAAGAAAATCGTATTATTTTCGGAAAGCTTTAAGGATGGTAATTAATTATTTATGCTATTGTCGTAAATCGTCGTAAATCAATATTTCGGTTCGTCAAAATCAAAATCATATCGTTTCCGTAGAGTTAAACTAAACTTTAAGTTTAATACAAGATTGGAATGTTGAAATAGTTCAGCGAACAAATGTTTCACATTTTGCTAAAAGTAAATTCACCAGACTTTTTTTACTTCTAAATACTTTATTAGTGTTTCCTCTTTGGATTTCAGAACGAAAAAGAAAGTATTCCGAGTTCGACGACCAGTAGCACTGAATCAATGGCTAAACCCGAGAAAGAGGTTCACGAAAGAGGAAGCTGGAAGGGGACACTGGACTTTATCCTCACCTGCATAGGTTATGCAGTGGGGCTGGGGAATATCTGGAGGTTTCCGTACCTTTGCTACAAGAGCGGTGGAGGTATGATCAGAGAGTTCTTTTACTTACATACAAATTTGACACTTTTTATACCTAACAAATCAGATTAAAATTGATTGATATGGAATGCAAAGAAATTAACCAGAGGAATATGAAATCGTAGACAAGATCGGTACTTTCAGAAGTAGACACGCTCCATGTCTACTCTTTTATTCTGTAGGAAAAGCTAAAATTTTCCTATAATTTAATTAAATCTTAAAAATCTGTGTTAGAATGGCCATGTTTTGTTCTTATTGTTACATGGTCTTTTTATTCATTATAGTTTAGAAGTACCAGAAAATAAATGTTTTATAATTTTTTACATTATAATTATGTACTCTGTTCTGAAGGGGATTCTTTTCTATTTTACAGGGGCATTCTTCATTCCATATATCTTATTTTTGTGTCTGTGTGGTATTCCCTTGTTCTTCATGGAAACTGTGTATGGCCAGTTCTCAAGTCTCAGCCCCATCGCTATTTGGAACATTGCCCCTATGTTTAAAGGTAAGTTTGGACTGTTTTACTGTCTGTGAAATAAAAACTGACCAGGGACAGTATATTTTCAGTACTAACGAAACTAGTACAAGAATAAAATGCATTTACAGGGCATCAGTATTTCCTATAAACAGACCATATGTGGTATAGAAATACTTTTCATTGCAAACATATGTAAAAGACAGTTTATGGTATTAATATATGCAAAGAAATCATTTTACTATGAAAGGATATTTTAATACTGACAAAAATACTTAAGATATTGTAAAATTAGTCATTCAGATAATGTTTAAGAAGAAAGAGGGTACTAGAAAAGATTAAACAATAATTGAAAACTGTCAGAGTTGAATAGACATGGAGTTGAATAGACATGGTAGGTACGGGCGACTCCTTGTTTGTAATGTGATACAAAGCTAAGTAGCTTAACCTGTGATTTGAAGTGAAGTTAAAAGTTTAAAACAGGTCAAATATTCTTAGCCATGGAAAAATCCCAGGCTGTTGATTAATTGTGCAAAATTCCTGGCTTCTCTCCAGAATCATGTCCTCTTCAGAAAATAATAACCTGTCCCTAGAGATAACTTATCACAATGGTTTAGAGCAAGGTTATTGAGTGTATTTTTTGTCATTGGTCATTCATTTGATTAAAAGACATTGCCCTCTGTGTAAAGTTTACAGCCAAAGAAGACAAGCCCAGGTGACTTGCGGTTTTAAAACTGTTTATCTGCTTGGTACTGTAAAGGACCGTTCACGCTTTGCATTTTGTAACAGTAAAAAATATCAAGAGCTGAGTAGCTACCTGGAACATATTTTTGAAATGCCTTACCCTGTTCACATAATTATCAGGAAAATATTTTATCAGATCCAGCAATGCCTAATTGTCCCAGATAATAAATCAGTGTGTCTGTCTGTTAGAGCCATATGTTATGACTGAGTCAAGAAAACTACTTTTTAGAGATGATTTTTAATACCACTCCAGGAGTCATAGACTGCCATATTTCTTCAACTGATTGAATGCCTATGCTACAAAAAAAGGGGTAGAGAACTTTACAATTTAACGAAAGTTGGAAAATAGGAGAAAAGTTTGTTGTTTTACTTAAATTGAAGATATGACTGGAAAGAGATCCAAAGTTTTGGCTGAGTTAATATCTGGCTGAAAGTAACTCAAATATTAAAAAGAAAATCTTGATCCAATGTTAAAGGTAGTGCATTTTTTTAGCTCACCTGTCACGCAGTGACAGAGTGAGCTATTAGGATACCCTTGTGTCCGGCGTCCGTCGTCCGTCGTGCTCAAATCATGATCCCCGGGGTCAAGTTGACCCCGCCCGGGGGTCAATTGATTTTATATAGAGTTTATATAGGAAAAACTTCAAAAATCTTCTTCTCCAGAACCACAAAGCCTGGAGCTTAGATATTTTGCATGTAGCATTACCTAGTAGACCTTTACCAAGTTTGCTTAAATCATGATCCCCGGGGTCAAATTGACCCCGCCCCATAGTCAATTCATTTTATATATAGTTTATATAGGAAAAACTTCAAAAATCTTCTTCTCCAGAACTGCAGGCCTGGAGCTTAGATATTTTGCATGTAGCATTAACTAGTAGACTTCTACCAAGTTTGCTCAAATCATGATCCCCGGGGTCAAATTGACCCCGCCTGGGGGTCAGTTGATTTTATATAGAGTTTATATAGGAAAAACTTCAAAAAATCTTCTACTCCAGAACCAGAAAGCCTAGAGCTTAGAAATTTTGCATGTAGCATGACCTAGTAGACCTTAACCAAGTTTGCTCAAATCATGATCCCCGGGGTCAAATTGATCCCGCCCCATAGTCAATTCATTTTATATATAGTTTATATAGCCATCTGATCTTAGTCTGCAAAGTTTGCTTCGGTCTTCCCAACTGCTGAGTTCAGTACGTACAGTCCATGGTCTGTGGATCACCTATCTTATGTGTCATAACGTGCTCTCAAATTCTGTACTGGTACAGAATTTACCAACACAGGTTAACTGCATACCATTATGTAACTTAAATACTGTCTCAAAATAGCATATACCCTAACACAAAAGTCACTTCTAGACTGTACATTTCTGAAGGAAACTACCTTCAGCCAAAATGAAAACATTACACCTGTTTCAGATATCCATATTTCAATTTGTACTTCATACAATAGTTTCATGTTAACTTACAAAGAAAAAAAAAATGTATCGAAAGTCTAATGACTTTGAAATGTTAACATTTTCCATGTATTTATCATCTAGACGAAATGAGGTAAACTGGAAATTATTAAAACAGTTCATGTAAAGTTAAAACTTCACCAATCAGCAAGTGTGGACACATGCCCTTCTTTCACCAATTCTCTCCTCATTATGTCTACAATATCGTTTCATGGTCTATCAGGTGAGCGATTCAGGGCCATCATGGCCCTCTTGTTTTATTTTTAAACAGTCCTTTTTCATTTTATTTCAGGAGTTGGCATTGGGATGGTGATAGTATCTGGACTTGTGTGTGTCTACTACAATGTGATTGTTGCCTGGACGCTATATTATCTGTTTATGTCCTTCCGCGCTGTGTTACCATGGAGCACTTGTGGTAACTGGTGGAACACTGACCGATGTGTGGATGTGGAGAGATCTGTGATAATGGCTGCAAACAACAGTCTGACAGATAGCAATGTATCAAGCCAGGTGTATAATGCCTCATTTATGTTTAACAGTACTGTGATAGGAAGTAACCTAAGTGTGATAGTAGGAAATGCATCAAATACAATCAGAAAGGAAGACCTGATCTCATCCAGTGAAGAGTTCTGGGAGTAAGTACTTACCTTTTTAAACAGTTGTAACAAAAAACCAAATAATTTTGAAAAAAAAAAATGATAGAAGACCAAAAATACAGTGTAATGTCTGAACGGGTTCTTCATTTGGTTTAAATTTTAATAATATACAAATTACTTGTTATTTGTTCTAATAATATGCTGCAACCATTAACAATAACATAAAATAGGTGAAGAGAGGCAGGGTTTATCAGCTACTGGCTAGTTCGATCTGACCAATAGTGAGTCAGAACATTACAAATAGTTTCCAGGAAACAATAAAAAAAAACAAATCAGAGTGTGACCTAATTCAGGTGATTTGCTGATTTGTTTTTCTGCAGATTAACAAAGTAAAGTTTTCACTTTTTTATTTGAATAACTGGTAGAATTTGTCATTGACCGTCACCAACTTTTCATTCATTTGATTGATTTACAATGAATGAACTTGGAGAAGAACAAGTTCTTCTTCGTTCACCAGTTGTACACTTAATCACAATACACAAGAATCAACCTTGAAATGCATATCAGCTAGAAGTGCATGTTTATCGGAGACCTTGAGACAGAATTTATCTTGTATTGTTTGTTCAAGGTATTACTCGCACAGAAATAGTTGTTTGTTACTTGCAACCAGTTCTTATTTTTTCTTAAGAATAATTGAAAGAAAATTAATGTAGTTCTTGCATTGATTTCATTTTATTCTTTTCTCTAAATCTTGTTCATAATTCCTTCTAGAGTTTATTTTTTCTCATACATGAAACTGAATTAAAGTAATTTACATCCGGAAGTGAACATCCTTTTCAATAGCAGTATTTTATAAAGTATTTGCAAAGAATAGAACAAAAAAAACATTGTCATTGTTTCATTTTTTATAAAGAAAATTGTAGAACAGAAATTTTTTTTTGCAACAAAATTGAGATATCTTGGTCACTGACTTCAAAAAGAAGTCCATGATGGTGTTTTTTGTCAAACATTGATTATAAATGTCGGTAGTTTAACGTGATTAATTATGACCTTCTCGACATTTAATACAAAGGTATTTCTTCTTCAGGTGAACAACCTCCTCATTCATTCTATAAAACAACAACAAAAACAAATTGTTGCTAAACACAATTGATTATAAAACCTAGTGGTTAAATTTTGAAAATAGATACACGTGTTTATATACATTTGTTTAGTTGCTATATATAAAAACCAAAAACAAGCAAAAAACAAACAATTTATAAGCTTAAAAATTGTGTTTGTTGAAGTAATACCATTTATACTACTTGATTAATATCGACTTTTGTAATTGCTGACGGAAATAACTTATACAAACAAGTCTCGTTTGTTACGCACATCCTTCTAAGGTCAACAATAACCTGTTAAGCCAAGTCAAGGTATTCTTTTGTAAAGATATCGGTTAGGAAATAGGGACGATATACGAGTTTAGGCAAACACAAAGCGTTAATCTTTAATGTCCTGCCTGTGGTTTTGTAGCCCTTATTCAAGGTCTAAAGTTGTTTAATTTTGTAATTTAAGTGGTTTGAGGTTCTCCACAATAAAAAAAGGTCCTATGTTCTTGTTGAATTTAAACTTGTTTTTGAATTTACAATTTTATCCTACTGTGTTACAACAGACTTATCAGATGTGAAATCAGTTATGAAATTTCTTATTTCATATTTGGTAAAGAAAATGTCATCACATTTCTATTATTCTTATTGAAGGTCAAAAGTTAAAGTTTTTTTTGCTAAAACACACAGTTGCATATACATGGTTAGTATGTAATGTTGGTGGTATGGAACCTCAGTTGTGTTTTCCAACACATCTTTTCAGTAATAGTATCTAAATTTTGCAGTACTGTATACCATGTACAGATGTGGTATTTAGTAAAAACATGTTTTTTTGTTGTTGTTTTGTTTTGTGTGTGTTTTTTGTGGCAGAACCAGTTCTAAAGAAAGACCAGTTTCTGCTTGTATTATAGCTCTCAATTGTCTTTTATGCTTGTATTAAAGCCCTCGTCAGATTTCCTAGTCTGCAATTATTATTATAATTACATACTTAATCATTCCACTTAGTTCTTTTAAATAGAGAGACAGACTTTTCAATTTATCAAAACCTTGGCTCTGAGAAAAACTATTGTAATTTGACATGTCAAAAAAGACTTTTGAGGAAATTATTGTTTGTCCCATATAATATGATCATCTACATTATGGTATTAAGGTATAGTTTGGCTTAGAGAAAAATATTTTGTGATAGGATCTTTTTAACTTCCTTGCTTGTATAATCTTCTTTCTTCTTGCCGGCTTTGTTGTGATGGGATTGTTCCCTTAAAAAAAGCATAAGTGTACAAATGTTAGTTTTATTTTGTTAAACATAAGATCACGCATGCTGGCAGTGTTGGTAAAGATGTATTAAAATATTGTTTATGTATCCATTGATGTCAAGGCCAATTATCTTGCAACTTTTATGCCTTTTTACTTATCAGTTTTTTTCCCCCCAGTTTTCATGCATGACTGAAACCTTTTTTGAACCCTTCCACAGCAACCTGCTGAAACATGTGTTGTTAAAGACATATTAAGTCATTAGTGGTTTTTAATAAAAAATGAATAACAAATTTCAGAGGTGATAAGATATAAATGAAAGAGACCATTAAACTCCATTAAAATAATTAAATTCAGCCTTATGAACATTTTCAGTGAAAAAACGTCCCGTTAAAAAACTACAAGTAAAAATGAAAAATGAGCACTTGGCCAGCCAGGTAAAAAAAAAATTGTCAGCATATTAAACCAGTACATGAAAAATTTCAACCTACTTTTAGCCTAAGAATACAAAGGATTGGCAGATAGTATCTGTTTTTATCTCGGCGGCTTGTCCGCTTTTTGTATTACAACAATAACCAAACCCAAGGTGATTGAAAATAGGGTTTACAGTTTATAGGAATGCAGATTTCATGAATGAACTACCATAATGTTGTTTACAAAAACGTGCACAGATTTGCATTAGTATATAACCACCCAGGGTATGTAATGATTGCAAACAAATTACTTCTGACAGATTTTTGTTCATCTTAATAAAATAAAGATGATGTTAATGTCTGGTTGAATATTAAAGTGAAGGGAATTATCAATTCAAAAAACTAATAAATGAAGATCAGCAACAAGAGAAAATTACAATCTGATGTCTCATTTGATATAGTATTTAATTATAGATTATTATTTTTTAACTGAACTATAAACCCGCTTTTCTTAATATAATGTACAGTATAACAGATTTTGTTTTACTTAGCATTTCACCTAACACATGCTCTATTTTATTTTCTGACTGAGCATTGGTTATGAAAAAAAAAAAAAAAGGGCAAAAATACAAAAGATTTCCCAAAATGAAAAGCAATAAAATACGTAACTTGTATTATCATTAAACGGTTGTCCTGTTTTTAATTTGGATAAAATTATATAGATTTTTTAAAATATTTGTCAAATTCACTGAATGCCCAGGTTTGCTGCACGTTAACACATATTGCGATTAGGAAATTGAAAGAATTTAAAGATTCGAGAAATTCAACACTACTTCCTTCTTCCCTGTGTTTTAATCATGTACATGATTGAGGGGAATCATGTATAGGTACTTTGTTGTAAAACATGACTAATTGTATACCATGGAGATCCTGATATTTTACATGCCAGACTTAATTTATTCCCCTGCTATTGATTCTTTGCTGGGAAATTTCCATTGACAACAAGCACGTGTATATCTCTATTGATTTTAATCATGTTCTGAATGGTTTCACTGCACCCTCATGAGTATTTGAAATACTCTTTGCACAAGTGCAAATCTCATAACACTTTGAAATCAAACATTTTAATGCTGTATTTTCACATTAAAAAGATTACTTTGGTTCAGAGACTTCAGAAGGAACAATTTAGTTAGCAAAATCCAACATACGGTATACAGATTTTGGATAGTTATGATTCAGAGTACATCTCTGCAAATGTACTTCCTTAAAGATAGCATCAAATTGTCTCTTGAACACAACTATTCTGTAATATAAATCGGCAGTAAAAAAGCTGGTTGGTGTATTCAATGTATATGTGTGGGAAACTTGCTGAACTCTTGTTTCTTTGCACAAGAATAGAATTTGACCACCTTATTCTTTATGTAACAAAGTAGGACTATCTAAACAAATAAGCCTGAAATAGTGCTCAAACCTCAAACTCATGACATGAGCCAGTGACCAGACCTGTTGAGGCACATAAATAGTCACAGAGGATGCAAAATCTGGCCTCATCTCAATGAATATTATCTTGCAGTATTTATCATCTTAATGTTGCTTGTTAATATTCTGCATTATTTTACATTCCAGGCATCATGTGCTTCAGTTAACAGATGGTATTGAGAACATAGGGGGCCTGAGATGGCAGCTGGTAATAACACTGGCCCTAGCCTGGATCTGTGTCTTCTTCTGTCTCTTCAAAGGTGTCGCCGTCCTTGGAAAGGTCAGTATTTAATTTTTTAGTTGTGATGTAATGTTAAATATTAACCTAGTAGAGAAAACAGACAGTCATTATCATACAAATTTTCAGATTCTTTTGACCTGGCTTTTTTGCATCTATTTATGAATATAATAAAATATGTATGTTTGTCTAAATGGAAAATTCTGGCTACATATATTTATATATTACTTCTGACAAGAGGTCGGCATGAATCCATTTTTCTAGCACTGACAACCACCATTTGTTGGATAAGTCATTTTGACTGTGTAGCTTCCATATGAAGAAATTTTGTGATGTTGTCCATAGAGAACACATTTCTTACATTCCTCTTCAAGGTTAAATCTGATAATCAGATGATCTGTACATGTTGTTTATCAGGAAAGTGCATATACGACACTGGCAAAAAATAGGGGGGAAAGTTATCTTTGTAGCCAAGAATTACTTGTGTGATCCATGCTAGAAACAATGACCAAAAAAACTTGTTACCTTAAAACAGTAGAAAAACTTGAGACCAGTTTGTAGTCTGAATTACTTGAAAGCCAGTCTACACTTACAGGTACTTGTGATATATATCAGCAGTTTAGGAGAAAAACCACAGGAATTTGTTTCTAGGATACGCTTTAATTACCAGAAAGTATAGTTAGGTCTTGTACATGTACTGAGTGATGTACATGAAAGCATCAGCCTTCTAATTCATCATTCCTGACAAAATATTTACACAGTGTGACTTATTTTTCTCATGAAAGGTTGAAGTATGATACTGTGAGGTGTATAGAGGCTTGAATAATACCTACTTTTTTAGCTCACCTGAGCATGCTCATGTGAGCTTTTAGGATCCTTGATTGTCCGGCGTCCGTCCGTCCGTCCGTCGTCCACAATTCATTCAAACGACATCTCCTCTGAAACCACTGGGCAAAATTGAATGAAACTTGCCTAGAATGTTCCTTGCATGAAGCTCTACCAAGTTTGTTCAAATGGTTCCGGTTCATTGCATTTCTGGGTCACATGAGCTAAAAACAGATTTTAAAAGTTGGATCTTTAAAAATCTTCTTGTCAGAAACCACAAGGCCTGGAGCTTTGATATTTGGTATAAAGCATCATCTAGTGGACCTCTACCAAGTTTGTTCAAATCATGGCCTCTGGGTCAAAAATGGCCCCGCCCCAGGGGTAACTTGTTTTACATAGAGTTATATAGGAAAAACTTTAAAAATCTTCTTGTCAGAAACCGTAAGGCATAGAGCTAAGATATTTAGTGTGAAGCATTGTCTAGTGGACCTCTACCAAGTTTGTTCAAATCATGGCCTCTGGGTCAAAAATGGCCCCGCTCCAGGGGTAACTTGTTTTACATAGAGTTATATAGGAAAAACTTTAAAAATCTTCTTGTCAGAAACCGTAAGGCATAGAGCTAAGATATTTAGTGTGAAGCATTGTCTAGTGGACCTCTACCAAGTTTGTTCAAATCATGGCCTCTGGGTCAAAAATGGCCCTGCCCCAGGGGTAACTTGTTTTACATAGAGTTATATAGGAAAAACTTCGAAAATCTTCTTGTCTGAAACCACAAGGCCCTGAGCCTTAAGATTTAGTATGTAGCATTGTCTAGTGGACCTCTACCAAGTTTGTTCAAATCATGGCCTCTGGGTCAAAAATGGCCCCGCCCCAGGGGTAACTTGTTTTACATAGAGTTATATAGGAAAAACTTTAAAAATCTTCTTGTCAGAAACCGTAAGGCATAGAGCTTAGATATTTGGTATGTAGCATTGTCTAGTGGACTCCTACCAAGTTGGTTCAAATTATAGCTCTTGGGTCAAATTTGGCCCAACCCTGGGGTCATTGGTTTTACATAGGCTTATATAGGAAAAACTTCGAAAATCTTCTTGTCTGAAACCACAAGGCCCTGAGCCTTAAGATTTAGTATGTAGCATTGTCTAGTGGACCTCTACCAAGTTTGTTCCAATTATACCCCTGGAGTCAAATTTGGCCCCCCCCCCCCCCCCCGGGGTCATTTGTTTTACATAGGCTTATATAGTGAAAACTTTGAAAATCTTCTTGTAGAAGGAGAAGTAACATTTTCAGTTCAAATAATCTGGAAATTTGTCAGACAGGTTGTTTCTATGATTTCTAGCTCAAGTTCGAATATGGGTCATCTTGGTTCAGAAACTAGGTCACAGAGCCCAAAAATAGAAAAACCTTGTTAACAATCTAGAGGTTACATTTTCAGTCCAAATATCCTGGAAATTTGTCAGAAAGGTTGTTTTGATGATTTTTAGCTTAAGTTCAAAATTGGGTCATCTTGGGTCAAAAACTAGGTCACAGAGCCCAAATATGGAAAAACCTTGTTAACACTCTAGAGGTAACATTTTCAGTCCAAATAACCTGGAATCTGTCAGAAAGGTTGTTTCAATGATTTCTAGGTTAAATTTGAATATGTGTCATCTGAAATCAAAAACTAGGTCACAGAGCCAAAAAATAGAAAAAAACTTGTTAACACTCTAGAAGCTACTTTTCAGTCCAAATATTCTCGAAATTTGTCAGAAAAAATGGTTTAATGATTTCTAGCTCAGATTCGAATAAAGGTCATCTGGGGTCAAAAACTAGGTCACAGACCCCAAATATGGAAAAACCTTGTTTACATGCATTGGGGTAACATTTTCAGTTCAAATAACCTTGAAATTTGTCAGAAAGATTGTTTTAATGATTTCTAGCTCAGTTTTGAATATGGGTTATGTAGGGTCAAAAACTAGGACACAGGGCCAAAAAGTAGAAAATACTTGTTAATGCTCTAGAGGTTACATTTTCAGTCCAAATGTCCTTGAAATTTGTCAGAAAGGTTGTTTCAATGATTTTTAGCCTAGATTAGGATATCGGTCATCTGGGATCAAAAACTAGGTCACAGAGCCCTAAAATGTAAAAACCATTTTAACACTCCAGAGGTTACATTTTCAGTCCAAATATCCTGGAAATTTGTCAGACAGGTTGTTTTGATGATTTCTAGCTCAAGTACTAATATGAGTCATCTTTGGTCAAAAACTAGGTCACAGAGACCAAATACGTAAAAAACCTTGTTAACACTCTAGAGGCTACACTTTTAGTCCAAATAACCTGACAATTTGTCAGAAAGTTTGCTTCTATGATTTCAAGCTCAACTTTGAATATGGGTCATGTGGGGTCAAAAACTAAGTCACAGAGCCTAAATATCGAAAAACTTTCAGTCCAAATAACCTTGAAATTTGTCAGAAAGATTGTTTCAATAATTTCTAGGCCAAGTTTGAATATGGATCATCTGGGGTCAAAAACTAGGTCACAGAGCCCAAATATGGAAAAACCTTGTTAACACTCTAGAGGCTACACTTTCAGTACAAATAACCTTGAAATTTGTCAGAAAGATTGTTTCAATAATTTCTAGGCCAAGTTTGAATATGGGTCATCTGGGGTCAATTAACCAGGTCCATAGCAACTTTGTTAAAAGCAGTCATATTCAGGTGAGCGATACAGGGCCATCATGGCCCTCTTGTTGTATAATACTGAGTGGTTTTTTCAGTCAACAGTGTAAAAGGGGAAAAAGTTTTGATTTTATCTCTGCTGTTTAAAGTTAAAACCAGAAACATGTTTTCCTTAGGAATATTCATTTAAATTAGTCTTATAATTGCACCACAAAAACTAAAATGTGATTCACTTCAAACGAAATTTACCATAGCAACATCTGTTGCTATGGAAACAGCTGGTGAGAAAACATTAACATAAAGATCTAAATATTGATCGATTTTGTAAAAAGTGACTAAAAATCAAATTGTTATTTGCACTCTTCATAATGGTGGTAATTTGGTGAATTTGTAAACAAGAGTTACCATGGTAACAGTAACTATTTGTTAATTGAAGTCATATCGCAATCATAAAGTGTATCAAGGCTATTATGGCTTTTTAGATTAACAACAATTTTGCATGTTGAAGCAACTGCTGCTTAGGAGAAAGATTACTGAATAGATTACAACCTTTTCAGTTAATCTAAAATGTCTACATGTACAGTTTACATAGGGAAGGTTTAATCACTTCCAATTTTCACAGTTTGTGAGAATTAAAACTCACAGCTTGCGACCATTAGAAACTTACTCTTAATGTGACATTTGCTAAGTTAATATTGAACCTCAGACAAAATGCCATCGTCTCCTGCATTGTTGTGACATTTGTTCCCTGTCATTGATTTTCACCATGATATAGGTGGCTAGAAAATATATCTGCATAGGAAATTTTCCATACTTTCACTCCCTTGAACATTATCACTGTATTCAATTGATTTTTGATCAGTTTCCAACAATGACAAGTAATTTTTCCTCATTCCATTACAATAGGTTTGTCCTATATGAGAAGATAAATGTATTACGCAATATAATAAAGAAAGATCTTATTACTGAATACTTTGAAAACCATGATTTCAGGTTATGCATTTTTGTGCCCCTTTTCCATATTTGGTATTGTTGGTGCTATTGATACGTGGAGTGACACTAGATGGCGCTATTGAAGGAATCAAGTTTTATATTATACCACGATGGGAAAAACTTGCCACGTTCCAGGTAAGAAAAAGTGGTTTTAGCAGACAATAAGCCCACCTTTTGTTTTTAAAACCTTTAGTCTTACAAAAGAAAAGTTGGATATAACATAATCATTACCTAGTCTTAATATTTCCAACTTGTTGTGTAGAAAAATGACTGATGACTGATGCAGAAATGACTTTGATAACTAATGCAGAAATGACTTTGCCTGATTGTTTTTGTTGTTGTTATTGTTATTATGTTGCAAAGCATAGTATTTTAGTCTAAAATTACTCAAAATTAATATGACTTCGCTTCTTAGTCACCTGATGGAAACACTTTTCCATGTTTGCATCAGTCAGAAAAGGTTCAGACAGAAGGAATGTAATCTGTTATCACACTAAGTTTAGTTGCACTTAAGGGAAGAAAAAAAGTCATAAGTTATCATGATTTTATTTTGACCTGTGCTTTAAGTATGAAAATGTAGACATTATCTTTTCCTTGATATCTACCATGTATTACACAATTCAGCGAGAGGTTGTTTGGTGCAGCGAGTTTAAAGTCCGAACTTCAGAAATATTTCTTTGAAAGATAAAATTGATCTAAGGTTAGAAGTGTTAAAAACACCTGAAACTTTTTATTTAGGTCAGATATTGTCAGTTGATAAAGAAATAAAGTATTGATATGGTTTTACAAAACCTTGAGGTTTTTTTTTTTTGTTGTTATTGAGTTTCGTTCATGATTTCTCAAGGTTTTCTGGCACTACCACAGGTAGAAACAAAGAGAGTTTTGGTAATTGTTCTGGCACTGCAGTCTTTTTTGTTGTTAAGAGAACATTATGATGTTTTTGCTTGCACTTAAACACATCTGTTTGTTTATAGGTGTGGGGAGATGCGGCATTGCAGATTTTCTACAGTGTTGGAATGGCCTGGGGTGGAATTATTACTATGGCTTCATACAATGACTTCAAGCATAATGTCTACAGGTAAAATTTAGATTTCAGAGCAAAAAAAAATATCTAGGCAGGGGATATGTAAGATATCCTAGACTATAAAAAATAATAAGAAAAAAAACCACCAGGGTCAAAAAAGGTAAATGTGTTAGGTCTTAACTAAGAAGGGGCCAGGGGCCAGGATTCAGTTCAAGCCAATATTGATTAAACCTTGTCTTATTGAAAATTTTCTGTATAAACAACATACATTGTTGAACAGTGATGAAAATTGGCAAAAAGAGCATAGATGAGAATTCTAGTTCCAGACATAACATGCAAATTACAGGTATTTTGAATATCTAAGTGAAAATAATTGATTCAAATTTTGGCGCAGTTATCCCCTTGAGTTTTGCAATGTACTTGCTTTGATCAATACTTTTTCCTGGCAGTCTGTTGAAATTACACAGGTAGAGAGTCTGATAGTTAAAAACCGATGAAGTCATGAATAGCTGTATCCTGATCTGTATTGTTTACATTCCAAACCATTCCTGTGGAATAAAAAATATTTTTTCATCAAAAAGATAGTTCTCTGCTGGTGTAGAATTATTTTTGTTGTCTTTGAGGGGCTGATTAATTTACTCACTGAGTTTGAGGTCTAATATTCACATCCATAATTATTAATGTTCTGCTGGTTTGTTAATTAACCAGATTTCTTCTAATCAAGACACGTAAGATAGCAAACAGTTCACTTTGGAATAAGAATTGTAAATGAAAGATTTCCTTAATGCTTCAGGGTTGACAGGTTAAGCATTTAGTTGAAATGAAGATCTAAATATGTGAATCACTGTTGGAAGAATAACATTCCATTCAGTTGTTATGCCAAGATCAAGGAAAAGAACCATAGTTTTGCGTAAATGTTTTTGACAATAAATGTTGGCTTACGTTGCAAGCAAT
This sequence comes from Cyclina sinensis, assembly GCA_012932295.1. Classification (NCBI taxonomy): domain Eukaryota; kingdom Metazoa; phylum Mollusca; class Bivalvia; order Venerida; family Veneridae; genus Cyclina; species Cyclina sinensis. The sequence continues at coordinate 13,485,597 of JAAONU010000014.1, read as the reverse complement.
GGCAAAACTTGTTTGCTGCAGAAACATTTTGGAATCTTGTTTTCTAGTGTAGAAATCCAGAAAGTAAACTGATGTAATATATTTGGCAGACTTTGTGATCTAGGAATGAATAAGAACTGTTTACAAACACTGTGATTGATATTGTATAGAAACAACCAGACTTTGATCACAGCAACAGCATGAGAAATTCTTCTTAGGCTCTTGCCAGAGATAAATGCCTTGATGATGTTATTAGAATGCTATGATAAATATGCTATGTACTTTCAACTGGCTATTTTAAATGAATGGAAGTAGGTCTAGAAAATACTGATAAATTGCCTTTACTGTCTTTAAGTTTTAACCCTGAACCTGCTGAATTTTTGTAATGGATTTGCCCAGCTTTGAATTTGGAACAGTCCATTCAAAGTTTAAAGGATTTTAATATCAAAATTAAAAAAATGAGCTACCAACAGTATAGAGCCTGGTCAGACTGCATGGATGTGCAGGCTGGCCTGGCTCTATACTGGTGGCAAAAGGCTAATCACTTCCGGTTCCAGCAGGTTAAGGGTTAATGTACATTTTGACCCCAAACATAACTGATGTCTGCTCTCTTTACTGTTAAGTTGAGTTGATTCTATCTTATTGAGTGCCTTAATATTAAAGTTTGTACTTAATGTGATAAAATGCAATGAAAAGGATTGCAACTTCTTACTGGTGTTTGCAATTACTTTTCAGAGACTAAAAAATATTAGAGGCAATAGCATTTATCAAGTCTTCTTCCTTTAAGAATTATCCTGGTCTGCTTGAAACTTTTAAACAGGAATTTTGGTAGTTTATTGTAGTTGTATATAGAAAATGACAGAAGATATGTAAACATCTATCATCGTGATAAAATGATTTTGAAAACAGGATGAACATTTAACATAACAAGCAGTTAGAGCAAATGAAAATAAAAACAGGATAAAGGGTACTTAGTGTTTTATTTCCTGTACATGTCATGGAAAATTACAGTGATACAAACACTGTACTACTATACTGTCAATACAGAATATAATTTAAGTTTCATTAAGGCAAACCTAAGGCCAAGATTAATTTAAGATGACACATATCAGACAGAAGAAACAAGCTTTAACCCTGAACATGCTGAAATTTTGTAATGGATTTGCCCAGCTTTGAATTTGGAACAGTCCATTCAAAGTTTAAGGGATTTCAATATCAAAATACAAAAATGGAGCTGCCAACAGTATAGAGCCTGGTCAGACTGCACGGATGTGCAGGCTGGCCTGGTTCTATACTGGTGGCAAAGGCTAATCACTTTCGGTTCCAGCAGGTTAAGGGTTAAGGTCAACTATGAATCATTCTGATCTCACTTGATACAAAAGCTTTGATAGGGGAGGGATAGAGGCAGGGGTAAGGAAGGACTGGGCAGGAGATTTGGCAGGATGGTGCAATTCTTACACCAACATAAGAAAATGCGATAAGTCTAAAAGCATTTATTAGTGAGATAAGGATATCACATTTTATACTTTTGCCTAATTTTTGTGAATTTCAGTTAATGAGTATGAACGTTTTGATATCCTTTGAAATATAGGCCTATGTCTGAAAGGACAAGGAGACTTTGTCTAGCTGAGCTGAGCTAAGAGTTAGATATAGTAATTTCATTTATTTCAGAGATGCCATGTTAGTACCATTCATCAACTGTGGTACAAGTATATTTGCTGGCTTTGTGATATTCTCAATTCTTGGATTTATGGCTCATGAGACAGGAAAATCTGTAGAAGATGTTGTTACTCAAGGTGAGAAGAAAATACAATTCTGAGCATTTTTTCTAAGTTTCTGTCTTCAATACACTTTCTTTTTCTGTCTTTAGAAAGAATTGTTTTATTCTAAAGTTCAGCCTTGTTTCAGTTTTATGTTATTTTAATGTAGCTTAAAGGAAAACCATAACCAAGGTCATAGAATGACCTTCAAAGCAATTGAGAAGAGGGAAAGGACATTTGTGTTATCCAAATCAATGTTACCTTAGTTAAGTGGGCCTTTCAAGGAAAATACTCCCTTTAACAATATGGTAATCAAAACCACTTGAAAGAGATAAAAAAAGTGTTTTGTAAAAAGCAGGAAGAAAACATCTATATAAGTGAAGACAAAAATGTCATCAAAAACAGGTTTATTTGTACAAGTGACCATCCTGGATCAGCATTTACCTGTGAGAGAGAGCTCATAATGATTCAAGGTCTGAGTGAGAAAGAGTTTGAACATTCCTGAGGCTGCAAAGCAGGTCATGTACATGTAGCAACAGTAGTTACAATACCTAGCACAGATTGGTGTTTGGCTTGAAAATATTTTGTATGAAGTACCTTTATAATTGTAAGATTTATTTCAAGTACTTCATACAAAATATTTTCAAGCTGAACCCCTACAGTTCTAGTGGGCTAAGTTCACTGTGTTTGTATCAGTCAACCTAACACAAGTTTTAATGTATTTGTTTGTATAATTGCAGGTCCTGGGCTGACATTTGTTGCATACCCAGAAGCAGTATCAATGTTGCCCATCTCTCCACTGTGGTCTGTGCTCTTCTTTCTCATGTTGTTCATCATTGGTCTCGACAGTCAGGTAACAGAGGTTTTACAGTAATTTACCCCACCCATTCATAATATCACATATTATTGTCAAAAATGTTGAGGGCAAATTTGATTGGCTAAATCAAAAAAATGAATAGTAAAGCTGTCATAAAACTCTGCTTGTTTTAATTAAGTTCCATTAAGTAATGAGAGATTAAGGTTGCTTTTTTGTTTCACAAAAAAAAAATCACCTGAATTGAATTCAATAAAATCTTTCTGGGATTGGTTATGGAAAATTTTCCATGATCAAAGATTAATACCTGAATAACAAAATATGGAAGAGATTAATTCTAAAATACAGTTATGTAAATGTTATGATTTTGAATTTGAAACCCTTGCATAAACCATTTAAAAGAGGATTAATGGGCTTATTGAATTAATGAAAAGAAAATACTGTTCAAGTGCATATACACTGGTCCTGTTATTAGACACTGTTTTTTGCAACACATCAATTAAATGTTTATTTTTCATTAATGATTGTATCAAAAATAGTAACAGGTAAACAGCCATATTTAAATGGTATATTTATCAAAATTTAGTCAGACTTTCGCATATGAACCTCAAATGTATAGTGTCATGCTACAGCGGTTTTAGAGACACAGAAAACAGACTTTCTATGATCTGTGTGTATTTCTATATTTGGAAAGTGAAAAGCAGTTTTTAGGGTGGGATGGGTTATATTGTTGTTGCTGGGACAAGACTTCCCAAGTTTGAAGAGGGTCTGACAGCTTGATGGAGTAGGTTTACTGACATTATGTATCTTTGTCAGATAATTCCTTCTGTCACAGTGATGTAGTTGTAAAAAGAAGTGAAAATGAAATGTATGATCAAAGGGAGACAACCACAATTTGAATATGCAGAGTTTTAATAATGGTTTTACAAATGAAAAATGTGATCCAAGGGAGACAACCACATTTTGAAATATTTACAAAATATGCAGAGTTTTACTACGGTTTTACATGTACTTTTATATATAAAAAAATCCAAAAACAATTCTTTTACATAGAAACAGAAGAGATTTCCATGAAGAATGCAAGCATTTAAACTTTGTGAAATATTGCAGTATGCTTTTAAACACTTTTTTAAAACCTTAAATCAGTTAATGTATATTTTTTTTTTAAATACATGTATGTTGTGTCTATCCAACAATTTATTCAAATTTTGTTTCTTTACTTTAACTGTATTTCTGTTTTCAAATTATAAGTGTTTTATACCTTTGTTGGATAAAAAGTTACAAAATGTGTAAATATCTTGTAAAAGCATTTCAAAATATTTCAAAATCTCTCACCTGAGAAGTTTTAATGAAAAATCATCTGAACGTAGCTGTGTGACAATGGTAAAATGTGCAAATGTCTACATGATAATATTATTTGAGAAATGTTTTGCTGTTTCATAACTGATGACAAATACAAAGGGTTTTTTAAATGCTGTTTTATTCCATTCTTTGCAAGTGAATTTTCTCTTAAGGTAGTTATTCTTTTGTTAAGGACTATTTTTGTGTCTTTCAAAAAATAATTCTTTTGTCCAGTAGAAGTAGGGGAAAAAAGACTTGATATGTTTGTTTTATTTTGAATTGATAGCTATTTTCATTGATGTCTTTCACAAAACATGTCTTAACAAATGTAACAGATAGGCAGCCATTTTCTGTGTTAAGTAAATCTGTTTAGATATAATTTTTTCATAATATTCATTTCATGATTTGTTGTTGGTAAAAGCATACTGCAATAATGTTTCCATGGTTACAGCTTAAAACAAAAACACTTGGACTTTGCTTTAAGAAATATCACATTTGTAATCTTAAACAGAAATATTTTTGTGAGTATTTTTTTTAATCTTTATGAATTATAAGAAATGTTGATTTTTTCAACATGAGTGATAAAAATAGAAAATCTCTATTTTATGAAAGAAAATTGAGATAATTTTATATTCTTTTTTTTATATATATATGAAAATCATTTGAGTTTTGTAACAAATGTTTTTTAGCAGTTATTTAAGTTGAAAAAAAACTTTTTTCCATTGACTTTTTTATTATCTTGTTAAAAAGTTAGATTTTCATTCACAAAAGTTACAATTAAGTTATTGTTCTTTTGAAAAAAAAGTATATCTTAGAATATTATCACAAATTTCTGCAATTTAATGTAATAGTGATACTCTGAGGCATATATCCAAGATGTTATTATTATGTTTTTACATTTAAGTTGTATTGTAACAGGCAATTTGGAATCTACTGAGTTCAGATATGATTTAGTCTACTTTAGTCTGTATAGGTCTTTTCTAGTCTATATCATAATCTGCTTTGATATCACACTTGCTAAAGATTAACACTATTCCTTGTTAGAAATATATCCGTTTAATTTGCATTATTTGTCTTATTCCACAGAAGACTTTTTTGTGTTTTCTTAAAATTTCCATAATTGATTTACAATTTCAAAACATATTTTCAGCTTTAAAATCAGTAAATTATTTTTACTTCATGCAAAAAGTGTCAGAAGTGTAATAAAAGTCTATGTGAAATGGGATAATTATGTAAACATATATCACTTTTTCTTTACATAAACCATTTTTAGACCTGACATTTATTGTGATAACGTGCATACAGTGGATTCCAGTTTCCCTGAAAAGCCTTATGTTCCTGTGATACAGAAACTGTAAGAATACACCTTATGTGTAATATGACCTTCATATGTGCTTGTTATTAACACAGTTGCTTCTGTCATGCATATTTCTTGGTAGCAAAGACACAAGAACTTTGCCAAGAATATGCATGGTCTGGAAGCTGTGAAAAATGTTTTCAGGTTCCTTTTTTTGCAGGAAATGTCTAAAAAAATTGCTTGCATTTCTTCATGTGAATTTATTAACAATCCTAGGAAACCCCTCAGCATTTTTGACTTCATATTTTTAGATCATCCTGTAAAGGTATCTGCATTACAATTCGTTTCTTCTTGGTAATACATATTCCTTAGTAATTCCTTATCGATTAACATTTAGATTTGTCTATATACGAAAAGTTTTGCTTTTCATGGCCTTTCTTCTGAATTTATTGAGTTAAAAATAGACCTAGTAAACAAAAATTAGAAGTTAAAAAATGTCATGTCAAAATCTCAGCTTCTGAATTTACTTCTTTGCCTTTCGAAAACGGAATATTTAATCAATACTTTTCTTTCTGGTTGTAAAATTTGCTACTAATTTGAAATTATTTTGCTCTTAAGTGCTGGGTATAGTGTGTACAGGTAAGCTTTATTTGTAATGGCTAAAAGATAAGTAAAAGAACATTAAAAAACACTTCATTTACAATACAACCAATAGGGCAATAAGTGTCAACTTTGAGTGTGGTGTTTATAACTAATTTGGTTAAGCTGCCTGTGACATTTATACATCTAGGTTCTAAAACAAGTCTTTTTTAGAATCACCACTTAGCGAGTTTGTTTTGAAGCAGTCTGCCAAAGTACCCAGTCTGAAATAAGTATAAGTAGTCTTCGCTTACAACAGAAGAATTTGTTTGTACACGAGTACCTGACTTAGTGCTCCACAGATCACGCCTTGTAGTCCAGGGGTTGCGAGATCGATCCCTTGATCCCCCACTGACAAAACTAATTGTCTTTTAGACAAAATATTAAACGTATTTAAACGTAACTGTGCATTACACTGAGCATGTAAAAGAAATGTGAGTCTCTGGAATTGGATGATTTCTGTATCTTGCACTGCTCTCCAAATAAGTAAACTCCTCTAGGAGTGTCGGGCATATGGACGACTGGTACTGATAATAAATAAACTGAAATGGATAGATTGTTGTGTGCACCACATGGTATAGTGGCAGGCTGACAGATATCTAACAGAATAAAGTAATTCTAGGAATATGACCACCAGATTTAAGATACATTATGATGTTGAGAGTGGCAACACTGAAATGATTTCTCCCTTTGCATGATTAGCTCTGAAATGAAGGAACAAGGTTGTATTGTAAATGAAACTTATACTTTGAACATTTATTATGTATTATTCATTCGCACATTTAAAGAATATATTATCTTTCATTTTGTCATTTTGTTTGTATGTTATATAAACTAATCAACATGTCCAGCGTCAAAAAAGTAAACAGGTAAAAGGCTAACCGTAAACAAAACACCTTGACAAGTACATAATGTTATCACATATGGAAATCAAATAAAGATATCAATTAATTAATCTTAAAGGTTAGGGAATACAGAATAAAACTAAATAGAACATTGAAATATTAAATGAGCTGATGGTCATTACAGTAAAAGGGTTACATAAATCTGGTGAGGTGTTAAGTACAAGACGCTGAACTTTGGGTACCGATTTTGTTCTGTACTGATTTACAAAAAAACTGACGTTATCCATTGACTTAATCCAACTTTTTCAATATACTCGTAAGTTATATTATATTTCGAAAATTTTATCTACTAAGTAAAGAAAATCATAACATGTTTCATGTCTGAAGCTGTTTAAATCAATTGGCATGTTTATTCCACAAACATTTTTTAATGACCATTAAATATTACAGACACAGTGTGAAAATGGCTGGCTGAAAAGGACATGTCATTGTAATCAGATCCCCTCCTATTGCATGATGCTTTACTTCTAACAGGAAATAAAAGCCGATTACAGCTACTAAAATATACTCGCGGTTAAAATAAAATCATTTCAGATTTCTTGATAAATTCATAAATATTTCATCATCACTGCAAAGTCAAATATCATTGTAATATGTGTGTGTATAGTTTGCAACAAGCCATAATGGTATATCTTAGACTTCCAGTTATCAGAAACTAGATATGAGTTTCAGTTAAGACGATTAAAAAAAAACAACTTCAAGACTCATCTTTATAGTTATATATTTTTTTTTGGAGTGTGCAGAAATAGCTTGACAATTATTAGAACTAAAATTTACAGTACAAATAAAAAAAAACAATTAGTCAGAAACAGAAAGTGTAACATCACATTTTTAAATAAAACTTTAAAAAAACTGTCAAATCAGGTGATAGTAAGTTACTATTCAAGAATTTATTTGAAATTTTTAAAAGTGATTTACAATAATATTTTAGGGACAGTAAAGGTAAAATTTAAGAAATTTTAAGGCATTTTGAGTCTGAACGGGCATGAGCTTATCAAAATCTTAATAATAATAATAATATAATAATATTGAATAATAAAAAAAATTATATTTTAACAAAGCTTTCATTTAATTTAATATTTTTAGGAATAAAAAAAGAGAACAAAAAATTGTCAGTTAGGCTAAACCTGGACATTCAATTCTATTTTTGGCATCTTTTACTCAGTCACAGGGTCGTGGGGGTCGTGTCGGAAGACGTGTCAGGGCCAAGTGGTTGTCATCAACGTCAGGTGTGAAGGCGGCCTTAAATATGCTGACACGCTCGTCAAGTGGTACTTTATAGTGTAGAAATACACGTTCTGTTGATGTATGAATCAAACATGTACACGGTCTCTGAACAGGTTGTAAACCATCATGGTATTTTTTGTAATTTGTAAGTATTCGCAGTAACAGAACACTTAATTGAAACTTTTAGATTCCATGTTCATATCTGTAAATTGTAATTCCAATTTTCAATGGAATGTTACTGTCTGTGAAATTTCCAGATATCTATTAGTGTGGCTTACACCTGAATATTCAAGGGAGGGGGCAGGAGAGCAAACGCCATATTGCCTTGAAAATGTAATTTATATTAATATTTTCCCTTTTTTGTGTGAAATGTGTGAGGATCTATGGTATCAAAGCACTTGTTACTTAGGCAGTGTACACTTTTGATTAGAAAAAGAAAATATTAAAGAATATGTAATAAATTGTACATAAGGAAAAAAGCTTGTTGTAAGATATTTTAAAAATTCTTTGTGTATTGTAGGGTACTGTACTCTTTATCTAGAAAAAAAAAGTTTTTTTTTTTCTTGAATGGTCATAGCGAATATCTTACCTACAAATGTGGAAAATACTCTTTCAGATTGTGCTGTGTGTAAGAGAAAAAACTATATTAAGTGAGAGCATGGTGTGAAAGTATAGTGTGTGTTGAAATGTGTGTACAGTTGATGGAAGAAAAATTGAGAGGTGTTTATTTGTAAAAGGATATTATCCACATTGTAATATTTTTTTAGACACTATCTATATATTCACTTTACATGCTTACAGCAAAATTAACTGGTTTAAAGAGTACAGCAAATCTGCTCAGTGCAGACATGATTAGGATCAGAGAAATATCCCCACCATCTCAAACTGAAAACATAATTGAGTCAGCTGTATGCCCCTGAAGCAGACACAAATATTTTATAACAATTCGATTTTGATAAGGACACAAAGATAATATGGTGACAAAGTGGTTTTAGCAATGATTCAGTTATGTTTTCAGTTTTGTTAAAACCGACATTTTCCATTTCATAAACATGTGATTATCATGCAGTCATACAAGCACATGTTCTATTTTAGTATTGATTATTTAGCACAAATCAGAATTGTTCTGTATGTTTTTTTATGTGTTAAAACTTAATTGTTGATTTCCCTAAAGCCTGATTTAAGGCAAAGCAAGCACTGCAAATGATCAGTCTGTAAATTACAGAAACTATACAGGACAGTTCTGATACATTCATTCATTTTGGGGGGAGGAAGTTTTTTCATACAGTATGTAACATGCACTGTTGTGCCAACACATCAAACTTATATTTGATCCAACCACCTAACATTATCATAGTCTTCCCTGTGTAATGATTTATGCTGCATGCTAGTATTACAGACAGAGTCCAGCATTCTACTTCCCTCATAACAAGCTCTCATTTCTCAGGAGGTTGTTTTCATTTAAGGTCAAGGTCAAGAATCATTAATTAATGTCAATGGTTCAAAGGTCATCTATAGTAGATTACTCTGCTTTACATCATTTTGTATTTCCTATCATTGATATTGTTTGTCATCGTTTTCATCATCATCTATCAGGGCAGCATCTAATCTCTATGAATCCCTCACAACATATATCTTCAAGAAATCTTCATTATGCCTCAAATGAGGTAATCATTCACATGCCAAATGTTAAAAGTTTTTGACTTTAAAAATCCTTAGGCTTCACAGTTTTCTGCATTTGCAGTGCACAGAATTACTTTCTTGTTATGGCTTAAAATCCTAAACAAATACATCTTATAACATACACATTCATTTATTATTAACTTCAGCAACATACTCACTCTCAGTATTTCCATATATTCACATCTTGAAAATGCTTATTACCCACAGTATTTCCATATATTCACATCTTGAAAATGCATATTACCCACAGTATTTCCATATATTCACATCTTGAAAATGCTTATTACCCACAGTATTTCCATATATTCACATCTTGAAATTGCTTATTTACCAGTCATGCTCCAAGCTTAACACTATCTTATCTAAGGCTGTTAATGAATACTCCCTAACAGTCCTTTGCTCTTGCCTGTAACATGTTTCCAGTGGTGTTGCTATTTTCTTTTTTGACCAAATTCTTGCCCACTACAGTGAAACAATGCCTATTCTATGACAGATTATACAGATGTAAATATTTCCAGCCAAATTTTTAAAGCTATCTATGCTATGAAATGTTCCAAAAGTAGTCTTTGGCTTACATAAAAATATTTGGTGATGGGTATTTTCTTCTATCTTCATGTGTGATAACATCTTTACATATACATGCCTTGCTGCAGAAAAAAAATGTTTTTGGAATAAACAAGAATGCTTTTATTCAGATGTTTTCAGAGCCTTCTTCAGGAAGTGTTCCAGTTGTTACTGGGTATATTGCTTTTCCAGTAAGCTCTTGCAACTCTTCAGGAAACACACAGCTTGACTTTCAATATACTGTATGTAATGTTTAGTTAAATCCACCTAAAGTCTTTTCATATTTTGATATCTACAGTTTTATGTACAAAACACATCTTTGAGAATAAACCTGACAGCTGTTTTCAGAAGATCAGTAAATATGTTCTTCCATCTTCCTTTAACCAGCTGTAGAAAAAAACATCTCTTCCTTCCATGACAGCCCCAAGAGCATATTTATTTGCTTTGAGCAGTTTGCTTTGATCTTTCTTTCTACTTGTGTACATGAACAATGAGATATACAAGTTCCTATAAACTGGGAACAACTTATAGTATGTCCCAGTTATATAGGATGAATACTTGAAGAAGTGTCTCAGTGTTGTCCTGTCACAGTTCATGTTATCCACTAAGATTTGCTATTTTGCTTCAAGCTTCCAAGCAGGTTCTAAAGCTTTCTGAAGTCTCTCACTTTCATTATTGCTTCAGTTAGATATAATAACTGTTCACACAAGTGCCTTGGGTAAGTTTTGGAACCTTACTTTGTGTAATGCTTTCATGTGCTAAAACCTAAACTGAAAAACTGAGAAACTGTACATTACTGTTTCTTCCCCAATCTCCCTTCCTGCAGTATTCTACTTTATATATAGTTCTAAATATCTTTTTCAGTTATTTCACTGTAACACCACAATGCACAGGCAGGTGTCATGAATGAACTTAATTATACTCCACCCTACATGAATACATACATGAATAAGACTTGACCTTACATGAATACATACTTGAATATTACTTCATCCTACATGAATACTTACTTCAATATTTCTTGTCCTACTGGAATACAAACTTAAATGTTCCTCATCCTACATGAATACATAATTCAATATATCTCATCTTACAAGAATATGTACTTAAATATACTTCATCCTTCATGAATACATAATGCAAAATACCTCATCCTACATGAATATATACTTCAATGTACCTTATATTAAAAGATTACTTCTTGCCATACTTGAATTCTTATTACCCATTTATGTGTATACACCCTATCCTTCATGAAAACTTTATCTTACATTACAAGAATAACTTTAAATAATAAGGGCATTTCATTTTACATGAATACACTGCAATACTCCGAACTCACATCATCCATTTACATGAATACACTTTATCCTACAATTTTCTGCTGGAGAGAAATTATTTCTACCTACATCAGCACAACATATTCTAGTTTAGTTTCACCTCATACTTTAAAAAAAATCTTTCTGTTTTTTCTCATCACAATCATACATATCTTTAGACACTTGTAATAAAATACAATCATACATATCTTTAGACACTTGTAATAAAATTTTTTTTTTTTTCATTTTTTTGTTCATCCCATCTTTGGCCAGAAAATACAAACCTGTTATGATGATATAAATAAATGATAAAAAAGGGAGATTTCAAAATATGGATGCTTTGAAATAACTGGTGACTTTATTGAGATGTAAGGTTTATAATTGTAAAGAAAGATTTCAGTGTCTGTGGTTGGTATTTATGAGTTTAATTATCGAGAATAAAAAATTAGGTGTTGTTTATTTCTGGAAGACATAACAGGTTTGTTAGCCATTGGTCTACCCTCTAAAATGTATATATGTATTGAAATGATAAAAACATTTGCTAGTGATAAAATGTATTGTTGTATTTTTTTTACAACTATTTTTCATAAAACAAATGTAATGGTGGCACAATCTTTGCTAATTGAATGTTTTCTCTATATTTGTAGTTTGGAATGTTTGAAACATGCCTGAGTGCTTTCATGGATGAATTCCCTAACGTTCTTCGCAAAAGAAGAGTTCTGGTGTCAGCTGTGGCCTGCTTCATAGAATTCTTACTTGGGTTGCCACTCATAACAGAGGTATTTGACTTTTTTTTTTTCGCTGTTAAGCTGTGAAAAACCATCACAACCAAACATTGTACTTGAATATACATATATTGAGAAAAAGATTTTACTCCCACTGAGAAAACGGTATATGATAGAAATCTGTAATGACTGACAGAGATTAAAAGTAATGTACAACTGTACTGGAATGTATATTTTTATTTATATATGTCTTCTACCATATTTAAATGAAGTCTTTATTACTTCTAATTTACTTGATTTCTGAACATACACTGTGTTTTCAGCATTGGTTTTGTTTATCATGCATTTGTTATTTTGAACATTAATATAACCTTAAGTAAAGGTATAAAGAGGAACTTGTGCTTGACTATGAGATAATACTTTCAGGGTGGTATCTACATACTACAGATTATAGACTGGTATTGTGCAAGCTTTTCTCTGATGCTGATCTCATTTTCTGAATGCATAGCAATCGCTTGGGTTTATGGTATGTATTACCTATGTTTTGATACAGTAAATTAATTATTTTCACTTGTACATGTGGACACCAAATGGTTACTTCAAACATTCGCTTCCTATGTTCACTTCAAATTTTCGCACATTCACTTCATATGTTCACTTCATACATTCACTTCAACAGTCTGTTCACTTCATACATTCATTTCATATGTTTACTCCATACATACCAGTGAATTGTCTTAAGAATTATGAATCGAAAGGGTAAATACAGATCACTTTCATTATAAATCTCATCATCATAAAATTAGATGTAAATGAATGTAGGCATCTGAAACTGGTACTGTACTGTGAAGGAACAAGAGATGGAAAAAATGCTAGCTAGCCTAAAATGACCGGAAGCTGCCAAATTGATTAAATGCCAACATTTACCTAAAAAGAAAAACTATACTGAAATAAGATAACTCACTTATATGTTACAACTATGCTTTTAACATTCCCATAATTCAGATATCTAAATACAAACCTATATCAACAAATCTCCTGGAAACACTAATGGTTTCACTAACTTAATGATGCAAACTAGCTTGATCACATGGGTAGTCATGTGACCTTAGACAAATTTGAATTCATTACAAATGTTTGTTGTGGGTAGTCATGACACTCTAGACAGATCTAAAAATTTTACAAACATAATGAATGTCCAAAATTGGCTATAAATTTAGATGTTTGTTACAAGAATAGTTGCAAGATATAGGTAAATCCTGTAAACTTTGTATATATTTTATCTTTCCAAGTGAAACTGTATCTTAACAGCAGAATGAGAGGACAGCAAAACTACTTGTGATTCTCAGTAATGTTTCATTGTGAAGGATTGAATGGTCTCTGACTAACCTGTATATATCATTTTTTTTATAGGCGTTGATCGTTTCTACAAAGATATTGAGTTGATGATTGGATACCAGCCAAGTGGACTATGGAAATATGCCTGGAGATTTGTTACACCTGCCGTAATTCTGGTAAGTTTGTCTAGTAATCTTAGACTGTTAAAAGCTTTCAAAATCAGCAGGACAAGTATAGGTTATATCAAGCAGTTTCTAGAGACTTGAAAATTTTCCTCAGTAATTCCAGATTTCATTATGCAGAACATCCAAGTTTTATTGTTTTTATCTAACTATATATGACTGAGAGTTTTAGATTTGACTTTAAAGTTACTGATTTTTTAGTTAAGGTACTCCTGATATCTGGTTCTAACTGTGTTTGTTATAATTGCACTGCAGTTATTCATTTTCACAGACCTGTCTCTATGGTCAAGTGTGTCTCCAAATCACTTAACCTCTCACTTGACTGTTTTTTGGTGCAAGCTCCGCCACTGACAATTTTCATTTATATGAGAAAGTTGGCAGTTTTTTAATCGAGAATGGGAGTTTAGTACTTGTCCTTCCCAGAAATGAGGGGTTGGGTGTTAACTGCCTTCCCGATAAGGATTTGTCTGTTTGAGGGCATAACTCAGTTAAATCAGACCAGACCATTTTCACAGATAAAACTCAACGACATTAAATAAGAGTCAACTCTTTTCTGATGTCCTTTTACTGAGCCTGCTTTTCAAGCGGTAATGCAAATATAAAACTACCTTGTTTTCATATTTTTCATAACTAATTTGTAGTTTAATTATACTACAATTAAAACTGCATGATTATCATACAAGCAAGAGTAATCAATAACTATTCACTGTACATTTACATAAAACTTAATTGTTGCATTTATTGCTTGACAATTTCAGTTTATCTGGTTGTTCAGTATCATAACATTGGGTCCAGTAACTTATGGTGAAAAGGCTTACCCTTCATGGGCTGTCACATTTGGTTGGTGTCTTGGAAGTGTTTCAATTATTCCTATTCCTTTGTGTGCCATTTACCAGTTACTGAAAGCTGATGGAACTTTTAAAGAAGTAAGTTCATAAACTGAATAGTGATTAAGTTGTGAGTTGATAAATTACCTTTAGATTTTGAATGTATAGAGGTTAATGTTTACAGTATGTTTATAATGTTCAGAAACACCATTTTGATCTAAGCTTGATTTTTAACACAGGAACTTTTGTTCTGTGTGTAAGCTCCTCATATTGACCTGAAAATCAAGTCGATAGATGGGAATAATTACCGAAGTATAAATCCACTGCACATTGCAAAAAATCTTATCTAAATTGCAAATGACTTATACATTGTCTTTGTACTGTTGTTAAAAAACTAGACAAATTTTAAAAATTGAAAATTTTCCCGACCTTAGTTGACATGTTTCTTTTTGTTGCCTACAGCGGTTACAAATAATCACCTCACCATCGCCAGAATGGGGTCCAAGAAAAGAGGAACACCGTCAAGAATATCTTGAGTCCTTGGAGACAGATAAGGCAGATTATATGTTACCGATGTATCAGACACGGACAGTGAAACGTAACATAACTGTCCCAGAGGAAAAGTCATTCTTGTCATGAAACGTAGAGAAAATGGAACAAAAACACTAACGCTGTAATTACATCAACACGTCTGCAGTCAGTGCATGACTTTTCCAACATGTGTTAAGATCTTCATCAAGGAGGTAGATAAAAACTCAAAAGCATAACAGGTCCCGTTTCAAAGTACGGGATACAGACAATACAGAACAAGTCAGGATGGAATGTCTTGACATTATGCTACTGATTTAGAACAAACATCAGCAACAGCAACTTTGAAAGAAGAAATTGAAATTGAAATTGAACTAACAAATAGAAGAAAATCGGGAAGTTTGGTTAGGTGTTATACGGGTTATATCTGTGTACTAATGTGTTTCAGAAACTGTTCTTACCCAGGTGTCAACTAGAGAACATATCTAAAGAAGGCGATATGCACAGAAATGCCATTTGGATATGTTTTCTCAAAAATATGTTTAACTAAAAAATGGGGAAATAAAGGGGGGGAAACTCTTTTCTTAGCCGAGTTATTTGGCAACACAGACTGGGTCAATATTTTATATTGTTTGTTTCTTTTTGCATAAAAAACCATTGTTAAAGAATTACTGATAGAGGACAGGAAAGAATAACATAATTTTTGCAGTCATAGGGGTAGGAAAAAGCAATTTCCCCCATTTGAATTTCAGCCATTGTTATACAAAATCGTCATTGTTTCAATCTCACACATGCATTTGTAAATGCCTTTTGTCTTGAATGTTTATATCATATGTGTAGTTTAAAGCATGTTCATACATTAACCTTGATTTTGCAATTTAATTTCAATAGAACATCAAACAGACAACACTTATTGCTACATAGGATATCCTGTTGCCATCCCATGGTTACGGTAAATTTAAGTCGGACTCATTTTGTTTATATTTAACTAGCAGTTGCCAAACTGCTCGTCAGTATAAGTACTATAAAACATGTTTTTCTTCTGCAAGTCTTTCACAGGGTATTCTTTTCTTTTAAATATTCTGTATAAAACATATCTTTTGCACCCTCTTTGTCAACCTTTTCTTTGCCATTTATACATACATTAGTAAATGTCATAATGCATAAAAGTAAAAAAAATGCTACAGAATTGTATATTTTAAAATCACTGCATATAACAGTTGTGTACTGCAATCAAGTTTTTTTATTCAGACTATATAGTGCTACGACGTTCACTGACTTTTTAGGCTGATCATTGTTATATCATTTGACCGCTTTCATAATAATGGTCTGTTTAGTAAAATATATTTCATTATTAGACCTGCTGGAATCGAAAGTGATTAGCCTTTGCCACCAGTATAGAGCCATGCCAGCCTGCACATCCGTGCAGTCTGACCAGGCTCTGTACTGTTGGTGACTCCATTTTTGTGTTTTGATACTGAAATCCCTTAAACTTTGAATAGACTGTTCCAAATTCAAAGCTGGGCAAATCCATTACAAAAATTCAGCAGGTTCAGGGTTAATGGACCTGATACATGCTAGTCATTGAAGTGCTTGCAATATCACAATTCTTTTGTTCACATTATTACTGTCTCCCATTTCCAAATATCTTTAGGAATTACAACTAATATACAAAATCTTATGGTAATCTAAAAGGGTAAGCTGTATTTGGTGGTATCGGTAGGTAAATAAAAGAAAAAATATATGTTATTAAAATATTGTCAATATGAGAAGTATGTCTTTATTTAGATTTATTCTAGAATTCTTCTCTGTTCTTTTATCAAAGGGCAATTGAGACAGGTCACCAGAACTCGTCAATTCCTTTATCATTATAGTTATTTTACCACTGAAAATGATTTGTTGGCCTAGTTTACACTCTCGTCATGTGACTTTTCAGCCTGTGATCACTTTGTAAGGAATTTTATACCAAATGCCGTGAACCAGACGTTTATATCATACACAAATTGACGATGCTTTGATGTTTACAATTTTTGAAAACTTTCCTAATTTTGAGTGTCCACGTTCAGTTTTTAAGTATTATATTTCAATAATCCTAACTATATGTGTGAGTATAAATAGAGTCATGTTTTACAAGACTCCCACTAGAAGCTCCAAACACTAGGTCACTTGAAAGAAACCTTACATAGTACTGATTTCCTGATAGAATATAAGAAAAACTTTGCAATATTGAGTTAATACCTAAAATGCAGCTTGAAAATAATTTAAAAATGATTGATGAAAGGGGTACAAGTATATTTTCTTTTTTTGGGCCAAACTGTTAACTGTTACAGTATATGAATTCGGTGCATTTGTCACCTGTTTTCATGATCATATGTTTGCAGTATATATATTTTCAGCAATTGTTGCTTTTTTGTTTTTAGTATTATTTACATTTTTAAGTCGGTGAGATTTTGTTGTTATGTTAACATTTGTCTTCGTACATTTCTTTGTCATTTATCTTAAAAACGAATCATATAGAGACCAACGAAAGAAAACATAAATTATGGTAATGACAAGTCTCAGTAGAAGTGATACTGGAAAAAAATATAACTAAATTGAAATATTAGTAACTTTACCTTAGAAATATATGTGAATTTGTTTCTTCTATCCGTGACATAAGTGCTATCTTAATCTTATTGCTGATTGAAAATATATGTTTTACCTAAAGATTCTTCATTTTACATGGAAGTGCTATAAATGTTATTTTTACCTGTATGATAAATATTAGTATATATAAAATGTTAAGCTAATATTCTTATCATGCCTCAGTATCTTGTTGTAATTTTGATCAAATAAATTACATTAAAAGTGCTAAAATTGTATAAAGAGTACATAAAAATTAAAAACATTTTGTGTGCACAAATATAGTGGCAAAAAAGAAAAAAAAACCTTGATCCAGGTCAAACATTAGTGAGTTGACTAAAGAAGAAAATTACTTTTAACTTCAGTTTAAAATGCTTTCAGAAACAGACTGCATAGTGCATAGTGGTCAGTGCACACTTGAATCTAATAACTTCCTAATAAACTAGTTGTTTTATACAAGTAATGAATTATATTGACTGTTTAATTGTTTTTAAGGCGGGAACATTTTTACACTTCTTCTGCTTTAGTCATTCAGGAATATTTGGTCTCATTTTGTTAGTTATGCATTAACTGAAGCCGTTTGGTAAACTGTTTTGTATTTATTACTGTTATAAGGCATCAAAGTCATGTTGAGCAAAATACAGCCTTGTGCTCATATAAGTGTTCAGTATAAAGTGAGGCATTAGAGGCATTATTTGAAGAACCATTGTCAGGAAGTAAATTATTTATATTACCGATACTTGTACATGCTCTTTGGCATGACTAGCCATGTATAAATCATATCTGTTTTTGAAATCTTAACTGAACATGTAATTTCTAACCTTTACCCTACTGGCGGCAATTGTGTTTCCTTTGCAAACAGTGCAGACCAAGATCAGCCTGCAAAATCCATGCAGTCTGAACATGGTCTGCACTATTTGCCATTCAGGCGGTAAATTATCAGAAAGCATCCCTGTAAATTATTAATGAATCTGTCCAAACTGAAAGATGGACTAGTCCATTTAAAATATTAAGCAGACTAAGGGTTAATGAATTTTTTATTCATTTCATAGTCTCCGAAGCTTAAGACAGTACCTGTTTGTCTTAAATTTTGATTTTTTTTCACAAAAATACTATGGATATAACCACTGTGTTATTTGTCCTAAAATTCTTTTTTTAACGTCAGGTTTTACTGATAGGCTTTTTTTTTTTTTTTTACTTTGTTACTAAGAAGGTTGTTTGTGCTCAACATGACTACAGACAGTATTGGCTATAAACATGAGACTTGCCTCATTATTTTATTTTCATTACTGGTAATGTGATTGTTTTGACCACAAATTGTTAAGTTTGCATTGTAACACTTAAGTCAGGAGTAAAATTAATTAACTGTGCTTGTTAGGGAGTATGCATACAGTATACCAGAATTTACCCTTTGATGACAAATATTTTCTGCAATCACAAGCAAATTTGACCATGCCCTTATTCAGTCAGTAAGCTTTTAATCACCTTCTCTGTAATAAATGAAATTTACAGAGGTTTAACTGCATGGTTAACCCCCGAATTAGATGGTTAAAAAGTAGTCTGCTGTAGTTATGGAATAATTAATGAAGTTAATTAATAGTACTCCTGTCTTATCACGGACATGTACTGACTTGGTATTATGTTATATTGTCACACATGTTATGTTCCAGTCTTCTATAACCATAGGGGTTTTGCGCAAAAATATTTGTATCAAGTACTATATCTTAGTCTTATATATAATACTTCATACAAAATATTGATAACCTCTGTGGAATTAACATATCAAAAGTACTGATGCTTTTGTAGTTTTCTAGCCCTTTATATCGAAGTTCCTAAAACTTTCTAGTTTTCCGTTAGTGTCAGTAACAAGACCGAGTCAGTGCGTGTCAAATTAAAGTGAATTATTTTCCAGTGAGCTTTTATCTCTTAGGACATTGTTATTTATGTTTGCATTTTTTGTCATGATATAGTAGCGTGTAAAATAACTATTTTGTAAATAAAACAATAAAATAGAAAAAATGTTGATTTTGTTTATAAACCCGTGTCAAATCTTATGAGATTTGGTAAGAGGAGGAGCAGCGTTCGAGGGGTTAGAGCGCCTGACTCCCGATCCGGGGGTTGCTAGTTCTAATCCCCGCAGGGATGAGAGTCTCCAGTGACATTCCACATACCTCACCGAGCGAGAGTACTGGTTTGGATCCAGGAAGCAGTGATGGAGAGGGATTAATATAAGTTGCAAGAACTTACTTCCTAATAGATGTAAAGTAAAAGAGTTTAAACTAAGGCATCTCAAAAACAGCTAAGAAAATAAACAGGTGTAGTTAAGTAGAAGAGTTTAAACTAAGGCATCTCGAAACCAGCTAAGAAAATAAACAGGTGCAGTCTATTTTGACTGAATATTATTGAAGACTTTCTTTTTGACTGCCTTGATAAATATTACTGCCAAGAACCTGAGCGGCAAGTTAGTGACGTACTTTCTTTCGACGAAAATGAAAGTGTTGCTATGCATGTCAGAGATGCAAAACTGATGGTTGAAGGGATTACCTTTTGCTGCCACGAGTTACTGAAATATCAAACAAAATTCCCATCGTCTGTATTTGGTAAATGGAATCTGAAAGCATCAAAATTATTTTAACATTTACCTTTGAACTCATAACACACTTGCTGCGTCTGTCAGGCAGGAAATAACTTGACAAGCACGTGTGCACGAGCTATGTGGACATCACGTGCAGTTAACCTGTAACATCAGGCGAGTCTGTCAAGAAATAAAGATGAACCAGCGGACTGAAAGCTGCCTTGCGGTCACATTGGTACATGATCTTAACTTACTGTCCATCTCAGGGGCGGATCCAGGATTTCAGGTTGGGGGGGGGGGGGGGGGGGCGCAAAATGTTCGGCCCAATTTGTGTCCGTTTTCTACCTTATTTCAATGGTTGTGCTTATGCTAGAGTATACTGAATTGGCAATATCACAAGGGCCTCTGATTATTCAATTCAATTTTGAACAATAAATTACACATTATTTAAAGACATATTCAAAATAGACCTACAATAACACCTATGGTCCGGGTATTTTAGGGGGGCGCGCGCCAGGTGCACCCCCCGCCCCCCCTCCCGGGATCCACTAGTGCATCTGTGCGCCCGAGTCACGTAGGGTTATGACAGTTGTAAAAGTTAAAAAAGTAAGCAGAACAGGTATTGTTAAGAAAACACAAAATTTTGCCCCCCCCCCCCCCCCCCGAACCGCTAGTGCATCTGTGCGCCCGAGTCGCGTATGGTTGACAGTTGTAAAAGTTAAGCTGAACAGGTATTGTTAAGAAAACACAAAATGTTGAGTGACTGCTTTGTTTCCCGAGGGTCACACCACAGGAGCCTGAAATTCTATCAATAATTAACTTAAAAAGCCAAAACAAAAAATCCCCACTGTTATATATAGTGGGGATTTTTTGTTTTGGCTTTTTAAGTTAATTATTGATAGAATTTCAGGCTCCTGTGGTCACACGTTGATGTCAATATTAATGTCACTGTTACAGAAAATAATGCGTTAAACACGTCTTTTGTGTGTTTACAAATAAAACAGGGTAAATTTCTATTGTCTTTTCAGGTTCAGAGCATAATATATTTTGATGTTTACATTTAAGCATAAAAGGAATGAGATGAAGTGGTCTGTCTTTAAATGGCGATGTTAAAATCAGATAAAAAAATAATACAGATATTGATGAATTAATAATGTCGCTTGAACATTAAAAAACACACAATAAAAAACACAAAGAATGGGCAATATAACAGACAAATAACTTAGGTTACCTTACTGAAGGTTTAATTTAAACTTTAGTATATAACTATAAGAAATACCTTCTTTATTACGCATGTATTTCTCTCTGATTGGAGATCATATTGTTTGATAACGACAATGCCACATGACGTCATTTTTAGGACATTAAATTTTTGGTATTTGTATGATTATCGTCGGGAAATATGCAAATGATATATTCGCCGGCAATTTGGCCGTGATTTAGGAGTAAAATTCATTTTTTTTCCTTTTACATGTACATACAAAGACAAAAAACAACATTGTTTGAAACGGCTAAAACATTGTTTAAGCGTTTTAATTGGTACAGTCTAAATACAAAATATACTTCTGAATGGTATGTTTACCTCTATTTTTTAGTGTTTGATCTATAAATGCGCTTGCCTTATATCTTTTTCCGAGAATGTTCAGTCAAAACATTTCTCCATGAGTATGCGGATAACAGCACTGGTTCCCATATCATCTATGAAAAACTCTTAAAATAGACAAATTGTTGTGTGAGTTACTACTTATGCAGACGACATTCTTTATTACTTATCATATTTGCAGCTATGATGTTGCTTGTATTTGTCTTAACACGTCAAGATTTCGTTCTTCAAGGTGAGACAAGAACCCTTGCTGGCATGAACTTACATTTTTTTTCCCATTCTAAACAATCTTTATAGATATCTAAAAATGATTCTATATAGATAAAAAGAAAATGCCTTATTCTGGTTGTTTTCCCCCACTTACGAGACATAGATTTTTAAAACGTTTTCATATTAAGTAAGTTCTACTCTTTGCATTTGCTTTTTAAATTTTTAGGATGAGTGTACGAAAAGTTTTGAAAAACGTAACCAAAACGTTCTAGAACAAGAGAAATGGATAAAATTGCAGTCGCGCTCATTTAATCAGTGAAAGAAAAAGGTAAAAGTAACATACATATATAAATGTAATACAAACTGTCACATTTTGTAAATATTTTGATTATTTTCATTAATAAATTTATTAACAAAAAAGTTATTTATGCCTTGATATATAAACTGTTGAAATTCATATATTGATATTCGCCTACCGAATGCTAATCCCCTACAATTTTCCCCAAGGGGATTATGTGATAATCGGTTAGGAGTTCGTACTGCGAACAAGTTGTTTCCCCTTCTTTTCGGAGAAGGGGAGGAAACCCGTGATGCGTGTATGAGGTCGCACGGTCACGTCGCGTTAATTCAGTCCAGGGTTTTTCAAATATTTAAAAGACCCTGTTTTGTCCTAACGCAGTTAACATTATCAAATTGGTTATTTGAAAGTTAGACTGACCAAATATACGTTGAAAGTAGCTTTAAACCCCAATAAACAAAATAATAAATAAAATAGATAAAAATTCAAAACAAAACTGCTCAATTCATGTGGCGTGGCTGATTTAACCACCCTAGTCGTAATGGAACAGAGGGAAATTATCTGCTTATGTTTAATGAACTCAGATAATCCGCTTACTATGAATCGTTCCATGAACCTCTAATAAACTATTCAGATTTCACGAACCTCTAATAATTAATTCAGGTTTATGAACCTCTTAAAATCTATTCAAGTTCCAAGAACCTCTTATAATCTAATCAGGTATCAAGAACCTCTCATTACCTATTAAGATTTAAAGAACTTTTTATAATATGTCCACGTTTCAAGAGCCTCTAATAATCTATCCAGGTTTTAAGAACTTAGCTTCTATAGATTTTCGTTTATAGAAGGACAGACAGACGAACAAATACATACAAGAAGAGGAGCTAAATCTTAACTTATGTGCATGATACTCATATTGCTTTTTTTATCAAGACATATTTATTTACAGCTGTAATTCTGACCTATCAAAAGATCAAGTTTTTGTTCTACAAGGACAGAAAAAAACGAACGAAAGAAACATAAAGAAAAAGAAAATAGTAAACATATATACATAATCTTTACAGAGCAATCTGTCATCTTTAACAGTTTACGTACCTAGATTCTGCCCATGATTAGTTACTGTAGAAACAAGATTTTCTGGATAGATAGACAGACAGACAGACAAATACACTTAAGTAAAAGAAGAAACAAATTTCAAATCATGTGCATAGTTTAATATTGCATTCTACGAACGTAGCTTTTATACATTTCAAACAATCGCAGGACAAATCATATCTATTTCTGGAGAGACAGACAGATGAGATGACAAGCAAATTAAACATTCATATGTACAATCTTCATGTTTATATAAACCATTCCATAATTGATAAATTGACCGCCGTCATACACAGTTTGTGAAAGAGGTTTCTGTATTTCTATGCCATGGATTCAGATTTTCTTAATGGACAGACCAATACATTGACACACTTTTTGAATGATTTTTATTTTGCTTTCTTTTACTTGAAAATGTTTGACGACCATGTACTCTGTAATTCTTACGAGGAGTGTTCAATTATGAATGCATCTAAGCACGTAAAATTTGATTCTTCAAAGGTTTCATTGATTTTTTTTATTTTGTTCCCTCAAAGTATTCACCTCCAACAGATATACAAAGTTACAGTCTCCGGATCCAATCTTTGAAGGCATTTTCATAGTCCTTTTTAGGTATATTATGAAGACACTGGAATATTGCAGAACCGAGGTGTTTGCGCCGAACAAATTTTCGACCTGAAAGGTATTTTTTTAGCTTTGGAAACAAAAAGAAGTCAGAAGGGGCAAGGTCAGGAGAATACGGAGGATGGGGGAGCACAACGACTTTTTTCTGCTTCAGAAAGTCTTGCACGATAGACGCCTTGTGCGATGACGCTTTGTCATGCAGCAATCTGACATTGGCTAAACCTGTTTCGTGTCTTCGTTTTCTTAAGTATTTGTTTAGTTTTCGAAGAACTTTTGTGTTGTAAAATTTCGATTTAACAGAAATGCTTTTAGGACCAGCAACCTGAATGGCGGGACCCTGAGTTGTAAAGAAAAT
Source organism: Cyclina sinensis (assembly GCA_012932295.1). Lineage (NCBI taxonomy): Eukaryota > Metazoa > Mollusca > Bivalvia > Venerida > Veneridae > Cyclina > Cyclina sinensis. The sequence continues at coordinate 13,461,090 of JAAONU010000014.1, read as the reverse complement.
GGCATACATTACATTCTTTATACTGATGGTCCTTTTTGCAATGCATGGTCTTTTGCCGACTTTGTAGCCCAAATCTTGTTTTGGTGTTTTCGTTTAGGCTCATAAAAAATGAACCCATGTTTCGTAACCAATGACGACATTTGCAAAAGACCGTGCATTGTAATTCGGATACTGTTTAAGCAACAACTTAGCTCATTGCATGCGAGCCTTTTTTCTGCTCATCTGTCAGCAAATGGGGAATCCATCTAGCACAGATATTTCTCATTTTCAAATCACGTTTGAGAATGGTATGAGCTGCTCCTAATGAGATGCCAACGATACTAGCTATTTGCCTAGTGGTGTATCTTGCATCGGAATTTAACTATTTCTTTCACTTTAGCAACCATCTTGACAGACGTTGCTGTTTTAGGCTGACGGGCATGGGGTACATCTTCAGTCGAAACTAACCCATTTTTGAATTTATTAAACCAACGAATAACTGATGAAAAGGACATCTCATTTTGTCCATATACAGAACAGATTTCATCATAAATGTACCCTTATTACTGTTTTTGTTAATTGTTAAATAAAAGTAATTGTTTTCTTTATTTTAAAAATCTTTAATGTTGTTGTTATGCTTCTTCTTCGATATTAGGCTTACTTGTAGTTTATTACGGGCTGCTGTAATAAACTAAGTTTCTCAGTTTATGACTGATCTAAATGTTCTTATAGTACAGTTTCATTTGTGTGGGTTGTTTATTGAGTTCGGGTTTATACATCCTCTACGCTCCTGGACACCCTTAATATTGAAGGAAATAACTTAGATCACTATTTAATGACTTTCTAAAATCTCATACATCACATTGTCTTAAGGGAAGAGAGAAATTCTCATGCTGTAAATTTTATCTATTATTTATTTATTATATTTCTTGTATGTCTGTGCTTACCTAGAGGCACGTGAAATAATTTAATTTTCATCTACATTGTATATATATTTTATTGAAACGAAGATACTAGAAATCTTTTTCATTTTTTTTTTCATTTGCATTTTGTACATTTTCATCTCATGTTTATACTATCAATATGGTATGGCTTCCTAGATATTTTCTTTATTTTTTTATTTAGGAGAAACAACTCTGCATTGAGTCTGAAGCAATTTCAGAATAGTGTTACTTCCCCTGCATATCAGTAACCATTTGTTTTAAAAAGCTTTTCTTTTTCTTTTTCTGCTTACAAAAAAAGATAAAAACTAAACAGATGAAACTGAAAAAGGGTAAACTCGTAACCTTCATCAAGTGACATGCGTGGTGACAGATCGCGATTTGCTTACATAAGTTGTCGTTCATTCGTGAAGCCAAGCAGATGCATAGCATCAAGTTAGCCCAGAAGATCCTAAAGACGTGAACTTGTCGGATACATGTTATTTTACGAATACAGAATATTTATATATCTGTAGAATTGTTGGTGCATTTACTAAGCATTTTAGAAAAGTAGAGCAAATACAGCTTGAAATATAGCCTGCACAAGGGCGCAGATGTTAACTCTATCCTAGTATAGAACGACTGCATGTACTTAATTCTAATCCTGTGTAACTATTTCCATTTTCTTTAAGTAGAATGTGGCATATGGATTATAACTATCATCGTAAATGTTCTGGCTGATTTCTAATCATTCATTGGGCAACAAGCTCTCATTTTAATCTTTCATAAAAATAACAGCAAATAATATTTTTAGAAATTGTAGGAAAATACGGATACCTTCTGTGTGCGGATGCATTTTGTCTAAAGTAGAGTCCATCTTTCCTTGAGCTGTCTGAAAGACAGCCTACAGAAAATGCACAAAACAGCTTTGTGTTTCTACACAATTTCTTGTTCATAAGAAAACCAACAGAGCACTACCATAACATGCCAAGATAGTTGTCGGGGGCGGATCAGCAGTCCAGTGGTAACACGCTAGAATGGTAATCCAGTGGTTGCGAGTTCGATGCCACACTCCTCCGCTAACACTACTAACTGTGACATCGTTGTCTAATCTGTCGGTGCTATAAAGAGAGAGCACACAAGGAATATCTCTAAAATGAGATGTTCTCTGTATCTTGCACTATTTACCACAACCTAAAATAATTAAAACTCTTAGGGAACGTCGCTGATATGGAAAGCCGGCAGAGACAATAAACTCAAGTAGATGTTAAAAGACTGTATCAGTATTGATTTCGAAAAGATGCAACTTACTGAGATAAAATTTATTTTCACTGCATAGTTTACTCTGACAGAAAACCAGCTGTGTAAATGAATGGAAGACTCGCTATTTCCGTTTATGTGCTTATGTTTAATTTTTGATTTCTCGAACACATGTTGATATTCTAACGTCATTGAAATTTACATAATTATGTTTCCTATGATCAAGTCACGCAAAAACAAGATAATCAACAATTCTAAAATTTTATTTGAACAAATTCAGCATAAACAAATAACACAATAACCAAATTAAAATACAAAAAAAAAAGACAGAGATAAATAATACGTTATACGTAATAATTGGCATGCAAAATAAGCACAGTTACAACAATTGTATCAGCAAAGATAATATGTCTTTGTTATCATAATACAAATAACACAAATTATTTATTTGGTCCTTCAAACCAATAAAGTTCTGTCATTTTAAAGTTAGATTACATTTCCTCCACATTTTCCTCTGACTGCTCTTTCCGGATTGGTATTTTAACCGTCAGAATCCCTTCTTCACTCATGACTGCCTTGGCCCTGTCTCCATATGCACGTTTTGGTATCTGATATGTCCGCTGTACATTCTGATACCTTCTTACACCAGAATCTTCACATTTTCTGGAAGCTTCTATACACAGCTCACTGTTCTTGTATTTAACACTGACGTTTTCGCCCATGAATGGTTTCAAGTTTAATTTAATTTGAAAGATATTCTGGCCGTCCTCGTCTACGAACTCTGCTGAATCTGTTAAGGGTTCTAGGATCTCAGAGTATTGTTTACAGAAATCCGTTTTGCAACAATTGTTTTTGTCTTCACCCTCTTGCTTTTCGTCAAGGCGAGGAAATTCGGCAAACGGGAATGGACTGTTACTTCTACTCGAGCACTGTTCGTTTGATGGTACATCAGGTGATGAAGTTACTGGCTTATCGTCCTCCTTCACCAGAATCTGTCTGTCTCCCTCGGCTATGTGAACAACAGGGTAAATCTTCCGTTTACAATCGTCAAGCTGGTGTTCCGACGACAAAGTCCCCGCCTTCACAACAGCCGGATTCTGCGACTTTGCTGTTTTGTTAGTATTTGCGTCGTCATTCTTTTGGTTTGTGCTCTCAATCATTTTATTACAACAGCCTGTCTGTTGAACAGGTGAACAGCATTTGTTTTCACCTGCATGGTTCTTGCGTTCCAATTTAGTCTCCTTCTGCCTGGACGGGTCTGTCTCAGAATCGAACTGCTCTCCGCCGCAACGATTCTTGAAAGAGAAAGGTGCTTGGATTATAAATTTCCCCGCGCGATTCAGGAAACAGACCACTTTTCTAGCATCTACACATTCTGGAATGTTTACCGATCGTTTCCTCTCAATTAAGTCAAAGTTGTCGCCGTCGGTTACTTCGCGCCTAGCGTGGACACTGATCGTACTGTCTGTCACTTTTACTTTTATTTCTTCGGGTTTGAAACAGCCCATATCGAAAACGTGCATCCATGGTCGTAATTCCCAACGGCACACGGTTTGCGGCTCCATCAGTGTCAAACCCATTCCATCTTCAGGAACGCTTTTAGAACGTAAACCAACCATTTCATCTACCAAATTTTGTAGTTGTGACGGCTGAATAATACGGTCACAACTGAGCGGTACAGTTATAACGGGCTGAAATAATCTTCCCATTGCGTTAATGCTTTCCTTGTGCTTTAATCCTTCGTAGGTAATGTATCGTTTCACTAGAAATTTAAGTTATGAAACACACCCGAGGACACTGCCTTATATATATATGCTTCGAAAGGGAATATCTGGAAACTTCGAGCGTAAACTTCAAACCACGTGTTTACAACTAAAATTATAAACAATCGAGAACATTCTAGGCGCATGCGTATTTCTTAAGATAGTAACTTGTTGTATGTATACGCATGCTCAAGTTCTAAAAATAATATTGGAAAATCAATGAATGTGTATAATTTTAAACACGGTCAATATCAGAGACATAGATTACGTAATATACGTCTCTGTCAATATTTAGAATTTTACTGCAAAACTTTTTACAAGATATTAGTTTTAAAATTAAGATTTACGAGATAATAACTACGTGTGGACCAGCTTGATACATTTTCATAAGCCTGTGTATGCCTCATGTACATTACCGGCTGTTCGATTTTTTCAGGCTGTCTTCCATACTTGAGACAGAATTCGGTAAAAAGCAGCTTATCGCATAGTTTAGAGTGAAATATGTACTAAGTTTAAGTTTTTATCTCAGCGTTTTTTTCTTCTTCTTTTATTTGTAAGAGTGAAATATCTGACATTTAGGCCCTCTTATAATAACTAGGCAATCTAGAAGACTTACTCTACGTGTATTGAAAACACGTGTTGAGAAAAAAATGTTCTGAAAGGCAAAATAATTTTAAAATAGTTTTACTAGATCTAGGATTCTTGAAAAACAAAAAATAATTCAAGCTGAAACAAAACAAAAACACAAGAAAATATTTCGGTAAGCAGCGCTTGAAATTTCAACTATTACTTTACCTACTTAATCTAGATCTGTTTTCATCTTAACCTTTAAAGTACGGCTTCACCTATCAATGTTTGGACCTACGCTGGTTGGGACGGGCATGTAAGGTGCATAAGCTACATAAGATACCCGACCGACAGCATTTTGATAGGCTTAATAAAACTTTCACCCAGGAATTAGCTTTGACTGGACTTTTACTTCCCTGGAGATTGATGACTCCCACAGCACTTCCGCCTCCGTCCCCGGGATGTCGACAGAACACTCTTTTCCCAGAAATAGAATCAGATGACTAGATTTACTGTCTAAATTCTCTCGAACACCTACCATCTTAACATCGACAGTGGTTATTATTCGAGCCACTAGCTAGACCGTGTTATTGACTGTTTTTTTCTACAAAATAATAATAATAATTAAAAATGACAACACAGAGGTCGATTGTGAAGACTGAGCCCAAACAGAGACAATAAAAATACATTGTTTGTACTGCAACCATATTAGGACGGCATGCACATGTAAGATACCATGATTTGTATATGAAAATATGTGAATAAATAGTCTTGAGTGAAATCACTTAACCCTAGGCGTACCTTATATTAAGTCATCGATGTGAAATTTTATTCCTGAATCCATGTAAAAAAAAACAAAAAAGGAAGGTTCTGTGTAAAAGCAGATCAAAGTGTACAACGAAGGGGATATAATTTTATAATAAACACTCCTGGGATGTTTCAAACGCGCACAATAATTTCTAAGTACAGTAATTTTATTTTATTTACATAAAAAGAAAGAGAAAAAGAATGGAGCGTAAATTTCTTAAATTAACAACAGGGATAGGTGTTAAAACCAAGTGGGAATTATTTCGAAAGCAGGCATATTAGGCTAGACTCTTTCCATCTTTGGAATTCTGTCCAGATCTTGCCAATTGTTATGTAATCATAGTGTGCTTAAAAAATAAAAACAACACTATTAAAAGGCAAATCATGTGTACCCCTCTCTCTTCGATATCTCGTCACATACAAAAACACTCGCGTTCACACTTTTTTCTCAGATCTAGAGTTTACCAGTTTTCAGCTTGAACCTTTTTCCGATTGAGAGGTATAGTATACCGGTTGCACACATGATCGACGATTCCCCCAAGCATCCCATTCCAGAGACACCCCTGGCTCTTTTCCCTGCTCGGTGTATGTAGCTCTGAGACACAATCTCAGTTTAACGTTTTAATCAGTTTATCAGTTGTATTAGTAGAAGAGACGGGGTGGGGGTCAGTCTTAGTCTGGTTCTTTGCCTACTTTGTAGACCCGATAACGTAGTGTCAGGGGCAAGTAATCCAGACTAGGGTCGATCCCTGTTTGTAAGTAGTTTAGTGTAAAACCGTGGTAATAATTCCCCGAGGAAGATTTACAGGTTTTATTCCGTTGAGTAAGAATTTTAAACTGATAAAAAAAGCGTGATACCCTTGTTAATTCACACAACGCCGAGTATTTTTTAAAGACATTAATTGTTACTTGTTTGAGAATTCACGATGCTTGACTGACTTTGACCCTTCTATACAGGCTTATTTGTACGTTGGTACCTCAATATATGCATACGTTAATCTGCTGTATCATCTTGTCTAGTTTTCCCACATACAGCGAGTGAGTGAGCAAATTTTCATTAACGAGCATACTGTTGGTGAGAATTATATGAGACCTATTACCTAGACCTGCCTTTGGAGTGAAGAATGAATGTGTAGATCTTATTGCATATATAAAAATTAAGTCTTTATAAAATGAGCGTATAACTGATTGTCCCACATATTAAGCAACATCCCAAACAAAGCAAAAAAAAACAGCTTAAGGTTCATCAGACGAAATGTCAAAACACAAAACAAACAACTCAAAGAAGCAGCATACAAAACATATGTAAGACCACAGGTCGAATACTACTCAACCATATGGCACCCGTTGGAGAAATATCTCACTCACAGCCATTATAGAAATGGTCCAGAAGTCAGCTGCAAGGTACGTTCATAATGATTACCACTATACAAGCAGTGTAACAAACATGATTAAGGAGCTAAAATGGTCAACATTAGAACAAAGGCGAAACCATATGCCAGCCTGATCATGCTACAAAAAATAAAAAAAAACAAACAAGTCAATGTCGATCACAATCACCTTACCAACACAAGAAACTACAAATTCCTCATCCCGCAATCAAAATCATAACATCACATGAACTCATTCTTCCCAAGGACTGTACGACTCTGGAACGAATTGCCGACCGAGATTAAAGCTACCCTATTCCTTGTCCAACTAATTGTACGCAAGTCGAGATATTGCGTAATTTTTTGTATGGGTCAAAAATATCTCAGAATTTGCTCAAGACGTCACTTGAATTATTTTGACTACACTATTCCAAATAACTGTACTCAAAAAGTTGAATATCGTGCTATTTTTGAATGGTCGATATCCGCCTTCAGAGTGAAGGCAGCATCCTGCCTTAAGTCGCATTATTGAGACTAAAAGCTACCCCAACTTTGCCAGCTTTTATCAGTGGACTAAACAAGTTTTATAGATTTTAAACATTCAAAATAAATGATTAAGTAAAATCTTTTGTTTTTGTTTTGTTATTATTACCTTTTATAGTTTTAATGTTCCTGATTCGCGCCTGCCTAGTGTAGTCAGTATTGACTTTTGGCAGTAATAAGTTGAAGTTGATCAATGTCCGAGATTTTCACCCGTGTCACAGGATCCGAAGGGAAGTAACTCTCCGTTGGTTTGGAGCAGCATCAGGTCAACGGTCAGAAATTTTTAACAATGAAAAGACAGTCGTGGTGCCCAGTGGTATTAGTCGTTGTTGGATTTATTCTTTTGATTGCCGGCATAGCGTTTATACCGGGTTCAAAGAAACTTATTCACGATGAAATTACAAAGGTATTTTTATATTTTACTAAAATGAATAGTAGCCGGACAGTAAAAATTTTAGATAACCAGCGCTGAATTACGGACAAAACGGACCATGGACAAAACGGACCAGACAAAACGGACCATTTTTTGGGACAAAACGGACCATAATATGAGACGAAACGGACCATATCCAGGGACAAAACGGACCATCCAAAAAATATTTTTTTTCAGCTTCCATTATGAGGCGTTTTAGGTGTGTAGTTTAATGCAACTTACAAAAGAAAGTAAAATTTGCCAACATACTAGTATTTATTTTTGACTTCCATCCTGAGGTGTTGAAGGAAGTTGTAATTATTTAGTAACTGTTAATTATTTGCGTTTCTTTATGTATTTATTTTTGTGTTAAAGTTTGTTCATGCATATATTATTTTTATTTCCAAAATAAAAGTCTTCACAATTTTAAGCCTTTTTATGATAATATTACCATTTAGTATTTTTCACTGCTCTGTCTAAATATTCATCAAAACAAGAAAAAAAGCAGGTCAGGAAAAACAATGTCAGAAAACACACATAAGAAGTAATATATACATAATCTATGTGTAAAGTAATCGACAACTTCTTAAAAAAAAATCGAACGTGAAATAAACTCATTTTCAGTTTGCGCGGCTTTAGTAAAGCAGAAAGGAGGAGTGATTATCCATATGCCATTGTCTATATCGTTTGAACCATTTTCAAAGGCAACCGCAAATAAATTAATCTTGTCAAGTAGTAATTATTTTTTTCGCACCTCATTAACAAAGGACAGTTGTTAACAAACTTAAAGTTGTCGGAATTCACACCTAGATAAAGATTCTTTTTCTCAATTGTTTAATTCAGTTAACTAACGAATCTTAATTATCCATTTGGGCATTAAGTGCAGCTATGATGTATTTTGCAACAATAACAAATTACATTAGACACATCTAATTGTAATTAACTCTAATTTGGAAACAAAAGAAAAACAGCAAATTACAAATTTTTTTTAATTTCTTCATCATTAATCAAATATATATTATAATATAATCAGCTTTGAAAAAAATACGGGCAGTTAATTTCAAATTATTATACTAACATTACTCGAATTGAAAAATAAAAGTTTAACAATATGTGCCAATGTATGGGCCATGTTCACTTATAAACTTATATACTTTTATATGATGCCTTATTCTACACACCTACAACACCTCAGGATGGAAGTCAAAAATACATACTAGTATGATGGCAAATTTTACTTTCTTTTGTAAGATGCATTATACTTCACCCCTTAAACGTCTCATAATGGAAGCTGATATGAATTTAACTGGAGTAAAAATTATTATTTTTTGGATGGTCCGTTTTGTCCCTGGATATGGTCCGTTTCGTCTCACATTATGGTCCGTTTTGTCCCCAAAAATGGTACGTTTTGTCTGGTCCGTTTTGTCCATGGTCCGTTTTGTCCATCAGGTATCAGTATTTGTAGGTCAGTGTACATGTAAAGTAGTTTCTCACTTAAACATGATGGGAGACTAAGTTATTTAGTAACTGTATTGAAAAGCTGTTTTGAAATAATTCACTGATGTTGAATTCGTCACAGAATTCCTGACATGAAAGACATTCCCTTATGAAATATACTAGGCGATCGCCACTCGTGAAATATTTATTTCCATACCACTCAATGAAAATAAGTCCCGTATTTATAGAAAAAACTTGAATATCCTCTATTTAGAATAAAGTAACAATAGACACGTCACAGAAACTTGATTTTTTTCTTTATTAGCTTGTTATTAATATTGTATATGGAAGTCTGCAGTTGCTAATCCGTCACCAACATTTTGCTGTCTCTTAATGCTTTGTTAATGACAATGATTGATTAACAGAAGTACAGATGAGCAAAAAGTGATAAAATCCTAAAATCTGACAAAAACTAATGATAACCTAAAACTAATGATAACCTAAAAAGACAAGGGAAAGAGTTTTAAAATCAGTTATAAATGGATATCACAAACATCTTTCTATACCAGTTTCTGATTACCAAAACTCTTGTCTAACCCCATGGTTTTGACCAGCATTCCAGCTGACTTATCACTAGTGGTTTCTGGTTGTCAGAACACTAACCACTGCCTTTACTATTTTCTTCAGCAAAATGAATAAAAACTTTCTACATGTATTACTATTAATAAACCCTTAATGAAAAGGTCTTTATTTATTAAAAAAAAAAAATTCAAGTCAAGGAAATCCTACTTAATTAAAAACAAAAATGCATTTTACAGATTTTGCACTTTAGACATTTTATGTGTATGTACAGTCATGTTTTGATATCTAGACTCTTAGTAGTTGAGAGAGGATAAAGTCCAGTACAATATAACAAAGGTTAAGAGTTCTGTCACTTACAATCTGAGTATCTTAAATTATGCATTTTTATTCCTGATTTAAACATATCTAAATTAAACAGTGTTGATCCCAGAATTTAATAGAATTTTAGTATCTGACTGTTCTTGTAGAAAACTGTAAGCATTTTAATCAGTTAATGCCTAGTGTTATGGTCTAGTGCAGACCTTCCTGTAATTGTATAAATACAACCTCTGACAACTGCGTCAGGGAATCGATTCTTTGGTTCCATGGTTAGAGTGTTGGTCTACGATGGGCTAAGATCGGATTTAAAATCCTGCCAAGGAGTTGTGTATTCTAAGATACTTTGCATCTTTCTGTTAGGGCATTTCTTGTTCATAAGATGGGGGTCATCTGGGATGACATCTGGATTTATCTATGAAAATAAAAAGAATCTCAAGATTTCTGTCTGATCTTCTGATCTAAAAATTGACAACAAAATTTGTCTTCATAATTAATGATGACTTTCCAAAGAAGGGATGTGTTACTATCTAGTGCATACCTTCCTATAATTGTAAAATTTTTTTAAATACATCCTCTGACAACTGCATCAGGGAATCAGTTTTTGTTTCGCCCTTTCAAAGAAACGGCGATACATAGGGATCACTTTTTCCATTGGTCAGTCACAAAAACTTAAAGTTGGTTATAACTTTGCCATTTCTTAACATTTCCACATGAAACTTTAAAATTGTATTGCTTATGACAACAGGGTCGGGATAATGCCAAAATCTTTAGGTCAGTTTCACATTTGACAGTGTTATGCCCCTTTTTGTTCTTGGATTTTGTCATGAAAACTTAACATTGGCTATAACTAGGCCATTTCTTAATATTTCTTCATCAAACTTTCCATTTGTAATGCTTACAATTGTAATTTATTTTTGCAATGTTTCAACTTAAAATTTCTTTTCTTTAATTTTTTATTAATTATTTTTTTCAAAATATGTAGGTACTTGACTACCCCCCCCCCCCCCCCCCCCCCCCAACAGTCCCGGCCCCCTGACCCCAATTTTTTTTTTTAATACATAGGTACTTGAGTCCCCTTCCACCCTCAAATCCCTGCCCCCTCTACAGTGTTAACAAGATTTTGCTATGTTTTGACCCTGTGACCAATTTTTTGACCCAAGATGACTTATATTCAAAGCTGACCTTGACACCATCAAAACAAACATTCTATCTAGAACAATTACATCTACATACATGTAATTGGACCTACAGAATCTCAAGTGTGCATGAGTTATAACTGGATGTCTGTTAGAAAATTCTTATTTGTTAATTCGCATGTTAGAAAAAGGGGAAGATACATGTAATTAGAAAAGGGGAGATAATGGCAGGTTGATTGTTCATATTCTCCATTCATACCTGAGAAAGATTATGTATGAGAAAGATTCATATTTAACTTGTCTGTAGAAAAATGTGTATAGTGTAATATTTTCTTTAGAAAAAATATTTTATGCAGAACTAGTGGTGTCTAAAGTATGACATTGAAATTTCCTTAATTCTTACATATTTCTGTGCTACTTTCACAGTCTCCACCTTCACTTTAAAGATAACAAGTGCAGATTCTTTGTCAGTACAGTTGTGTGTAAAAACTGTATGTCTGCATGAACATTGCTATATTTATTTATAGAATTTGTGTTTCAGCAAACTATAGACAAATATAGGATATTTTATTTCCTTAGTTGAGAGGTAAAGCATTGGACTCCAGATTGAGGGTCACTGGTTTGATTCCCACGTGGAGCAAGAGTCTCTAGTTACTTCATGGATCCACACTCCCTGAGTGAGTACCAGATGAATCTGGGAAGCAGTCATAGAGACGGAAACTTGTTTCTCAGTCAGTGTACAAAAAATAGGCTTAAACTCAACTAAACTAAAAATGTTAATGTAATTTATACATGGGATGTGTATTAAGTAAGTCTGAAATTGTACATTTACTGATTGTCATGTTTATATGTTCCAGCAAATAAACCTGAAGGAGGAATCTACAAAGAAGAATTGGGTGAAGAATCCAACACCTATATACTTTCAGATCTGGATGTGGAATCTGACCAATCCTGATGAAGTGAAAAATGGTGGCAAACCAACACTTGTCCAGAGTGGACCGTACACATACAGGTAAGATTGGCCTGTTGTGAAGTTACCCGTTTTATGACAAGTATTAGAGTTTCATCATAGTCATATGAAATTATGACAATTTATATAGTGTTGAGACAATTTTTTCATTTTAAAGATACTCACAAATAACTTTTTAAAATGTCATTTTATTGAAAGTTTCAAAATCCCTATTCCTAATCTTTTTTGAGAGAATATTTCATTGGCTTTAAACTGTTTTTAATTACATTTCATAGCCTAAATCTGTGGAAAAAGTCAGATGGAGCCTCAAAGTAAAGATTTGTTTTTCCCCTAAAGTTATGATTAGGGTTGTGTTTTTACCTCTCTTTGTGGCTGTATATTGAACTTTTTCTGTTTAAGTGAAAACCGGCACAAAGTATCAATAATGTTCCATGACAACAATAATACAGTAACTTATAGAGAGGACAAATATTACGTTTTTGTAAGGGAGAAGTCTGTGGGACCTGAAACAGACAAGTTTGTCACAGTCAACATACCACTAATGGTAATTCATTTACAGTTTTGTCATCAGAGTACTTATAAAAAAAATGCATGCATTTTGCAGGTTTAAGATGTTTGTTTTTAAATGGGCAACAGTCAAAATGAGTAGGAGGTAGATTAGAAATTTAAAAGATGTAAAAGCTTAATAATCAGAAACAATTTTGAGTTATGGCACGGTGAAGTGAATCTTTTGGATCTTTGTGTTTTTTTATGCCCCCGAAGGGAGGCATGTAGTTTTTGAACTGTCTGTCTGTCAGTCCGTCAGAAAACTTTAACATTGGCCATAACTTCCTTATTAGTAAGTGGATTTACGTCATACTTGGACACAACACCCATTTGGACAAGACCTCCCCGTGACCTATATTTTTTTTACCTTGACCCCTGAATGACCTTCACCTTAGACATACAATTGTCAGAATACTAACATTTGCCATAACTTCCACATTAGTAACTGGATATACTTCATACTTGGACACAACACACCTCTGCACAAGACCTTCCCACTGTCCTATATTTATTTGACCTTGACCCCCAAATGACCTTCAACTTGAAGATCCAATTGTCCAAATCTTCAACATTTGGCAATAACTTTCACATTAGGAAGTGGATATACTTATACTTGGACTCAACACCCCTTTGGACAAGACCTTCTCACTGACCTATATTTATTTGACCTTGACCCCCTGAATGACTGGTTCTCAGCTCATAGGTCAAAGCACCACTTTTGGGGCATAGTCATCTTACAATGACAGTTCTTGTTTAATAAATTAACAGATTAACAGATAATAGAGAACTATAATTGTAACAGATAACTAACAGACTTACTTCATATCCTGTTAAAGCGGCAGATGTAGAGATTCAGCCAGTCTGGTCTGAAAAAAAACTGCATTATTTAAAGTTTGTTTAAATTTATAGAGGATTATGTTAAACAGGAAGGTAGAAAATAAATGTGTGTCTATCTTAAGAGGTGGATATGGATTGCAAGTGTATCAGATTACTTACTGAAATTGTTTATTAAACCCATCTGTTTGATTTATTATAACAAACAAACATTTGTTATAGTTCATTCTATTGCAGTGTTTTATTGCACCTTTCTTTCAGTTCATTGCAAATGTATTGAAGCGTGAGTTCAGTGCTCTACAGATAATTGCCGCTGCATTACTAGATTGGGCCAATGAGGACCTGTTTATCACTGTATCAGTGAATGATTTGGTCTGGGGCTATGATGAGCCCCTGATCAATAAAACAGTCTCTCTGTTAAATGCTTTTGGTTTTCATTTGAATGTCAGTGACAAATTTGGAATCTTTGTCGGGGTAAGAGCTTTAATTGAACAGACTATTGATAGACTCATTGGATTTGAGTATTCACAGAGATACGGAACAGATAATTTGTCAATCTTATATTGACACAGTGGAGTCTTGGTATATTAATCTTAAAATTTTGTCACTATTTGCTTCATTTGCACCATTCATTTCTTAGCAATTTTCACCTTACAATTAAAAAAACATATTTTGTAAAATATTAGCACTAAGTTTTTAGCCCACCTGAGCACTGTGAGCTCATAGTGAGCTTTTGCAATTACCCGGTGTCCATTATGCATCGGTGCTTTGTCTGTCATCAACTTTAGCTTTTAACACCATTTCCTCCTCAACAAAGATGTTCTTTGCATGAAACTTTACAAAAGTTGTTCAAAGAATTCCATTCCATGCAGAATTCTGGTTGCTATGGCAGCAAGAACGGAAAAATTTAAAAATCGTCTTGTATAAAACAACCAGACCTAGAGCTTTGAACTTCAGTGAGAAGCATTGTCTAGTAGATGTTAATTTTTTTTTTTTTCAAATTATGTTTCTTGGGTCACATGTTTAACATAGAAATACATAACAAATTCTTCAGAATTTTTTAAGATAAAACCGCAAGGCCCTGCATTCTAAAATTTTGTGCAAAGCATTGTGCAGTGGACCTTTACCAAGGCTGCACAAACCTAGTAGCTACTCCAGGTCAGAATGTTGACTGATATAGACAAACTCCTTAAAATTCTTCTTGTGAGAAACCGTAAGGCTGTGACTGCTGAAATTTGTTGTTTAGTATTGTCTTGTGAACCTCTACTAAGATTGTTCGAATTATGCCCCCGGTATCATTATTGGTCCTCATCCGAAGTGGTACATCTTCACCTAGAAACACAAGGAAATTACGGAGAAATATTTAAGAAAACTTCTTAAATATTTTTATATAAACCAGATAGTCTAAATCTTTGATATTTGGCCTGCAGCATTTTCTAATTCTTTGTTTAATTTGATGATAAATTCATTACTTCCTTTTGAGTAGTGTACTTAGGTGAGCAATTTATGACGATCATGGCCCTCTTGTTTTAAAAAGGAAATATTAGAGAATTCCTGGCAGTTCATTTTTGATATCATATATATCTACCTACATCTGTTTGTGCAAATTTTCATATTGTGTGTATATATATATATATATATATATATATATATATATATATATATATATATATATATATATATATATATATATGTGTGTGTGTGTGTTTATGTAGACCAATGATACAGATGATGGTGTATATAACATCAAGACAGGAGAAGGGGACACAAGTCAGTTTGGCATCATTAAAACTTGGAATTATGCTGAGTAAGTCCTTGGGTATTTTTAGACTACACCTTTGTACCTGATTGGAATTTAGATAATTGAACCTTGAAATCAGTTTTCTCATAACTCTTAGTATACTGTGGTCTAGCTTTAATTGTAAATTTTACTGTCTGGTTTCATTTTGGGCTCCACTTTTAGAAGAGGAAAAGTGGGGCTATTGTCATGACCATCTCGTTGGCGTTGGCATTGGTTAACCTTTTTGTTAAGGTCCATTTTCTCAGAAACTGTCAAAGCTGTTTACTTCAAATTTAGAATACTTGTTCAATATCAAAATGCAACACCATTTATAAGGGGCAAATGACCCTAAACTTTTTTTGCAAAGTTATGCCCCTTTTTCAACTTAGAATTTCTTGGTTAACCTTTTTTGTTAATGTCCATTTCTCAAAAAGTGTTACCAGCAAGACCCTTACAAAGATTGTTGGTACCCATGTCCCTGGGGGCAAAATTAGCCCCCCACCAGGCGTCATTGATTTAGCTTAGACTTATTTATAGGAAGAAACTTCTTAGCCTAGAAATAAACTTTTTACTTACACATGGGATGGGTAGATACTTACCCCCTAGTCCCCCTGCATAGGCCCCCCTCCCCACACATAACCTCCCCCCTCCTGAATTTCTTTTTTTTTATTAAATGAGTTTACTTGACTCCCACCAGCCCCCTCCCCTATCAGACCCCTTCCCACCACAAAAAAAAAAAAATCTTTCTTGAGTAACCCACACCCTAGCCTAGAACTAAAGTATTTATTTACATGGGATGGGTAAGTACTTCCACCACCCCCTCCAATTCTGGTCAAAACATTTTTTTTGCTAAGTACTTGCCCTCCCCCACTCAAATTTTTTTTCGCTCGGGCCTCTTGTTTGACTTAGCTTATAATTTATTATCCAGCACTGAGAAAAGTGAAGCGTGCTGTCCACGGACAGGTCTTGTTTTTTCTACCAATAAGTCTCATTAATTTGCACTTTGATTTTGTTTTATTTCTATACTTTCGGCTTCTTTTTAATTAGAAATGTATGGTTGTATAGAAAAAAATACTAAAATGATTCAGTGTTTATATTCACTATTTTTGATAATTTCTCTGTACTGGAGAACTATTTTTGCTTGCTGTTACAGCTCACTTTCGTTCTGGACATCTAAGACGTGTAACATGCTGAATGGAACAGGTGCGTGTACTGTCAGCTAAGGAGTTTTTTAATAAGAAAAATTTCACCATCAATGATTAATGGTCAAACAATTGTATGATCTTTCTCAGTTAACTTAGTAGATACACCATTCACAGAGTTTTGTCTTCTCATTTTATACACTAGACTATATATTTGTTATAAAAGCATTTATTAAATAAGTAAATATTATTAGCCCTATGAAAGGGCAGCGACCACATCTAATATTACTACAGCCTCCTCTATAACTGGCTCTATAACTGGGCCAATATCTATATCACTCAGTGGCCCGGGCCAGAAAGTGATACAGATATAAAGCCCGCATTTTGAGAGATTTCATTGGCTGATTACACATGGCCAAAATCTGATACAGAATCGCTGCAGGAAGATCGCGAAATGGCAGCCATTTTGTTTTAAGTGTTGAGAGCTCGGGACCGTTTCTTCTAATCTTAATCAAAATTCTATTAGTAGTGATTAACCACGTTTGCTCAATTTACAACATGACAGTTACTTAACATGGATTAGTTGTCTGGGAAAATGTTGAGCGGAGAGGAAATGCTTCAGCTAAGTTTCATTATATGTATTTATTTAATAAAATTGTCAATAAATAAGTGATTTGATATTGGCACTGTAATTTGTCCTCTGGACAGTCATATTGGCCCTCGGCCTTTGCACTTGGGTCAGTACGACAAGACTTGGACAAATAACAGTGCCAATATCAAATCACTTATTTATTAACATATATATCATAACAAACAGATTTTGAATTAAGATAAAAACAGACTCAGTTATTATCATTTGATCAAGGTCATGTTCACTCTTTACCAACTGTATTTATTTATATGTTAAAACCTTTGTCAGTTTGAGCAATATCATTTCATTTTTTTTTGCTTTCAGATGGTACTATATTCCATCCATTTATGAAGAAGTCAGATATAGTGTATGTGTTTTCCTCGGATTTATGCAGGTAAGTCTGTTTGCAGCATGTTTTGTATTTAAATTAACTGATGAGAGCGAGTTGGCCCTTTTTAGGGAAGAGCAGTGGGTCCTTTTATAGGTGAAATTTGTGTTGCCTAAAGAAAAGTCAGGATTTAAAGAAAAATATCAGTCTTTGTTTAAAATGGAGTTTCTTGAAATTCAGCTACACACAGTTCTTATTTTTGTTGAAGAAAAAACTAAACTTCCAGTCAATAAAAAGGAAAGGTGGTTATTTTTCTTTTGATTATATAGCCTAAAAATAAACAATGATTTTGGAAATTTGATACTTTTCAGTTTTGGGGAAAAGAGCACAGGGTAAGCCCTGTAATTGTAAACAAAAGGATTAGAGTAAAGTCTGAATTACTGTCATAAGTCAGCATTTATTCAGATTTATTGATATGTCTCAATTCTGAATTGTCCAAGGCTGCTTTCTGATAAATCATTGTTACCTCTCATTGATTGAGGTTCATGGTTAAGAATCTAATGTCAAGCCAGTGACAAAATGTGAAGTTTCTTATGAAGTATGTTGTACTCCAGAGAATGATGAATAATAAAACTTCACGTCTTAATAGCTGAAATACTGGTCTTCAGAATTTCAGAAAGCATGCTTTTATACTTGGTATGTACTGGTATTTTTCAGGTCTATTTATTTCACATACCTGAGAGATAACAAACAGAAAGGAATAGACGTATACAGGTTTACCACCCCACCTGAGGTCTTCCAGTCACCTGATGAGAACCCAGCAAACAAGGGTTTCTGTACTCCCTCTGATAACTGTTTTGAATCTGGTCTCCTTAATGTTGAAAACTGTCACTTTGGTATGTATGATTATGCATTTTTGAACATTTACAAGTTTTACAAAAGGGGAAAATTTAGAATAGTGATGGTAAAGAGACAAGATAAAATGTCAGTTTCATGAGGCAGTTATTGGTATTTTGTGATAAATTGAAGAAAAATGTGCCCATGTGGCTTAGTAACTGGGGTTAGAGTAACTAGAAGGAAAATGGGATTTGGCACTCTTACTGTGCAAAATGATATAAGTGGCTTTGTTCAGGTGCTGTTGAAGTTTAGGAATGAAAATGCAAACAGGGATTTTTTTGTGAAAAGATGAGAAAATGAAGGACTTTTCACAAGATGATTAAAATGAAGGTTTTTTAGCATACCTGAACACTTTCTGCTCAAGGTGAGCTTTTGTGATTGCATTGTGTCTGTCATGCTTCATTTGTCATCAACTTTTTACTTTAAACAATATCTCCTCCTAAACCACAAGGTCAAAGATGATTAAACTTTAGATGAACCTTTACCAAAGTTGTTCAAAGAATTCCATTCCATGAAGAACTTTGGTTGCTATGGCAGCAAGAATGAAAAAATTTAAGAATCTTCTTGTTTAAAACTGCTAACCACATAGGTCTGAAATTTGGTGTGCAGCATTGTCTAGTGGACCTCTACCAAGTTTGTTCAAATAATGTCCCTTGGGTCACTATTGGCCCTGCCCAAGAGGTCACAGGGTTTACATAGCTTATAGAAGAAAATCTTTAAAAATCTTCTTGTCTGCAACCAAAGGGCCTAGAGTTTTAAAATTTTGCATGAAGCATTGTCTATTAGACCTCTACCAAGTTTGTTCAAATAATGTCCCTTGGGTCACTACTGGTCCCACTGAAGGTGTCACAAGTTTTAAATAGCTGTATTCAAGATAATCTTTAAAAATCTCCTTGTCTGAAACCAAAAGGCTTAGAATTTTAAAATTTGGCATGAAGCATTGTCTAGTGGACCTTCATCAAGCTTGTTCAAATTATGAGATTAGGGTAAAGGTCATCCAGGCTAAAGATTTATATACTTTACATTGTACCTCATAGAGCCTTCATTTATAGACCAATATCTTTGTTATTTGGTATGTAGGTTCCATGCATGGACCTCTACCTGTAGTTGGGATTTGAGATCACTGGGTCAAGGCCAAGGTCACCATAGTAAATAATAGATGTTTATACTTTCTGCATTAGAGCCTTTATTTGTTGACTGGTATTTCATATATTTGGTTTGTAAGCACCTACAAATCTTTAATTTATCCCCCCGCCAAAGGCGAACGGGATATTAGAAATGCCCTTCGTCCGTCCGTGCGTCCGTCCGAAACAATTTGTCCGGAGCATAACTCCAAAACTACTTGAGGGATTTTATTTAAACTTCATACACTGACAGAGCACATTGGTAGGTAGTGCAGTGTGCAAGTGCAATAACTCTCCCTTGCCTTTTTTTAGAGTTATTCCCCTTTATCAGAATTACTTGATAAATTTTGTATGGAGCATAACTCCAAAACTACTTGAGGGATTTTATTCAAACTTTATACACTAACAGAGCACATTGGTAGGTAGTGCATTGTGCAAGAACAATAACTCTACCTTGCCTATTTTTAGAGTTATTCCCCTTTATCAGAATTACTTGATAAATTTTGTCTGGAGCATAACTCCAAAACTACCTGAGGGATTT
This sequence comes from Cyclina sinensis, assembly GCA_012932295.1. NCBI lineage: Eukaryota > Metazoa > Mollusca > Bivalvia > Venerida > Veneridae > Cyclina > Cyclina sinensis. The sequence goes on along the minus strand of JAAONU010000014.1, from coordinate 13,441,203 downwards.
TATTCAAATTTCATACACTGACAGAGCACATTGGTAGGTAGTGCAGTGTGCAAGTCCAATAACTCTACCTTGCCTATTTTTTAGAGTTATTCCCCTTTATCAGATTTACTTGTTTACATTTTGAAAATCCCAGCATATACATGTATATCTAATTCTTGAATTCTTGAACTTATTATCACCCCGCCAAAGGCGGAGGGGATATATGAAATGGTCTCTGTCCGTCCATGCGTGCGTCCGTTCCAGTTTTGTCTGGAGCATAACTCCAAAAGTACTTGAGTGATTTTCTTCAAACTTCATATACTGAAAGAGCACATTTGGAGGAGGTGCAGTGTGCAAGAATAATAACTCTACCTTGCCTACTTTTAGAATTATTCCCCTTTATCAGATTTAATTGAAAAACTTGTCCGAAGCATAACTCCAAAAGTGCTTGAGCGATTTTCTTCAGACTTAATACACTGACATAGCACATTGGTAGGAACTGCAGTTTGCAAGAACAGTAACTCTACCTTGCCTATTTTTTGTGGGATTTTCTTCAAACATTATTACATTGAGCGTTTGAAAGTACAACCTTCAGGTAGCTTCTTCCCGGTGGGGGGATTAACCATGTGTAACATGGCTCTTGTTAGATAATGAAATATTGGTTCATATGTTTGCTTTACAGCAAACCCACAGCCAAAGTACTCAGATGAGTGATCCAGGGCCATCATGGCCCTCTTGTTTTATGATTAAGTCACTTGACCAACCCTATTGTTTGTTCAAGAAAATGGGCATTTTTTAAACCATATGATCAACAGCTGTTGTTTCAGAAAAACCAATAAGAACAACAGTTTATACAGTAGAAATACTATTTATGGCTTTTAAACAAAGGCAAAAAAGCTTGAAACTTCATTTTGAATTAGTAGTACTAAATTTACTTATTCTGAACAATGAATCACTTATTCTCAAAAGTTTGTTTAATGATTTCAGGTGCTCCAATTATCTTCTCACAGCCCCATTTCTTGAATGCTGCCCCATCTATTATACATGGTGTGAATGGAATGCATCCAAACCTGGAAGAGCATGGCACCTTCATTGACATAGAGCCTGTAAGTTTTCTTGGTGAAAAAGATGTCGAAAAAAATCTCAAAAATTAACTAGATGCTGGGTACGTGTTTACAATTGTGTTCCAATTTTCTTTCAAAATTAGAATCTGTGTTCATTAGCCATTTATCTCATAAGTTTCTGAATTTGAAAAATATATTGAAGGACAGATTTCTTGTCCTGTTTTCAGAACACAGGAGCAGCCTTCTATGCAGCCAAGAAGTTGCAGGTTAACATTTTGTTGGAGAAAGTTGATCATATTCAGTAAGTTAATGTCTCATTTACTGCTAGTGATTCTAGCTTTACAGATTTTATTGTTCAAATTATTTTGTATTGGTTCAGAAATTTCTGCAAAATATTTCATGTTCCAGAAGCCAACTTATGAAGGAAAATGTATTTTGTAACAGCTAAGTTTCTATGTCCATTCTGCTTAGTTAAAGCAATATTGTTACCTACCTTAGAGCAGACAACATCTTGAACTTGAAAGCTCATTTGTGGAAATCAGGTATAAAAGAAAGCTTTATGGATCATTTTCCATGATTATAGTTATAAATAACTGTTATTTCACATCTCTGTTTTCAAAAAGAGTTGTTGAATGATTTAAGCTCAAATGGTGATAGTTTTTAAAATCTTACTCAACTGAATTAAACACACTATATTTTAAGATTTTACATGAGTGAAGAGTCAGTTGCTTTTGAGATTGCATTCAAAAAATGGTAGCATTGTGACTGTTATAATCTAGAGGTTATTCTGTTTATAAGGTATACTTGTTCTTTCACATCTTTTATTTATTGAAAAAACTTCTGTATCAGTTTATACCAGACTTTTACAGTTGTCTCCCTGTATTTTTCCTTATGCTTCTGTTATAGGGGACTTTTTTTGCTTTCAGGCAAACTGAACACCTTACCAGAACAATCCTACCAGTTTTATGGTTGAATGAGGTAATGTGATAAATATAGTTGTTTATATATAGTCAAACTCTTGACAGCAATTATTTCACCTGTACAGTAACCACTATCATCACATAAATCAATGAGGTTTGGCTCAAACCCAAAATGGCAGATACTCTAACATAGAAATTAAGCAACAGCTTTTAATTTGCCATTAGCTCTCCATTTCAAGTCTAATAGAAACATCTTAGCTTGAAACTATTAAAGCTACTGACTTCCAGGTTAAGCTTAATTTTTTTTTTTTTTTAAGTTTCACTTGACTCAAAACACAATTTCAAAAATATAATTTTATTCTTCTTGGCATAAAAATATTAGAATAATTTACTACTCAACTTTTGCTAAGCGCCAAAAGTTTCTCACTATATGATGAAAAGTATAAAAAGGATTCAATTATTTATTTTGCATAGTTTGAATCAGCAATGTTTTGAGATGGCCCCCAACCTAAATGCAAGCTGTTTTATCGGGTAGGTCTTGCCATGTGGTCACGGAAAGCATGTACCCCTCGTTTTTCTGTTTCTTAGTGAGAGCAGAGACACATTATTGTCCTTATACACTGACATTACAAATTTATGGTCATTCAAAGGTCAGACTTTTTTACATTGGTCACTTTGACATGGCAAATGCTATGATAAGGCGGCATTTGAGTGAAGCAGAGATGTGGAGGGCTGTAGGGATGGTGGAGCAGTTGGCGTGGTGCTTAGTGTACACCACACCATCATCACCAGAGCCTGGAAATTTGAAAAACAACAAATTTGGAAAACAAGTTGCATGTCCAAAAACCTTGGATATAGGGAGTCTTTCCCTTCTCTGGTACATAACTAATGCAAAATCAGTAAAAAATGGTAAATTTCTCCTTCAGTCAGAAAATATTCTCACTAAAACATTTGGTGCTTTGCAAAAGTTGAGTAGTATATCATGTTAGTAGTGGGATTTGAAACCTGGACTTTCAGTTAAGTGAAATGATGAGCAGTAAGTTAACCTACTGTGCCAGGGAACCTTTTCCTATTATTCCTCTTTCTTAACAATATAAAGAAAGTCTTTACCCTATGACTAATGGGGTAAAATGTTCACAGATAAAATTATGAAAAATTATTAATTCCTAGTTGTTTCCATGACAGAAAATAAGTAACTAAGTTTTAATATTATTAGAATTTCTAAATATATATAAACATTCCTTTTTTAATGCATTGGAACATGATGTGGAGTTCAGTTGGTTTAACATTAACATCAAAAGTGAAACAAAAAAAAATTCGATAAAATCTTCAATAAATGTAAAGGGAGATCACTGCATAGGGGACTGCTTTCTAGAATAATTTCATGTTCAAATCCTGACCTGATTGTAAATGTTGACAAAATGATAGAAGTAAATTATTTAACATTCAGGTCAGATAAAACATTATTGGCAAAAATACTTACAGACATGTATTTAAGTTCATGATTGACAGTTGAGAGAAAATGAGAAATTCATGGTTGAGCTAGGATGTAGTTAGAAGAATTGTTAGTCTTTGTTTTCCATATAGAAAGTGGCTTATTTTCAACATGGTCTTTAATTAATTAGTTACAAAAGCCACCAACTGTACTAGCCCTTAACAGTTAGGGGAAAATTATTGATGATGGCATTCTATTGTTAATTATACTTTTACTCTAAACTATTTGACATCATTAAACAGTCTTTCTGTATTAGTAAGCTGGTATATTTCATACCATTACAGAGCTCAATGATCACTGATTCACTGGCAGATGAGTTCAAATCCCAGCTGGGCACTCCCCTGTTGGCCATACATATTGGCATCTGGGTAGCCATAGGCCTTGGTGCTGCCCTTATCTTGTTGGCTGTTATTATTGTTGTGGGGAAGAAGATTTTAAATCGGGTAAGTTTTTAAAAAATAGAAGATGAGTGTTGACAATTCTTCACTCTTTTGTTTCTGGGCTTTTTCTCAGGAATCAGTGCCCTTGAAAATTGTTGCTACCAATATATTTTTTCTTTTTCATATGGTAATGCAATGGCAGGTGAAATAGGAGACGTTATATTTGTAATCGTTGATTTAAGAAACGGAAATGTTTAAAGTCATAAGTATTCTTGACATTCCAGAATCCTGTCATGAAACTGCAAAGAAAATTAAGCAGTTTACCATATAAAGTAATAATATAAACATCATAGCATTTAAATTGTTGTTTTTGTTGCACTGAAATATGTATGTTTGAACAGACATGGATTACCAAGATGTATTTGTTTTGTAGTCTTCTTGAACTTTTAACCAGACACATATCAATAATATCATTATGATACAGCAGTTCTTTTTTTAAGATTAAAATATAATTCATTTAAAACTAGATTTTTAATTCTCATTTTTTGCTCGTCTGTTTCGAAGAAAAAGTTGAGCTATTATGATGGCTGCATCATCGTCATTGTCATTGTTGTGCAAAAACTTTAATATAGCCCATTACTCTAACAATTTAAAATGAATCAATATGAAACTTTGAATGCTTGCTTATTATGACAAAAGGCATTTGTAACACAAGGGGCATTATTCTGAAAGCTATATTTTTGGAGTTATGCCCCCTTTTAACTTACAATTTTTGTCAAAATTGCTTATTTAGTTGAATGATTTCAAAACTATCAAATATACCAATATGAAACTTGGACTGCTTGCTTATCATAACAAGAGGCAGTTGTAACACAAAGATCAAAGGTATCAATATGAACAATATCAACATCTTGACATGAGATGTCAGAGGTATATAGACCTCCTTCAGGAGTACTAGTAGCGCACAAGAACTATAACTATGGTCCCCATTGTTGACATGTAAAACAGACAAGCATTGGCGCCGCTCCACGGAGCTCTTGTTTTTAAATTGAATCATGGATTTTTAGGTCGTATGCTAGGGTTAAAAGGTATAAGAACTTTTCCTACACTCGTAAATTGCGTAAATTTTTTTTTCTTCAGAACTATAAATGTAAATATGTTGTTATATCAATGTCTAACAGAGAACTTATGGGCCCATCTTGAATGAAATGGCCAGTATGTAATGATGTGAGGTAGACATTTAGATAAACTAGATTGAAGTGTTTACTAACATTCTAGTGTTCAGTATAGTTATTTCTAGAGGTGAACCCATTATTCCTATTGAAGTTTCTAAAGATCACACTGAATTACACATTACTTCTGTATATAATATACTTTACTGGTTTGTTACAGAAGTTGATCATATGTTATCTGAATAAATAAGGAAATTATGAGAAGGCTTACTGAATAATTTAAAGTCTGATTGATTAATTAAGGAAGTTTATGAGAAATGTCAATGAATAATTACATGCTGACTGAATAATTAAGGAAATTTATTTTAAGATCTCACTGAATTTTATTATAATTATAGAAGATAGAGGGCTTTTGTCTGGTTAACACTGAATTTACAAAAGGTCACAGGTAAAGGTAACACAGAAAAGTTAGGGAAGTTTAGTAAACATTACACTTAATACAACTAGAAAAATGATAGTAGGGACAGGTTACAGTGTATCAAGTGTTACACTGAAGGTATTTGAAGTTATCTTCAGGGGTCACACTGAATTATAAGAATAGTTTATGCCTGAGTCAGCCAGAGTAAGCACTCACTTTAAATCAGTAGACAATTTATAGAAAAATAATAGATGTTGCTATATCTGTCCATCTATCCATCCATATTATTATATTCTTATCCAGGCTATTCTTGGTAACCATCAGCTGGAATTACATTAAGCTTTACAGAAAACATCAGTACAAAGAGAAGATGTACATATTATCAACATGAGCCATATTGATTAATTTTTACAGAGTTTTGGACCCTTTGATTTTCCTGCAACACCATCTGTGTCCATACTGTTTCTCAGTAATATGGTTGAAACTTAATTGCACGCTTCACTTTCAGAAGAAAATAAGCATATCACAATCATAATATGGATTGATCATTTATTTTAAAGAAGACTTTGGCTCTTTGATTTGCTACTTATAGTATACCATATCACTCTTTGTATCAGAGCTTTTTATCATCAAACACTTTCTGGAATAAAGTGAAATTTTAAAGGAATCTTCAGTTTTAGAAAATGCAGATATTACTAGCATGTTGAGGATTTATTTTTCTACAGAGTTATGGACCCTTAGATTTTGTTACATATAATACTATTCCTGTCTAATCTATTTCTAAAATTAAATTTATTGGAAGCTCAAGAATGAGGGGAATACATGTATATCAGAGCATTATTTGAGGTCAATTACATGCCATAAATGGATTTCCATAAAATTTGGTATGCAGGTGACAATTCCAAATGTTTTAAAAGGCATACGTATTCCTTCTGTACTTTTTGTACTGAAAGGGCTGCACAGACAGACATGAGCGCTTGGGGGAGCATCCATCATTTCCAACATTTTCTAAATATCTAAAAGGTTGGACAACATAATGTTCATTGCAATTTAAAGAAAAAGGGTGTTATGTTTGACTGATGAGCTGTTTTATTTGTTTATGCTTTTGGCCAAAAGTATCACTGAAAAGCATTTTATAGTATGTTAAATTAAGTAATTGACATTATTACCATGGAAGTGAAGAAATTAATTGCAAAATGTCATCTGTATATTTCCAGCAACGAAGTTACAAAACACTTTCCATTGGACATATGTAGGTTCGTTGCTGACTGTTATATACCAAATGCTGACTGTTTCATGCATGCATGCATGAATTTGATATCTCAATAAATGTTCTTTAGCTCAGCTCTAACTGTTTCAAGCTGGTCTCTTGTTGCACATGTTTTTACACATTTCTATCTTTACTAAGCTGATGTACAGGGAACTTGCTACACAAGTATTTTAGTTACTAACAAATAGGAATACATCATGATCATGTATACATGCCTCATGGCTTACCACAGTTTGGATAAATTTTTTAGTAATAATTTTAAAGTTTCATGCTCTGTGAAATTTCATGTAAAAATCTTCAAACTTGTTTATTGCTTTTGAAACTTCATGTATTAAGGAAAGAATGAACGATATTTTCTCTTAACCTGTTGAAGAGACAAGGATGATCACTCTTGTTTGCTTTCTTTTTGTTGTATCTCTCCAATAACTTTAGTTCTGAAAACAAGATTTGGGTTACATATATTTTGAAAACAACTTGACTGAAGCTGAAGTAATATGAAAAATTCAGCCAGCTCTACTAGTATGTTAAGAAATATTGTTAAACCTATGTTGAATACTGACTACTGATTTCTGGACAAAAGATATTATAACTAGCTGGTAAATGTATATCAGAATTAACTCACTTAAAGAGGTTCAATTAAATTTGGCATAAACATACAGTCATAAATGTATAAAATGACTACTTTCTTTCATAAAAAGTAACTGTTTTTATGCACTCTTATTGGCTAGTTTTAAATGCTTCCATTTGTTTTGTACCTTGTTTTACATTTAGGTCAGTTATTCCATTGACCATAACAGTCTTTACTAAAGCAGTTTTAGAATCCCAGTATCACATTGATTGTTACTAATATGGAAAAATAAATGTACTGTTGAACCATGTTCTAATCACATTTAAACAATGTTTACATAGGTTTTTCTTTTGTATTCAAGTCATTTCTTCTTAAAAAAGCCTTTCTTATATTTTTTCCAATGTCAAAAAATACTTCAATATACTTCTTATATGTTCATTGGTTTAAAAAGTCAAAGTTAGGAATAATTTTGGTAATTTTTATATGCCCAAATGGGCATATTATGTTATGGTCCTCGCCTCCTCGGCGTCCATCCATCTGTTAGCAGTTCGGTATCTGGAGGATAACTTGAGTATGCTTTGGCCTACAGTCTTTTACCTTCATACTATTATTGCCTACATTAAGTGGATGACCCCTGTTGATTTTAAAGTCAGTAGCTCAAAAGTCAAGGTCACAGTGACCTTAACATTAAAAACCATTTCTGCCATGTAACTTGACAGTCATTTGTTATAGAGACTTCAAATGCACACATTGAGTGAATGACCCCTATACATTTTGGGGTCAGTATGTCAAAGCTCAAGGTCACAGTGTCCTAAATGTTTAGAATCACACTCTGTAACTCGACAACCATTTGTCGTAGAGACTTTCAAACTCATATAATGGTTACATACATTAAGTGAATGACCCCTATTAATTTTGGGGTCAGTAGGTCAAAGGTCAAGGTCACAGTGACCTAAGCACTGAAAACTATTTCCACTGTAAAACTTGATAACCATTTGTCATACAGACTTCAAACTTCATATGATGATTGATTACATTGAGAAAATGACCCCCTTACATCTTAGAATCAGTAGGTCAGATGTCAAGGTCACAATGACCTAAACACAGAAAAGCATTTCTGCTGTATAGCTTGGCAACTACTTCCCATGCAGACTTCAGAAATCTTAGGATGATTGCCATCATTGATTACATGACCCCTATACTGTTCGGGATAAGTACATAAAAGGTCAAGGTGACAGTCAACTTAACAATCAATATTTCTGCACTAAAACTTGATAACTATGCATCACAGCATGAACATCATAACTTCTGAAAGACTGACATTTATACAAATTATAAAACCTAAAATTCAGATATGATAAAGATTTATAAAACTCTAAAATTAAAGTAATAAAATATTAAAAATCAAAATATTTTTAACCAAAAACAAAAAATTCAAAATTTAAAGCAAATCATTTAATTCCAAAGCCTAAGCTTTCCTCCCTTATATCACAAATGCATCATTCTTAGAAAAAACATATAATGTTTAGCCCAGCGGTGCTCTTGTTCTGCTGTGTGTATGCATTTCATTATCTGATTTTGTTTAAACACTAACACAATAACAAATGTCCATTTCCTGTTAGTAATTAAGAAGCTTGTTATATGTTACAACATAGGTAAATCCTGGTATTTTAGAATATTTTATCTTTGCAAGTGAAGCTGGATCTTTTAAAGGACAATTACCTGTAGTTCAGACAACAACAATCAGTTTACATTCACTTGTTCTCTTAGAAATACAAACATTCCCAATTTTTTTATTCAGTAAATTTGGTTAATTTACATAGGTTTACTGTAAGGTGTATTTTCATTTCAGAAGTTTAAAGAAATTATTGATATCTCTATTTTGCATTACTTCTGATCATTCAATGTATTTCCAGCAATTACTGTGATTGTCATGCATCTAGGTCACATAAACAGTGGTACCTTGTATTGTGGGATGTTGAAGTAATTTTTGGAAGATGTAAGCTGACAAAATATTGCTTAAAGTAAACACACATATATATTTGCATCTTATGAATGGTTGCAATATACAACCAATTCTTTATTTATTGAATGTTTTAATTTATGTCTTTCAGAAGAGTAGAGAAATGAACGATCTCTCCAGTGACAGACGTGGCCTAGTTTATTCATAGTGAGACAGGTACATGATGCAATCTACTTTAGTGCTATAATACTGTGATATTGTACGTAGATAAATACAACTTCCACACCAAGGCTTTTTGACTTTTTTATGACTTAGAGATAGAGGCAGACCCACATGATGACCATTGATTCCTATAACAAAATATTGACCCACAAACATTACCATGTACTCTGTTGTTATATAAAATTATGGGTTTGTGGTAAAGATTTAAATGCACTTCTTTGATTAATTGTACTTTCACAGCATGACCATGGATGCCAATACAACAGATATTACTTTTTTTTATTTTGAACAACTGAGGCATTCTAAAATTATTTCAATTATTCTGTGTTAAAATACTCTGTATAAGTAGAATGAATGATTCCATTTTGACTCTGGAAAGATTTTGTCTTATATTAGCTAAATACTCTTAATATTTTGTTTTTGAAAATCTGTTTTAAAAACATGTTTGATTAGAAAAAGAGCTGTCCAGTTTTGACTGATGGGACTGTCTAATGTTTGATCTCTATGATGTTAAGCAGAAATTATTTTTATCTTTGTTATTATGATTATTATTATTATTATTATAATTATGTCTTCCCGCAATAGATTGGGATGGGAGACGTATTGTTTTTGACGTTTCCGTATGACGGTGTATGTCTGTCACAAAGTTTGTCTGTGCTTCTTCTCCATAACCTCTGGTTTGATTTCAATGAACTTGCTGTGATTTATTGGTACCAAGCCTAGTTGAGCATATCATTGGCATGTTCCAGTTCTGTGATTTTCAGGGCCTTGATTAGTCCAAATTGAAACATATGGGCATATCTCCGTAACTGCTTGTCATATTCTAAAGAAACTTAACAGGAATGATTGTTATCAAGTGTAGTTATGCGTATTATTGATATGTTCTAGTCCGCTGATTTGTAGTTTAGTTGTGACCATTGATTTTTATGCTTGCCGAAGGGCGAGCATATAGTTGCCGCTTTGTTCGATCGTCCGTTCATCATAATTTTGTCCGGAGCATAACACAAAAACTATGAGAAGTATCAAGAACAAACTTCATAGGTAGTTAGATCTCATTAAGGAGCAGTGCATTGCACAAGAGCCATAACTCTTGCTTTATAAATTTTTGAGTAATTGCCCTTTGAAATTTCTCATGTTTATTTTTTGTCCGGGGCATATCTCACAAAGTATAAGAGATATTAACATGAAACTTTATTGGTAGATAGATCTCTATAAGGAGAAGTGCAGCATGCAAGAACCATAACTCTATTTTGCATAATTTAGGAGTTATTGCCCTTATTTTTCATATTTTAAAAAAATACATATTAAACAATAGCCCTTTTGGAATTGGCATTTATTTGAGGAGCATCCATCAGTTCTACCGATTTCTTGTTTCAATTTTGAATACATTTAGGCATATCTCCGTAACTGCTGATCAGAATTTGAGGGAACTTTACAGGAATAATTATAAGCAAGAGTAATAATGCATATTTTCGTTGTGTTTCAGTCAGATGCTTTTAACAAAGTAAGGGCCCTTGATTTGTCCAAATTTGTATACAGTTGGACATGTCTCCATAACTGCTGGTAAGATTATGCAAAACTTCACAGCAGTGATCATTATCAAGTGTAGATACCCATGTTATTGGCTTATATTGGTCGGATGATTTTAAGCAGAGTTGCTGCCATTGATTTGTCCAAATTTGAATACAGTTGGGCATATCTCCATAACTGTTGGTTGGATTTTGAGGAAACTTAACAGCAGTGATAGTGACCAAGGCATTGTTACGAGTTATGCATGTTATTAGCATGTACCTGTAGCATGATTTTTATATTCTTCATCATAAATGACTTTTGTCGGGAGACATATGTGTGACATAGTATTCCCTTCACTAATGGAATATGTGCCAGTACAAGCCTTGGGTTGTACATGTTGGGCATATCCTGCTCACAAAGTGAGTTCCCCACAATACATGCAGTTGCACATCTGAAGACAGAGACCAACAGGGGACCCACGGTCATATATGTCTTTCTAAAAAACAATCTCTTCTTATTATATCTATTGATTTTACTAACTTGTATTATTACAGTGTTTCCATTCACCTGTTAGGCATAAAGTTTGTGTGCCTTTTTCACTAAGTTCAGAATTCTTAAGTTAAATACTTACTTGATACTTACTTGAATGAGTTTTCTGTAAATAGAAAAGAGATGCTTATGAACAAGTTCTGTTTTTATATTAAGTGTTGAAATTTAATGCATTTTAAGTTATCTGAGGCATTTTTTTTTATAACACTAATTCAAACAGTCTTTACTTTATGATAAAACAATTTAATGTCAGACAAAAGTTGTTTTGATTTTTTTCTCAATTTTTGCTTTGACGTTTATTTGTTTATGAATCACTGTCTACATGATGATCTTTTATGTCTTGAAATGGTGAAATTTTACAGTAAGTAAATGGTGAAATTTTACACTAAGTAAATGTTTTTGATCAGAATTGTTGTGAAGATGGTTTTTCCTCCATATTATATAATTGTATATTTTCCTTATTTACCAGATTGATGTATTAATGTGTAAAATATTTTGAGACGTTGTAGTGTAAGAAAATATTGAAAACATTCAAAAATGCATAGAAAAGCTTGATTTTTTTCCCGTATTTAATATAACCTCTTTGTTTTATGCATTCTGTTGATGTTCCACTGTTTTGACCATTATTATGCCCCCCATTGAAGATGAGGGGGCATATAGTTTTGCAAATGTCGGTCGGTCCGTCCGTCGGTAGACACTTCGTTTCCGATCAATAACTAGAGAACGCTTTGACCTAGATTCACCAAACTTGGTATGCTGGTTGGTCATCACCAGTAGATAACACCTATTGATTTTGAGGTCATTAGGTCAAAGGTCAAGCTCACAGGGACTTTCATCCTAAAAACGGTTTCCGATCAATAACTACAGCAGCTTTGACCTAGGTTCACCAAACTTGGTATGCTGGTTGGTCATCACCAGTAGATGACATTGAGGTCAAAGGTCAAGATCACAGAGACTTTCATTCTAAAAACGATTTCGGATCAATAACTAGAGAACGCTTTGACCAAGGTTCACCAAACTTGGTATACCTGTTGGTCATCACCAGTAGATGACCCCTATTGATTTTGAGGTCATTTGGTCAAAGGTCAAGCTCACAGGGACCTTCATCCTAAAAACGGTTTCCGATCAATAACTAGAGAATGCTTTGACCTAGGTTCACCAAACTTATATGCTGGTTGGTCATCGCCAGTAGATGACCCCCTATTGATTTTGAGGTCATTTGGTCAAAGGTCAAGCTCACAGAGACTTTCATCCTAAAAATGGTTTCTGATCAATAACTAGAGAACGCTTTGGCCCAACCACAAGCAATTAGGTGCTGCTGGGGGGCATGTATGTTTTACAAACATTTCTTGTTTGATTTGGTTTTAATTTGCTTATAAATTTTGTTCAAGGTATAGACTGTTCCAGAAATTAGTACCTCCCTAATTACCGCCCATGTGTCCGCCAGTAAGGAACTGTGCAGATCGAAGCAGTTTGACAATGCGGAGCTTTGAAAAAGTCCCATTTTTATAGCCGAAATGTTAGAGAAACAGATTCATATAAACCACATGAAGCATTTATTATCAGCAAAGATATATCCCATGTTCTTCTAACTGAAAAAAGGAATATCTGTAAACGAATTTTTGCTGATATCTCAATCTATTGAACTGTGAAACTGTGATATTCTCCGGTAGATTAATTCTTTTTATTTTATCAAAATTTCATGAAAAAAAAGCTGTTAAAAAGTACATGTATCTATCTTTAAAAAATCTGTCTAAAAGGGTACAGTTATGTATGTGTCATAATAATTTTGTTTTTCGTATTACAAGAAATATCCACAGCAGTAATGTTAAAAATAAGAAGGAAAGAAAACTTATTACTGTAAGATCAATATCTAACAAAAGTGTGGCTTGCAGCTGTGGTTTTCTTTCTGCATACACAAACTCACACGTTGTACATATCAATACTTGGCAAAATCAGATTTCCCAAATGCAAGAAATAAAGAATAGAAAATAAACTGTCCCTATGGCAACAGATGCTAAATTTCATACAGTCTTGAAAATGTTGCTTGTAAGGAAGAATATATATTCTCCAATTTCGTATAACAATCAGGAACAAATAAAGACCATGTTTTATAGCCTTCAGGTATTTTCTCAAGAGCAAATTTCGTTACTACAGCGTTATACTGTGACTGATCAAGCAAGACCGACAATAACAATTAAAGGTGACTTATCAAAACAAAGGCAGTATGTCACCCCCATATTACGTAACCACATTCCTTCACCACAGGACACCGCGAAAGACAATAGAGATTTTGATAATTGAAGAAGTGCTACATAATGCATATTTATTATCATGTATTCTTTGAAACTGTATCAGAGAATAAAACATGTTTTAGTTAAAAGAGTGAACATGCGGTTGATGAGCGGGATGTTTAATTTTGTCCATTTTGTAAGCTTTCAGAGTTGTTCCAATTATTGAAATCATAGTTTCACCTTTTGAAAAGGAAAACAGTGCTTTCAATATTATATGCATTTTAAACATATATGTGGATTACACAAGTCAAGCTTCCACTTTGAACAGTTCATGGTCTTTTTTCACAGTCTTTCATGTGTTAAATTTTTCAAGTTCATGATATGTTCAAGTCAGGAATAAAACATACAAAATAGTAATAATAATACAATAAAATGATGTTTATTCTGCAACAAAATTCACGCGATATAAGCCAGCTTGAAATGTGCTAAAGTTATACTGATTTATACGGAACTTATAAGCATCAAAGCGAGGTTTAGGTGTGAAACCACCAAATAGATTCTTTATTCTATATAAAATTCATAAAGTTCAAAGGGCTGTAAAACATAGCAAAACATTTTTTAAATAGCTTTAACTCACATGTTCTTGTACATCTATATCTGTACTCATGAAAAATAGCAAGAAAAGTGGGGGTTGTTTTACATACAAGAAAGATATTTCTGCTCATGTGAACATACCCATAAAATTAACAAAAATTTGAGCTAATTTTCAGATTGGGGTATGTGAAACAATTTCACATAGTGAATTCTATTCTGATTGTATATGAGCATAAAATTGCTACCACACTATCAGAAATAGTCAAACAAAATGATTCCAGCAAAATAAAATACACAGATTAGGGCAAAAATGTTAAAAAATAGCCAAGAAAACTGAGAACTGTTTCTAGCCGCCATTATGCGGGTACCATTTCTTGAGCTCCAGTAGACTGAATTGGTGGTTTCATACCTCATAGCGAGGTTTAGCAGTCCTTTATGGTGGAGGGTCACGTGATCTTCATAATGGTGGTGGTCAATTTATCAATTATGGAACGGTCTATTACCAAGGGAGAGTTATAAAATGTTGAAACCTGTTTGTTTAAAATAGATCACTACAAAAGGATTTCCTTTAGAAGTGATTACATATTTAACTGAGGATTGTTTTACTTGTTACAACATTTAGCTTAAGTTATTCCTTTTTCAGCATTATGTTTTAGATTTTGTATTTTTAACTTTTTGTTATTTTCATCTCACCTGAGTGTAAGGTAAAATTAAAGAAAATACAATACAAAAAACCCAGACCTCAGGTGGGTGATTCAGGACCATTGTGACCATCTTCCTTTCTTTTTTTTCACAGAATGAAACTATTACCATTGAAGTGCTGCAAAATCACTGTAAATTTTTATTTTTTGTGCAAAGCATGCTATGTAAATCAGAGATTATGCTGTTTTTGGCAGTTGTTATCAAAATCACAGTGGAACTTTTGTAGAAAAGTTGATGAACATATTTTTTGCATCAGTTAAGGCTATGTCTGAAAGTGTCAAGTGTTCAGGTATGAATCACAACAATTCTAACATCTATGTCAGTTGGTTTATTGAATTAGTTGAGAAGGCACCAAAATGCTCTACTCCTCTGCAAGCATCACAGTTGACAGATTTACATCCACAAAAACAATTTAAAAACAATGAACAAAAGAATGAATTTTCTTTTATGTAAGCTAGTCAGTCTGTGGCAGATGTCTTCTTTGAGATATCAAGCAGCTGAACATGTAATCAAAAAAAAAAGTTTGATCAGTTTAGATATACTAGCTTGATTCTTTGGCTTTATTGTTAGTTATTATATGTCCTTCTGCCTTCTTAATTTTGATACAAAGTTTTGTTCAACGAAAAGAAAAAATTATAAAGTTTTGTATAATCATACCAAGGAGTTTGTTATTATTATGCTGTGTGTGTATCTGAGTGTATTATTTATCCTCGATACTGGTCGCCGATATTACAGATATCCCCGTCAGAGCAGTTATTTTGTCAGGAATATTGCATGATACAAAACTGTGTTCCAGAGGACAATTTGTGGTACTAGTGGAGGTACTCGAGAAAAAACTGTAATTTTGGTACAGGTATTAGACATTGCTACACAACAAATTTCTGAAGACACCGCTTCATGGTTTTTCTCATGAAGATTTAGGTGACTTAGATTTATGTGACCCAAAATATTTGTTATTGTTTCATACAAAAATAGTTTTCAAACGACAACTCCGCATCATTCGCTGATGAAAAAAGAGAGTTTTTTAGTCATGAGGTAAAGACTTTCTTTTAATGTATGAGAAATTGTAAGAAAGCTGAGAGGCGCAACTGGAGAGCCTGCCGTTGAAAATTTTATATGTTCGACGGTAGTGGGTTCGGAATAAGCACTGAAAGTAAATGAAAGTTTTTTCTTCCCTCGCCGAATGACTGTAGAACTAGCAGATGAGTCTTATGCTCTGCTGTGATATTTTATTTTTCACTGATAACTGTCTTGCGTTATTTTTGAATCCTCTTCAAAAATAGCATAAATATTGAACGCAGGGTCTTTATGCCTCATGTTTAAATGAAAGTGGCAAGGTTATTTGTATGAACTAAAACATGACCCAACTATAATTACATATCAACTGAGTGAATTTTTGGATAAATTAATATATGTGATATAGTCTATACCAGTCAGTTCAACAGGTGTGCTGCAAACAAGTTGGGAATATTACATTTTTGTTAAACTTTGTGATAATTTATATTTCCCTGTATTTCTCGGGAATTCTCTGTAATTCCCAATGTCCTGGAAAATATGAATATTTCCTACTTATATGTCAACCCCGCACATCAGTCATATTAATCGAAAATAAATAAGCAATAGTTGTAGAAAAAACACAATGCTGCAACTCAATATACATTAATTCATTCAATCTTATTTTAAGACTCTCACGTGTCCTCAATATTTCGAAAGGCGCACGACTTTCTGTTTTATTTCTTTTACATGAATGAAGACAAAGCGAGATATAAATTGCAGAATGTAGCAACAAACAAAACATCAGCTGGTCTTAACACTGTCCCGAAACTACTTGGTCTTTCTCCTGAAAAGAGAAACGAATTCAGTCTTTGTACAGATATAAAATATTGTAAAGACCTTTAAAAATGTCAGCAGCCAGATTCTCCCTTCAAAGGTTTTTTTTCTAAAACTTATGATACTGAGTATTAATATCAACGATTGTTTTGTATTCTTTACATATTCTAAGTATTCACAATCTTTTGAATCGCCTTGTTATTAAAACTATTCTGTCAGCATGGATTTTCGACATTTTTACTTAGATCTAGTGACTGGCCCCAAACCGCACCCTGAAAACAGTTAGCATTGGACAAAAGTAGAAGTAACACTTAAAATAACACTTATACTGAACTTTATTTATGGACAAAAAAAACTTACTTGATCAAAATGTTACCATTTACAATTTCAATGTTTTTTAACTTCTTTATCCATTATAAGAACTACTTCACTACATTACATATAAGATATAATAACACAGAATGGTTACAATCACCATAACCGTAGGAACTTACCTTCTTCTGTATCACCACTGATCTTGATAAAGATATCTTTTCTTATCTCATCAGAAATCCAACATATGTACCGCCCCTCATCGCTTTTCCTCACGTCTCTTATAGTCAATGTGCTTGAAACCATTCTTGCTGATTCCATTATTTTGGTAGAAACTCTTATTTTCACCCTTTTGTCTGGTTTAAGTTTTGTAGAATCTCTGTACCAGTCTAGATTCGCTAGCGGTGAGTCCAGGCTAGTTCCATTGCAAGTCAAGGACAATTTGTCCCCTGTCTTCAAATGAGTTCGTCCTTGTAATTCCAAATCTGTAAAAACATCACAAAGACTTTTTTTTCATTCGTACATATTTTGAAAATAAATGCATAATAGTTTACACTAATTAACTTCTCTTGATTGCCAGAAAAAAAGTGGAAATGAATACGCCATGTATAAATGGGTTAGTTATATTTACAATGGATAATTAGTTAGTCTTCATTGAAGAAAATGATTTTTAAATTTTAAATACTTAAAGATAATAATAAAAAAGAACTTGCCCCAACATTTGACACCATGCATATACAACAAGATGGTAAATCCTACAAGTATATCCATCTCGTTATTTCTCACGACTTTCACAAAGTTCTAGAGTAATGCTGTAGTTATTTACAAGGACGTACGTATCGACATTTGTATAATTACATCAACAGGTTCTGAAGCAGTGCCAATATTATAAAACTTATGACTCAGAGAGATTTTATACATTATTACATTTGACGAGCGTAAATACTACAGTTGTATTACAATGCAAAATAAAATATGCAAATATCTGAAAATTATGCCGAAACTATTAAGTGAAGACTTCATAAAAAGTAACCAAAAAAAAACGAAAACAATGATACATAACTTAAATAACATATAAAGGTTCTCATTATTAAATAGAAATGTCACAGGCATCATAAATGGCTCTTCCCTTCAAACTCTGCGTACTAAGAGCTGGTTAATTTAGTCAATAAACATAAATGATAAAACGAACATTATCTTACACAAGGGGAGATAATCAAAACCGAAGTAACGGACATAATTTTAATTAATTCAATGTCAGGAGAATAAAAAAAAAAAAACATTGCTGAAACAAATCAAAGCACTGGAATGTTAAATACGGCAGGCATTGCAGACGGGAGAAAACATATTCTCGAATTGACATATTCACTATTAACACAAAAACAGATGTATCAAATCCTCTGAAAACTATTTGCTAGGATCAATGTGAGGTTAGCTGCAAATAATAATTAAACCAGATATAACTAATAAATATTCAACAAAAATATAAATTATTGTAATGAAAAATAGAGGCATGTCTTTAGACAATAAAATTTTGATTTTTTTCCTTTACTTGCAATCAGGTATTATAGAAATGCAATACATGAAAGTACTGCACGAATTATATGATCTAAATGATGCAACCCATTTCTGCTTATAATCGATAAATCAAACATATGAAAACACATTGTCTGCCACGTGCTATCTCAGATAAAATGTGAGCTAACTCATTGAAATCACCAAACATATATCTGAATATGCAACAATTTATATCTCAGCTATATATGTATAACAAATAGTAAAAAATGCATATGAGGAAAGAAAAAACAAAACAAAAACAGCCTCCCTACATAGTCGAGGAAAAGATAGCATAAATTTATTTATCGATCGATTAGAAAAGACACTACAGACAATTAACGAAAAAAGAGAACCCGAGAGGTTACCGCCTTGGAACAATCTAGTTTAAACAGGGGGTTAAATCCGGTCTAGGGTGCACCAACCTCACACTTGCCCCAACAGGTTTTCATAAGAATTAACAAGAACAAGATGTCTTGGTAAATAAACCTACCCGTCAACTCGACAATGCCGCATGCAAAAGTACACAAACATATAAAACATGAAAAGCTAATGGCATTGTAGAGTGAAAAAGATAGGTACTCAATGACCTTACTGAGACAAGGGCACTTGGAGTAAAATCAGCAAAACACACGATGGCAGATATAAAAGAAATTTATCGAGTTTCTATGTTCTTTTTCAAGATTTCCCTAGAACAAATCATAAACTCTCAAACCATTGCCACCGTTGAGCAAACACTGAGGTTAGCAATGCGATCAACTGTAGATGGTTTACCCACCAAGTAGCCAAAGCGTTGTAGAATATCATGTTGGTAGCCGTTTGTTTTAAATTTACAGATGGTTTTTACGAATAACGTGGAGAAATTGATACTGTTTTTTTTATTTTCTTTTATTTATAAATCAAATCTCCATTAAACACGGGTTGAGAAATACCTTGTTGCAGATAAAACTTGCAAAAGATTTTTCTTCATTTGTGGTAATGATACACATGTTTCGTGAGACTTTCTGTTATGCAAAGATTGCGTTCATGAAAATCTTTAACAATGTTACAAGGTCTAGAAAAGTGAACAAGCTGTGAAATATAAACCCCATAAGATGTAGCGCGTGGGACATCACCATCTAAATAGAGAATAATAGGTTAGTGTCTTAATATGAGAAAGTTTATCTGGCAAGGGGTAGGAATTTATTGGGTGAGCCGAAGGCGAACCCAATAAATTCCGCAGCCTGGCCTGATAAACTTTCTCAATTAAGACACTCAGCTATTATTCTATTTATCCTGTCACATCTAAGCATTTAGAAATAATTTACTAAAAGTACTGAAAATCTATCTTTAAAGAAATGTAAAGGGTATCCACCAGAGGTACAGGCATAAAAATAGTTCCAAAGTTTCAATAATTTTATTTCCCAAAATGATCACTATATTGTAAGATCTACTTATGAAATATTCTATTTTTATTCAAGTAGTCTCTGTTTGTAATAACAACAATGCTATCACTTTCTTCTGGTCATCCGACTAGCATTTGTGGTAACAATATACATGTACGTTCAGTATTGTTTTCTACATTTGGCTGTATTTCAGTATAACTTAATGTAGCAAGAAAAACAAAGAGCTAAAAAAAGATCAATTCTCTTTTAATTTCAACAATGTTTACATCTTTTAATTGAGAAAAGTATAAAAAAATATGCGATGAGCGTATAGCGACCGCCATATCTGGTGTTTCATTGAATAAAGGTAGTCCATCATGTGCCGTATAAAGCAAAATTTATACGGGTCGGATATGAAATAATTGACAGGATAAAATGAAAAATTAATAATATTAAAATAAAAAAATCATCTCTTTTATCCGATATTTTAGTAGTTACGAAACCATTTTCAATAGAAAGACTTAGATCAAGAAAAATTGCTTGATTTTCTGAAGTGTTTGCTTTATTAAGCTGGGGTTCATTTGGATAAATGTTATTGACCAGAGATGGAAAATGGTTATTGTCTATATTTAACAAATCGTCAAGATACATCAAAGTGTTGTTACAGGCTGTTATAATGTCAACTTGGTGTTCAACAGAAAATAATAAAGTAGAAAGTAGTTTTTCACTGGTCACTTTATCACTGAAGAAATAATGAATATTGTAATACAAGGTACTATTTGTAACTTTCGTGCTTAAATTCCTGATTCAGTGTATATATTTGTCTGAAATCGATGTTTAAGTCTTTAATTACAGTACACGTTCGACGCTAAGAAATATACTTTCAAACTCTCATTCCAAATTCCTGTTGTCTCTTTTCTCTCAAACTCCGTACACAACATCACAAAACTTAGCCAAATGCTGCTCAGACGATGTTTTATACATTTCTGAATTTCGTACATATAGGTCAAAACGAACTTAAGTCACCAGCTTATATCAGTTAAAATCGTATGAAATTAAGGTCTCACTTAAAAAAAGTCATGAGCTTTGTTAAAAACTAGTCATAGTGATCTCTTGGATGAGCCTGAAAGCTGGCCACCTAGAATAAAAAAATAGTTCACAACCTAAAAGGAAAACCAATGGAATTAGTTTGTAATGAAAGTTTCAAAGTTTTGAATATTATTTTTTAAAACCAGTAGGATACAATTACACATGTATAACGTATGCGTTAGGAAGACACGTATAACATGAACTTTGACAATTTATTATACATATCAAATAATTTCACAAGAATGTCAGGTAACTTTTTAAAATGGTTGTAAAACTTCCGATTTTTTATCAGTTTGTATAAAAAATATCGAAAAACACCTCTTACCGATGATTAATTATATTCATTTCAAAATTCTAAGCAAAAATTAAGAAACAAAAAATATGCTGAACACAGTAACGAAGACCAGTGCAGTAAGATCAGTCTTTAAAAATGCGCTTTGTTGAATTTGTTTCGGAAAATATGAAGAAGACATTGCTTAAAGAAAAAGTCTTTTTTAACTCAGAGGTGTTGATTGTGTTATGGAAGATGGTTTCTTCTATTGCTTTCATGCTGTGACATTACTGTTCACTGCTCTGCGACTGCAACAGCCTATAATAAAAAGCATGATGCACATATAATCTTATGAATTTTACTTTTTCACTTTCTTTATCACCACTATCTCTTTTCGTTTATAATATAACTTCTCTTCACACATTCAGTGCCAGTATTATACATTTTTGATTGAAAAATAAGTGTCTTTGTATTTTTTTCAGTAAAAGTTGTAAGTTAATCATACTCACCCATTCAAACAATGTCGCAGTTGCTAAATTCACCGCTTTTACTTGATCTTTTGAATATTTGGAGAGCAACTCCATTGCTTTTCTACGTGTTTCTGGTGAAATACTTCTGACGTCGCAGTCTTGTATGCTTTTCGTGAAGTCTGCTTTACCGCATATTGCCTTCACGTTGCTCCATCGCTGAATAAGAAAAACATGGTAAGATTAAAACAGAAGACCTGGACTACTAAACTTTGACTTAAGAAGGCAGATGAGTATTCCAATGATAATGCACATGACTTGTAAGGGTTGCCAGTTCCAGTCCCTGCTCCTTCACAATTAACGCTATTTCTCTTCTAAAATCCGAAACTCTATGTATCGATGCTCCACACGAAGCATGTAATAGAACCAGGAGTGTCTATATGATAGGAAGCATTTTATAACATTCTCTATCCTCGCAATCTAAAACTTTTCGGGTTGGGGTAGGGATGAGGGCGTCGGTCATATTGGCATCCGGACCCGACGATAAATAAACTCAAACAGATTTACTTGAGATTAATTTTTGAAATGGGGCTTTGAATTATCTAAATGTTTAGAGCAAGAGCGTGTTATCCCATCACAGATTCTAGATCGAACTACAGTTCATTGCTAGAACCTACATTAAAACGCTTTATCAATCTCTACTGTTAGTCCTTAGTAATGGTGGTAAGGTAAACGTTATACATACAGAGTTTTAAAAATCGAATCAATGGTTTAATACCAGATCTCCCTTGTGCCCGAGCAGTATCACAATTCCCGTTACTACATCAATCACCGCTACCGGAGGGTTAGCAAAGCTTTTGATTTCCGTGATATCTTTCTTAGGCATAGCCGCTACAGCTGTGCTAAATTGAGAAATCATAGACATTCTATCCTCCTCAATTTTGTGACCGTCAGAGCTCATTGTTTTTAGCCTGTAAATAAAAACAAAATAAGAATGATGATCAGTTTTCAGGCTTTAGAGTCTCTATCCTATTATCAAATATAGCCTTACCCCTAGGGTGAGAATATATCATAAAATATCTGATCTGACCTTTTCCTTCCAGCATAGCAATTCCATGCGGCTGAAATTGCTGAGCAAGACAGTTGTGGTGGAGGATCAGTAGAAGTCTTGCATTGAAACAGATGATAATCTCTGTTTCCTTCACAACAATACTTTGAGCAATGTCTTCTCTTTATTTTGAACGTCTACGTAAGATTCCATGCAGATTTAGTAAGCGATAGGTCCATTCTAATGATCGAAAATGCTGGTTTTCGTGCTGCTTAATCTGTCCGGATGTATCTACAGAGGCCCCTTAGACACTGTTTTCACGGTTATCGTATTCATCAGGTGTAAAATTATATAAAACAATGAATGCAGTTAATTTAGTAATCCCAATTTCTTTTACCTCTGTAAACATGTAAAAAGCATGTCACAACGATATTTCTACCAAGACGTGGAAGTATGCCACAGTCTTCTTTAGTATTTCGGAACAACAAAAATCCAGTTCCATCTTTTTATGACAAGATTAAAAGAAAAACAGAACCAATCAATATAACAGTGTAACTTGTCATTGTTCAGGCTATGTACAGTTTTGTTTATAATTTAAGTTTAAAGACAGACAGTCAGCTTTATTTCAATCATTAATTAAGGCTTATAAAACTATGATAGCACAAATACGGAATACAAGATGAACGACCACCAGTGGCACACATTATAATAATAATTAATACAATATAATCAGGACAGTGTTTTTACGAAACAGAGTGAAATTTACGTTAATTAAGAAAATATGCATAACAGCCACGACAAAACAAGCAAAAAAAAACACACACACAAATAAACAAACAAAATAAACAAGACGAACAAACGGATACGATCAGGAAACAAACACGATTAACGTGTACATCATCAGCTCATCATAACTATAAAATCTTATGTTTTGCAAAAATGTAAAACTAAAATATGCCTTAAAAGTACCTAATTTCTTATCATTTGGTTATTTTGTTTGGAATACACGACCTTCCCATTCTTTGAAAGGTACAGTAATTGGTTTTGCACACCTACCAGCCTCAGTATGTAGCTTGTATGAAGATATTCTTAGTCACAGGAGTAAAAAATAAAACTTACTAGTTTAGTTTCGAATAAATTGGTTGCTTAGCCTATGTTTCACAATGAAATACATCAGTATTCCCTGCACCCTGATATATCTAGACATTAGTGTATACCAAAGAACAATCTTTAACAAAGAACACCGGTTAACACTGGTGCTGTTCTGCTTCGTATTTCAATTTTGCATATACAATATGAACATATTTATTTATATTTGCTGATATGTAATTTTTTCAACCAGTTTTTAATAATACTAAACATATGAATTGTTGCTCTAATGGAGACACACCCTTATTACCGATAAATAGTCATTTTGTGTTGTATGCTTAAACTCATTAATTTCTTTGTTACAAAATTGCCTATGTCCTTTCTCCAATCATTTGCAAAGCCACATACTTGAATATAGAATAAAATAAGAATTCTTTAAATATTTGATATACACAGTGCATATACAATGGTAGGCGGACGAGTAAATAACTATATTTATTTAATTTTAATAAAAAAGAAACACACAGACAATTATGAAAATCTCTTAATGAAACTATTTGCAAAAATAAGAAAATCATTAAATTGCTTGGTGTTTAAGTCAGTTTGTAGAAATACGCTTTTCCCATGTAATCTCTATAAGAATAAAAGTATTTAAAATATCATGTTAAATTATATATTAACATTTGTTAAGCCTTACCTTTAAGTTTAACTCCGTTTTTATTTGTATACTGTAGTTTTCTGCAGTATTTATATGATACCATCTATTAATAGGCCATGACAAAGTATATTGATTTTTATTATACTACTTTTATTCGAGATTCTAATGTTTGCGTATTACTAATACATTCAAATAACGGGAAATATCACGGGGATTTTTCTTTTATAACGTTAAGAATACGTTAGGTACTTTTGAATAATTATAGTAGCTTACTAGTAATAGTTATTATGACAATTAATTAATAAATATATCATTTTTTATTCAAGTATTATGAAATTAATACGGAAGTTTATATTCAATGTCCTTCTTCGACTTTTCTGCTTAATAGTCAGGACCTTGTAGTGGTCCCAGTAAACTTGTAGTGGTCCCAGTAAACTTTTTTTCGGGTCCGGCAGTAAAGACATCGTTAAGCACGTTATGCAGGCAAAATGTCTTACGCATAGACCGATCAGTCGTCTTAAATGAATAAATAATAGAAAAATTATTGGGAAAATCCCCAACACTTTATCATGATATTGATATAATGTAAATCTGTACTGAATTTTAACACTGATGTGTATTTCATAATATTAAAGAAAACGACTGACATTGCCTTTAAACAAACACGGACTCATGAAACCTTTTGAAAAGGGAGATGACATTTGGATACGATAGTGTAATATTTGGAAACTAGGAGATGTATTTAAATATGACAATATAAAACACAAAACTTTTATCTGGCAAGGTGAGCTGAAGGCGAACCCGGTTAATTTCTTAGCCGACCTAGATATACTTCTTCCACCCACGACACCAACCTATTATTTTATTTATCCTGTTACATCGTTTCTTTTGTTTTTTACCAAGAAAAATAAATAAAGAAAATGTTAGCGCTAAATCGTTGAAAGTGTATCTAAAATACTCCGCCTGATCACATAGCCAGGTAATTGTTTATCAAAATTACGTGACCAACTGCCGTAGATCATAAAAAATATAAGGCAACTAGTTATTTGCTCGAAATTATAATAAGTAACCGGATAAATAACATTATTTTACGGAATTTCGTTAAGGCCATCGGCATATTCGCCTTTGAACGAAAATATATGAAACGCAAAAACACCAGATCGAGAGAGTACAATTACGAAAACGCAAAAACACGATAATGAAATGAGATATAATTTGGCGTTTTCG
This sequence comes from Cyclina sinensis, assembly GCA_012932295.1. Taxonomy (NCBI): domain Eukaryota; kingdom Metazoa; phylum Mollusca; class Bivalvia; order Venerida; family Veneridae; genus Cyclina; species Cyclina sinensis. The sequence continues at coordinate 13,415,252 of JAAONU010000014.1, read as the reverse complement.
TCGTCATAGTTTCGAGTTTTCGTCATAATAGTGCCATTATTTCACTTTTTCTTCATCTTTCTTTTGCGATTTCGTGTATTCGCGTTTTCTTCATCGTTCTTTCGAGATTTTCTCATTGTGGTTTCGCCTTTTCGTCATCGTACTTTCGTATTTTCGTGTTCCAGATTATTTCGTTTATAAGCAATTATCCTAACGGAATTGTACGAAGTTGTTCTACTGTTCTTCTATTCTGCTGGAGTTGTTCTTCTATTCTGCTGAAGTTGTTCTGCTATTCTGCTAGAGATTTTCTGCTATTCTGCTGGAGTTGTTCTGCTATTCTTTTAGTTTGCTAACTTCACGTCTTATCAATATTTATTTTAAAGCCCCACATCGTAGACAACACTCAGAGGCTGTCAATTTAAGCTTAGAAACCTTTTGGATCAGTCGTGAATAATACAATATTGTCAACAAATATAGTATTTAGAAACAATCTTTTTTCCATTAAACAATCAAAGTCAGGATTATGATGTATAGGAAGTGAGCAGTAACAGCAGTAGCAGTAGGCAAAACGTGAAGCCGGCAGAAGCAGTAACAGAAGTAGCAGTAGGCAAAACGTGAAGCTGGCAGTAGCAGTAACAGCAGTAGCAGTTAAGAAAACGTGAAGCTGGCAGTAGCAGTAACAGCAGTAGCAGTTAAGAAAACGTGAAGCTGGCAGTAGCAGTAAGAGCTGTAGCAGTAAAGAAAACGTGAAGCTGGCAGTAGCAGTAACAGAGTAACAGTAAAGAAAACGTGAAGCTGGCAGTAGCAGTAACAGAGTAGCAGTAAAGAAAACGTGAAGCTGGCAGTAGCAGTAACAGCAGTAGCAGTAGGCAAAACGTGAAGCTGGCAGTAGCAGTAACAGAGTAGCAGTAAAGAAAACGTGAAGCTGGCAGTAGCAGTAACAGCAGTAGCAGTAGGCAAAACGTGAAGCTGGCAGTAGCAGTAATAGCAGTAGCAGTAGGCAAAACGTGAAGCTGGCAATAGCAGTACGAGCAGTAGCAGTAGAATGTCTGAAAAGTCTCGAAAGTCGATTTTACTGGTCTGCGACTGTTTCTGACACTCTCGCGGACTTTAAAGAATTTTGATGCCAATCGGGAAAATTTCTTTTATAAGGTCTAGCGACCCTTTCGGGTCGATTTAACCGGTTTGATGCTGTTTTTGTCACTTTTGCAGATTTCAGGAATTTTGGTGCGAATCGGGAAAATGTCATTTTTAAGGTCTAACGACCCTTTCGGGTGGATTTAACCGGTCCGCCTCTGTTTCTGACACTCTCGTAGACATTCAGGAATTTTGGTGCCAATTGGGAAAATGTCATTTTTGAGGTCAAGCGACCCTTTCGAGTCAAGTTTACCGGTCTGCGACTGTTTCTGACACTCTCGCAGACTTTCAGAAATTTAAGCGCCTATCGGAAAAATATAATTTTTGAGGTCTAGCGATCCTCCCGGATCAATTTTACGGTCTGCAGCTGTTTCTGACCCTCTCGCAGACTTTCAGGAATTTTGGTGCCAAAATCGAGAAAATCTCTTTTTGATGTTAAGGGTCCATTGTTACGGTCTGCAACTGTTTCTGACATTCTTGCAGACTTTCAGGAATCTTGGTGCCAATCTACAAGGTCTAGGGACCCTCCTGGTACGATTTCACCGGTCTGAGACTGTTTCAAAAACTCTTTCAGAGTTTCCTACTGCTACTGCTGTTACTGCTACTGCCAGCTTTACGTTTTGCCTACTGCTACTGCTGTTACTGCTACTACCAACTTCACGTTTTGCTTACTTCTACTGCTGTTACTGCTACTGCCAACTTCACGTTTGATTAAATTTCTACTGGCAACTGCTACGCCGTACTGCTACTGCCAACTGCCTGTTAGTAAGATAATGCGAAATAGATGATAATGGTTCACTTTGTTTCTTACCAATAGCAGCATTAAATGTCCGATGTTTTCATAGAGATAAGACTGAACATTTTCATATATAGACTTGAGCATTTTAATACTTTTACAGCTAATAACCTGAAACAATAAGTTTTTTCTCGCAATGCTACTCTATTAACAATAAACAAATGCCAGTTTATAATTCACGAATGCTACATTGCCTTGAATAGTTAACTACAACCTTTTGAATAAAAGCTTTTAGTATGAATATTGCGTCAGAGAAAAAGAATGCCCACTCCTGAAACGAAATTGACAATCGTTGAACACGTGCTCACTTTCACAACATTTGTTTATACTGTTTCTTCAAAATATTGAATATATATTTGTTATATTTACAAGAGTAACACCTCTGTGGTTTGAACAATCGTTAATATCACCTTTCTTAAAAATTGGAACAAATAAACCTTTAATTCACAATTCTGGGTACATACCGCTATCAAATATATGATCATAGTACACTAATATAGTGATACAAACTATTTTGAATCAGGAAACTCGGTAAAAAAATATGGGTCATTACTATTACTGTTTTTAATGAGATACTTTTTTTATAAATGCATTCAATACTGATCACACAACGTAATTGACCAATGTTATCTATATTATCGCGAGAAGTTTGAAAATCTTAGCAAGGAGATAAATCACAGAAAATATTTTTCACGTATTTAAAAATTGCACAAAATATCATCAATTTTTTGTACTTCCAAACTCTCTTGATGAGTGCTTGCTTAGTTATGATAGATTATAACTTTCTTTATTTATATATCTTTTTGAAAATGCCAGATGGGAAGATTACGATCTATAAATAGAAAGATCTGTAGACAGTTAGAAGGTAATATATAGCAACTATCTTAACACTGTACATTGCATTTTCAGAACGAGTTTCATGCAAAAAAATGAAAAAATACATATCAGTCAAATATAAACAGACACCGGTAAACTTGAATTTTGACAATTAAGGAATTTCAAACATGTTTTATACTTTTTTGCTTCTTTTGTATATTATACATTGTTTATATATTTCGTATTCAATATAAAAAAAGTTTTCACCAAGGGCGAAACTTGCGTTCATGTTTGTCTATTTTCTAACCGCTTGGTCTTTTCTCTACGTAGAATGGCGAGGTTTCGCGAAAGAATGCAATACGAAAACTTGATCCGACATAGTGGTTGGATAAATGCGTCCGAAAAATAAGTTTTTGTAAACTTGTCTTTAGAACACAGCTCTTATTATCATAATTAAGCATCATGATTGCACAGCTAATTATGATACGTACACTCCTACAGGACTTAGTTTTTCATGCCAATGTACAGAAGTCTCGGCATTCTTATTGTTTCTTGTCATCTTCAAGCAGTTGCAGGCTAAATTAAATTTTTACATATTCAATAATAGCACTTTGACAGGATGGCGTTTTTTTCTTACTTAGTCTAGTGTAAGGCATTATGCATGAAACATTTTGATTGGATGTAATTTGGCTTTCAGATTTGAAATAATTGTCAACATCATTTAGGACAGAGAGGAGGTAAACTATAACATAATCAGTTAATTCATAGTGAATTAAACAATAACAAACATTTGCAATACAATCGCTAAAATAGATATTACATTTTCATTAAATGATATCCAAATAAAGACTATAAAAAAAAATTAAAAAAACAAAAAACAAAAAACAAAAACAAAAACACAACAAACAAACATTGGCATTCAGCAATATTTCAGCAGCACGCCTTTGTTTAAACTTTGTGATCCTGTGCTGATATAATCTATACAATCTTGTTCTTTGTTCTCGTAAAATCAAGTAATTTAAGCCAAATTACAGTCAGAACTGGAGCACCTGATGTAATAGGTCTGCTCAAACATGACTCTTTATCAACGTTTGATAAAAACAAAATTTCAGTTGAAACGTCAGTGATGTTAAAAAGACGAGCGTTTACCCCTCTTTCATTTAAATAAGGAAAGAAACTTCAATAAAAGACCATGAAATGGCTATTACATCAGTGGTAATTTCCTTGATTTGCAGGTACTGCAATATGACACTTGATAGATGATCTGTATTAAAGTTGCTCCGAACACGTGTACAAATAGCTCTGATCTATAAACTAATTCAAGTGTAACGTTAATGTACAGTCGATGAGAAAACAGCTATTATAGCTATCATTATCATATAATCCCGAGCAAGGTGGTTTTCTGTGATTTACTTAGTTCTTTATTGTTGATTAAAATGACTTGTTTCTACTGCTCTAAACATTGAACTAACTGAAACTTCACTTGCGTTTTTGTTCCACATCACAGAAAATTTCCTTTTTAAATTATGAAAATATTGATGCCAAGCTTAGGTTCATACAACCAATTTAGGACCTGTTTGAGATGGCATGACCGCACATAATCCAGTTTTTGTAGATATTGTCAAGACAAAAATCATATACAAGTTTTCTGAAGAATGAGAAAAAAATACGTAAATATATTAGAGGGTTTGTCAATAAACATCCATTTTTGTACATTTAGTCCTATAATAACATACTTGTACATCTTGTTATTAAAGTGGCACACGCTATTATATTGTCTAACAGCCACAAAACATTCAAATCTTATAAGAATTGAATTTTTGTAAAATGTTTGATAATTGTATGAGAACGTTATAATAGTCCTAAGTAAATATCCCTCGAAAAAGTCTCACCACTGGATAATGAAATTTCCTTACATCTTTTAAGTATTTGATAATACGACTTCTGTAATGTTAAATAAATTAAGCAGGTCCGTTCCCTCATTTTCAAATGAACTTTGTATCCGTTTATGGTGTTATCCTAATCAATGTAAATATTTCACAGACTGAGCAAATTAGGAATTGTCTGTATGTTGTTTTCACTTTCTTAGTTGAAAACATGTTCTATTTGCACAATGACACAAAAACCTGAAATGGTTTATGACTTTATTTCAAATATACGGAATTTTGTAACGGACACACTAAGTACTGCGAAGTTTAAAAGCTTCATTAACCTCATTTTGAATCAGGAACATTTCTAAGAATAATATTGTTTTGTCAGTAAAATTGAACTAAAATACATCAATATAGACTGCATGTTATATTACCGTTATACAACATTGTATTATGACTTAAGCATCTTAATATACTCGTATTTCATCATAGTTATTCTGACCCCAAACTTTATCATATTTCTTTGTGTTGTTATTTTACACAAGTAATTTTACCCTGTGATAATCATTCTTATCTAAATATTAAATAATAAACTTCTGAATTAAGTCAATTCTCAGTGGGGTTTTCTCTTACTTTTGAATAAGTTTATTTATATTACATATACTTCTGAATGTGTGTAAATAAAACACTAATCGAATAATATTTCAAGATTAGCAACACCAGATAGTAAGACTTCTATAATTGATAAATTGTCATTGATCTTCACAACTATTGCATTGCAATTAGAACAAAATACATCACAAATCGGTGTCTTGATTTCAATTACCTTTACTAGAGAAATATTATAGAAAAAAAACTCATTTTACAGACTTCATGCAACGTTTTAAGGTCTGTCAATAGATTGAAAATTGTTCAAGCTTTTTCCTCATAAAAGTAATAACAATATGCGTGTATATCTTATTTTATTTGGTTGGACAGTGTTGACATACAGAGAGTTAGCTAGACCTAAATAACTTTGAAGGTCCCGTTTGCTTTGGCGTAAATTAGTGGTGGAACTCTAATAAATCTTTTTACATTTCGAAAATGTAATTAGGTGAGTTATGTCAAATATATAGACAAGAAATGTTATGCAATAGCAATATACCCTTCACCTCTTGGCCGTAATTTTTACTACAGAACTGGAAATTTCAGAACTTCCACATTTATACATGGGCCAGAATTTACACTGGTGGATGTTGATCCTGCAATGCATCTGGAAAAATCAAACATTTTGAGGATCATGCCTACTGGAGCAGTATAGCTTGAAATAATCCAACCTTGTAGTTTTGTGATGACGAAATTGGACTTTGTTTTGTAGAAAGCACATTTGATTTCTGTATGATTCTATTGTTTCAAAATGCACTTTCTTTTTATGTCGTTTGTTTTTCTTTTCAGAAATGTATATATTCATTAAAACTTCATCTTGAGCGAAGCGTTAAACAATTTATCGGCAAAATTTGATACTGGTATGCAAAATGCGTGCAAATAATTAATTAATAAGTATCTGAATGAACCACTTCTTAAAGAAGCAGATTTTCATTACGTCAACCCTGCACAGCAGTCAGAACATTCGAAAATAAATAAGCAATAGTAATAGAAATGTTAGGATAAAGAATTAAGATTTCAGTAAAAAACAAAACGAGATAAAAAAATAACAAAAAATAAAACAAAACAATACTGTATCTCAATACATATCGATTTGTTTAATCTTATTTAAATATGTGTCTCCAATATTTCGAAAGGCACACGTCTTTCTGTTTTCTTTTTACATGAATGGAACCAAAACCATATAAAAATTGCAGAATGCAGTTAACCAAACATCAACTGTCCAGAAACTACTAGGTCTTTCTCCTGAAAAAATAAAGGAATTAAATATTTGTCCTGATGCAAAAAATTTTAAAGACCTTGAAAAAATGTCAGCAACCAGACTTTTCTTTATCAACACTTTCCTTTCTAAAACTTATTAAATTGATTGAGGATTAAATATTAATCAATATATGAGAATCAATAAATATTCTAAGTATTCACAATCTTTTTTCACAATCTCTTTATTATTAAAACTAGCATACTTAGATAATATAATGACTGACCCCAAATCGTTTCGGTGCGCACCCTGAAAACAGTAAACATTGGATTAAAGTAGAACTAACACTTAATACATACATGATCGAAATTATACCATTTGCGCCATTAAGTTTCTCATTCTTTATTCATTGAAACTTGAAAAGAAATATTTTGTTATGATATAGGAAACCTACTCATTAGAGGCAATCATCATGTATATTTTTACAATGCTTGTTCATGTGAAGATAGCGTTGTCACTTGAGTATAGAAATCTCGTTCAAATTTGTGCTGCATGTGCAACTTTAAGACATGAGGGGTAGCATGCGGATTTTCACATTGACCAAAATCATGGTAACTGTGACTTTAGATGGGTAAAACTTTCAGAATATTTCGTTGTGTAGATGTAAAACAACTAGTGACGTGATTGATATCCAAAGAAGTGGACGTCCAAGATATACTGACGTCCGAGACGACCGCTATTTTCTTAATCAAGCTCCCCGTAATACAGCACTGACGGCTACAGACCTTCAAGAACTCCTTCGAAATGTCAGAGGTGTTAATGTCTCAAGACAGGCCATCAGAAATTGCCTTCACTCAGACGGTCTTAACGCTAGGCGCCCTCAAGTGGTCTTGCCATTCTCAGCAAGGCATCGTCATAAATGTTTGGCCTTGTGTTGACAGCGGCATCGATGGAATAGTAACCAGTGGTCACGTGATGTTCAGTAACGAATCCAGATTCAACCTAGACTTTCGTGATGGTCGAAGAAGAGTTTGGCGTCGCCCAGGTGAACGTTTTACATATGCTGCTAGGGTTGCCCTCGACCGATATGGGGCAGGTCTGTTATGGTATGGGGTGGAATCACTATGACTACCAGAACACAGATGTGTGCCATGGCAGTGTGACTGGCCAGTACTACAGTGAAAACATGTTGATTCTGCATGTTGTCCCGTTTGCTCCTCGTCATGGCCAAGAATTCATCTTTCAGGATGATAACGTTAGGGCCCATAGGGCAAGACTTATCACTGAGTTTCTGGAAGAGCAACATATCCGTACTTTACTACGGCCAGCGATGAGCCCGGACTTATCACTTATTGAACATGTGTGGGACAATCTTGGAAAATGTGTCCGAAGACGTGATTCTCCACCCAAAACGTTACGTGAGCTCAGTGCGGCGCTGCAGGAAGGGTGGGACATAATCCCTCAACACACCATCAGTCGTCTTATTGGGAGTATGAGACGTCATTGCATAGCTTGTTGCAACAACAGAGGTGGTCCAACACGTTACTGAGGGCGTATAAAAATGATGACGTTAACGTAATGACTTTGGACCTGTTTAAAGAACCTAAAGATGTGATGAAGAAGTTAAACTTCCGATTAAAATGTGTGAATGAACCATAGGCACATATTACCATAGGCACTTATTTTCTTCTGTATCCCCACCGATCTTGATAGTGATATCTTTTCTAATCTCATCAGGAACTAAACATTAACACATCCCGTCATCTTTTTTTCCTCACGTCACTTATAGACAATGTGCTTGAACCATTTTGCTGATTCCATTATTTTTTGTAGCAACTCTTATTTTCACCTTTTGTCTGGTTTAAGTTTTGTGGATTCTCTGTACCAGTCTAGATTCGCTAGCGGTGAGTCCAGGCTAATGCCATTGCAAGTCAAGGACAATGTGTCCCCTGTCTTCAAATGAGTTCGCCCTTATATTTCCAAATTTGTAAAAAATGTCACAAAGACTTATTTCAGACATACATATCCTGAGAGTAAATCCATAATAGTTTACGCTTCGCTTATTAACTTCACTGGATTGCTAGAAAAAGAAATAGAAATGAATATGCAATATATAAATGTGTTAGTTATATTTACCATTTCTCATTAGTCAGATTTCGTTAGAAAATGACAGTCTGATGTTAAAAATTTTAATGTCATGAAGCATATTTTATTTAAATAAATTTTGATAGCAAGTTTTGAATGCCCAATATTTGACACCATTTATGTTCACCAAGATGGTAAAACCTACAAGTATATTCATCTTGATACTTCTCACGACATTCACTGAATTTTGTAGTTATATACACGGGTGTTCGCATTGACATTATATTTTACAACAACAGGTTCTGAAGCAGTGCATGCCGATATTATAAAACGTATGACTCCATTATTAGATATGAAAAGCGTAAATACTGCAGTTGTATTATAATACATAATGAAATATGCAAATATCTGAAAATTGTGTCTGTTGTTTTTTTGGGGTTTAACGCCGACTTCAACATCTAGGTTATATCTCGGCGGTCAGTCCACCTAACCGGTTTTCTTGGATAACTAACCAGTAATTACCAATTTCTCCGTAAGTGACTGACTACTGTTCCCACATGATTTACTCTGAATCAGCGGTGAGAGACAAATGAACATTAGACACAATGGCTGAGATCAATTGTCACGGAGAAATTTTGCCCTGCCCATGGGCCGAACCATCGACCCATGGATTACTAATCCATTGCTTTACCTATTGAGGGGCTAATTGTGTCTTGTTTGTTTTGGGGTTTAACGCCAATTTCAACATATGTTATATCTCGGCGGTCAGTCCACCTAACCGGTTTTCCTGGATAACTAACCAGTAATTGCCAATTTCTCCGCAAGTGACTGACTACTGTTCCCACATGATCTACTCTGAATCAGCGGTGAGAGACAAATGAACATATGACACAATGTCTTAGAACAATTGTCACGGAGAAATTTTGCCCAGCCCAGGGGTCGAACCAACGACCGATGGATTAGTAATCCAGTGCTCTACCTACTTAGCTAAGCGGGCGGGCTTAATTGTGTCTGTCTTAATGTGAAGAATTTATAAAAAGCAACAAAAACAGTAATGCATATCAGAATAACATACAAAAGTTCTCATTATTGATTGGAAATGTCATAAGCATAATAAATACCTCTTTTATTTAAACTCTGCGTACTAAGAACCTGTCTAGTCAATTAACATAATGTTTGAACAAACAGTAATTTACACAAAGGGAGATAATTCAAAACCAATGTAACGGAAATAGTTTTTATTAATTCAATGTCAGGATTGCTGAAACAACTCAAAGTACTGATAGTGCTAGACACGAAAGGACAAATATTCTCCATTTGACATATTTGGTATTGTAACAATATTGTCCTCTTAGAACTACTTGTTGAACGATTAATATGTCTAGGTTGTCAGCTGCAAAGTATAAACAAGATATAACGCAAAAATATTTTTTTTAAAACTTCTTGTAATGAAAAAAATGTCTATAGGACAAATAAAGTTTCGTAAGTGTTCATTTCTTGCAATCAGGTATTAAAGCAATGTTGTATATGAAATACCTGCATGAAGTGTATGATTTAAGTGAAATGCTACAAATCATTTCTGATTGTAATCAATAAATTAAACACACGAAAACACATTGTCTGTCTCATGCTGACTGATTGAAATCACCAAAACATATATCTGAAAATGCCACAATTTATATCTCAGCTGTGTATATGTATAAAGTAATATTTCTCTGGTCACCTTATCACTGAAGAAAAACAAGATACTGTTTCTAACGTTCGTGCTTAAATTTCTGATTCAGAGAGTCTAGAACCAATGTATTTATGTTGGATCTTGAGTCAAGTATGTCAATAAGAAATGTAGTTTCAACTTCTTCAAACTCTCGTTCCAAATTACTGTTGTCTATTTACTCTCAAACTCTATAAATGCTGCTACACGAGCTTCAGCATTTTGTTTCCTGAATAATGTCAGTCTTTTGTCAAATTCTAGCACCACAAACTCTTGATTGTTTCACCACACCGCAATTGATTGGTTCTTATGTGCTAGAAGTTTTATTCTGAGATTTCTTAGGTCAATACTTATGCTGATATCATATTTTTTATATATCAAGATAATGTTATGGTTTTGTTCACTTACTTAAAAACCACTTGCATTATGCTATTAAGTGCTAATGGGAGATCTTGATTAAGCGCTAATCAGAATCTACATGTTATATGACAGGCGAACGCCTAATTCACGACTATTAAAAGGAAAACACGCCCGCAAATGCTGTATGAACATCACGTTTTCCAGGAACACACGTAACGAGGGTCTAAAGAAATTGTATAGAAACCTTTTTTGTCTTAACGAAATAGAAGAAAAGTGCCTGCTCGCGTGATTTTGAGAGTCCTTTAATTTGTATAACTTAAAGGTCAGATCAGTCAGTGGACGTCACAATTTTGGCCAAGTCTTCATAGACATTGCTAGAATGTTTGTCATGGTGATTCCCGGATGCGTTATAAAATCGTATACGTAGGGTTCAAAACAAGGTTATAAGCTCAGATCTTTTGAAAATATTTTTAACACTCTTACATTCCTATATTTGCACATCACAAAACTATGACACATGTTGTTCAGATGATGTTCTATACGACGTTCTTGAAACTCGTTCACTAAGGTCAAAACTCACAGTTAAAAATCTTATCAAGTTTGAAAACAAGCGTGATCTCTTGTTAGAGCCTTTGTCTAAATGATCTCTTGTTAAAACCTTTGTCTAAATGATCTCTTGTTAGAACCTTTGTCTAAATGATCTCTTGTTAGAACCTTTGTCTAAATTATCTCTTCGATTAGTCTGAATTTGGCAACATAGGATCAAATATAAGTTCACCATCTTAAAGGAAAACCTATTGAATTAGTTTGTACTGAAAGTTTCCAAGTTTCAAATATTATTTTTTATTTAAACCATTAATACATGTTTAATATATGTGTATTACACTAACACGAAATTTGGACAATAATTACATATATCAAATAATTTCACAAAAATGCTAGGTAACTTTATAAATTGCTGGTAAAACTTTCGACTTTTTTATCAGTTTATATAAAAAGATGTCGAAAAAATTGCATGTATATCTATTTCAAAATTCTGAACAAAAACGAAGAAAACTATAAAAATATGCTGAACGCATTAAACAAGACCAGTACATTAAGATCTGTCTTAAAATGCGTTTTCCTTTGAATTTGTTTGGGAAAAATGAAGAAAACACTGCTTAAAAATGTATTTTTCTGTAACTCAGAGCTGTTGATTCCGCTAAGGAAGACGGCGTTTTGTATTGCTTTTATGCTGTGCATTACTATTCACTGCTCTGCGACGGCAACAGCCTGTAATAAAAAGCATGATGTTAGCACATATAATCTTATGAATATCACATTTTTACTTTTTTCATCACCACTATCACTTTTTGTTTATAATTACGTCTTTCTAGTATTACACATTCAGCAGCAGTGCCAGTGTAAAACAATTCTTATTGAAAAAGGAATGTCTTTGAATGACTTTTTTCAGGCCGAACTGCAAGTTTGTCATACTCACCCATTCAAACAATGCCGCAGTTGCTGAATTCACCGATTTAACTTGATCTTTGGTATATCTGGAAAGCAGCTCCATTGCTTTTTGGCGTGTTTCTGGGGAAATCTTTCCAACGTCGCAGTCGTGTATGCTTTTTAAGAAGTCTGCTTTACCAAGTATAGCCTTTACGTTCTTCCATCTCTGGATAAGAAAGACATGGTTATATCATTACATTATCTTTTAATTTAGAAGACCTGAACACGGAGATCGTCCAGATATTAATAGATTACTTCATAAATACTGTTATTTTTCATTTGGATAAAACTAAAGTCCGAAACTCAATGTATCGATGCTAAACACTAAGCATGTAAAAGAAGATATAGTTTTAAAAATCGGAATAATGGATCCATACCAGATCTCCCTCGTGCCCGAGCAGTATCACAGTTCCTGTGACCACATCTTTCACCGCTGCCGGAGGTTTAGCAAAGCTTTTGATTTCCGTGATATTGGCTTTGGGCATATCCGCTACAACTGTACTGTATTTAGAAATCATAGACATTCTGTCCTCCTCAACTGTGTGACTGTCAGAGCTCATTGTTTTAAGACTGTAAAGAAATTCAAAATAAAACTGATGATCAGTTTTCAGGCTTTTGAGTCTCTGTCTAACAATCAAATATAGCCTCACTCCGAGGGTAAGAATATATGAGAATGTGTTTGATCTATTTGTTTTCTTCCAGCTATGCTACGCGGTTTAAATTGCTGAGCACGATAATTGAAGAGGGGGATCAGCAAAAGTCTTGGATTGAAACAGATGAGAAGAAACTGTTTCCTTGACAACAATACTTTGAGCAGTGAGCTGTATGGAACGCCTGAACTGCCTCTATATGATGAATACTAGGTCGTCATATGGATGAAATAGTTTGTTATATGTAATTATTAGTTCGTGTTGTAGAAACTTTAATTCATTATGTAGATACAACAGTTTGTCATGTGCAATAATTAGTTCGTGATATGAAGAGTTAAGTTCGTTAATTAGATACTATAGTTTGTCATGTGCAATTATTAGTTCAGGATGTTTAAAGTTTCATTTGTAATGTAGATACAACAGTCTGTTATGTGCAATTTTGAGTTGCTATTGTACAAAGTTTAATTCTTATATAGGTAGAATAGGTTGTCATGTGCAATTGTAAGTTCGTGTTGTAACAAGTTAAATTTGTTAAGTGTATACACTAGCTGGTTTTGTCCATTTAGTAATCTGTGTTGTGCAAATCATAGTTCGTTATGTTTGTATCATAGTCTGTGATGTCTGTTTATTAGATTGTCGTGTACATGTACTGCTAAATGCACATCACCAACTATTGTGCCTACCTAATGCACAAAACTTCGTACAAGACGAACTACTTTTTGCACTTAACTCACTGTTATATCTACATGATAACGATTTAAAATTTGTACTAAACGAGTGCTAATTGTATGTAATAACTTGTTGTATCGACTTAGAAAACTAAACTTTATACAGCACGAAGTACTAAATGTACACAACGAACTATTGTTTCTACAACACGAACTAAAATATGTACAGGACGAGTAGCTGAATGTAATTAAACTATTGTATCTACACCGCGAACTACTTATTGTCCATGACGAACTTTATATCAACATCACAAACTAAACTTTTTACAACACAAACTACTAACAGCAACCAACTAGTACGTCTAAATAAAGAACAAATCTTTGTTTAAAGCGAACTACTAACTGCACAAAACTTACTGTGTTATCCACATAACGATCTAGCTCTTCAACAAAACGAACTACCAATTGTGTATAACTGGTGCATCTACATGACGAAACAGTTTTCATATATAGATGGTGTTCAGGCGTTCCACAGACCTGCCTTTTTTTGGATAGTAAGGTAAGATTGCTTGCAGGTTTACTAAATGATTTGTCTTTTTTGATAGTTGAAATTGCTGTTTTTCTTGATGCTTTTTCTGTCCGGATGTATCTATCGAGGCGCTGAGACGCTGTTAACCAAAACTCTCTTTTCCATGTTTATCTTTTTCATCAGGTACAAGATTATTAAAAAATGAATGCAATTAATGATTTCTTAATTTTTCACTCTAGCACTGTAAAATGTAAAAAAGAAAAATCCTTCTCACAACAATATTTCTACCGCATGCCAAAGTATTGTGATTGAAAAAAACATTGAGCAGTATATGCCTCGATCTTGTTTGTTTTTCGGGATTACAAAATCCAGTAACACATTTTTTATGAACAACAGAAACAATCAACATAAAAAATTTTAGTCTCTGTCCAGACTGTTGTACTATAGTGTTTATTATTAAAGTTAAAAGACATCCGGACAGTTTTATTTTAAACTTTAATTAAGGTTTATAAATCTATTATAACATAGATACTGAATACAAGATTTACGAAGAACATTGGCTCCCATCATGGAAATAATTAATACGATATAATCAGCACAATGTCAGTTTTACAACAGTAAATTTCACCATGTCACGACAAAATAAGTAAAAACAACAACAACATAACAAAATAAACAAGACGAATAAACGGAAGAGGTCAACAAACAAACACAATTAAAATGTACATCATCAGCTAATTATAACTATAAAATCTTATGTTTGCAAAATGTTAAACTACAGAACAGTATGTCTCTGCTTAAAAGCGTTATAAGTATATGTATGTGAATTTCTAATCCTTTGTTCGTTTTCTAAATTCAGCAGAAGTACCATAGATTTAAACATGTTTGACCTTACCATAGACATTCTCGGTTTTTAACGTTTCCTTAAATCTCATTATCTTTTAATGTTAGGCATACACGCCTTTACCTCTCCGAAAGGTACAGCAACTATTCGTGCCCACTTACCAGTCTTACTATGTAGTTTGGTGAAGATATTCTAGATCATATAAGTAAAAAACAAACCTTACTTTTAAAGAATCAAGGTAAGACTAGAATCTAAAAGATTAAACACTTCTTTAAGATAAAATTCAGTCAAATTATTTAATCTTGAGTTTTAGTTTTCAATAAATTTGTTTAGCCTTTGTTTGACAAGATATAAAATTATATATACTTTGGTATACCCATGCATCAGTGATTCAAAGAATACCAATTACAAACACATAGGTGTTGTTTGTTTTTCAAAATTGTGTTTATAATATGAAGAGATGCCCCAATTAACGATTTGCTATGTTTAACCCAAAAAATTGTTATAACAAGATTGCCTATGCACTTTCCCTTTAGAAACATCATTTGGAAAAATCACATACTTTACTAAAATGAGATAAAACGGCTAATATACGCGGTACGTACACAGCTGTAAGGGAATAGGTAAGTATTTTAGCATAAGATATAGAGAAACATTAAGACAGATATGAAAATCTGTTATGAAACTATTTGAAAGAAATAAGAATATATTTTCGCTTGCTTAGTAAGTCAATTTGTAGAGAAAACGCTTTTCCAGTACATTTCTGAATAAATTATATTATAAAGAAACATGTAAATATTATATTAACATTTGTTTAGCCTTACCTTAAGTTTAACTCCGGAGATTTTATTTGTATAAGTAGTTTTCCGTAGTATTTATATAGATCATTTATAAATAAGTCATGACAAATCATATTGATTTTTACTAATCTACTTTTATTCAAGTTTCTTGTGTTTGCGTATTACTAATACATTTAAATAACGAGAAATATCACGGGGATTTTTTCTTTTATCACGTTAAGAAATTTTAGCGTCAAGTACTTTTGAATATAGTAGCGTATTAGTAATTATGACAATAAATTGATAAATATTTGATAAATATATCACTTTTTATGATCTCTTAAGCTTGTTCGAAATCCTATCTATAGATTCCCCTATGCAAGTATTGCTAGCATTTACATTACCTACATTTAGTTTTTTATATTTTCTATTTCTATATTTTTTCTTTTAACCATGACTCTTTTTTCGTATTTCTTTGAAACAACTGAGCATCTTTCCTAAAACTTTTATTCCCAGTTTTTACGGAAAAAACGGCTAAAAATAGTTTATAATTATGCAAGTAATAAGGTAGTCTTTATTTAGTGTCACTCTTGGCCTTTTTTTTAATTTTGCTTAAAAGTCGGGACCTTGTAGTAGTCCCAGTAAACTTTTTTCGGGCCCGGCAGTAAAGACAACGTTAAGCACGTCATGCAGGTCAAAATGTCTTACGCATAGACCGATCAGTCGTCTTGAATGAATAAACTATAGAATAATCAGAGGGAAAATCCCCAACTCTTTATCATGATATTGGTATAATGTAAATCTGTACTGAATTTTAACACTGAAACTTTTTCATAATATTAAAGAATACGACTGACATGCTCTATTGCCTTGAATAGTTTACTAGAACCTTTTGAATAATTGCTGTGAGTAAGAATATGGCGTCAGAAGAAGAATGTCCAGCCCAAAAACTAAATTGTCAATCTTTGAACACGTGCTCACTTTCACACCATTTGTTTATACTGTTTCTTAAAAAGTATTGAATATATATATTTGCTATATTTACAAGAATAATACCTCCGTGGTTTAAACAATCGTATATATCACCCTTCTTAAAAATTGGAACAATGACCACTTTAATTCACGACTCTGGGTAGATACCACTATTAAATATATAATCAAACATCGTACACTTATATAGTGATACAAAATATTTTGAATCAGGAAACTCGGTAAAGAAATCCGCGTCATAACTATTGTTGTTTTTAATGAGAGACTATTTTTTCATAAATTTATTCAATACTGATAACACAACCTAATTGATCAATTTTATCTATATTATCACGAGAAATTTGAAAATCTTAGCAAGCAGATGAAACGAAGAAAGTATTTTCTGACATATTTGAGAAATAATATACAAAATCACCAATTTTCCAATCTGAAAACATACTACTACTTATCACTACATACAACTACATACCACTACATACTACTACATACCACTACATACAATTACATACCACTACATACTACAACAAACCACTACATACTACTACGTACCACTACATACTACTACATACAACATACTACTACATACTACTACATACCACTACATACCACTACATACTACAACATACCCCTACATACCACTACATACTACTACGTACCACTACATACTACTACATACAACATACAACTACATACTACATACCACTACATACTACTATATACCACTACATACTACTACATACTACATACCATTACATACTACATACTACATACTACTACATACTACTACATACTACTACATACCACTACATACTACTACATACCACTACATACTACTACATACCACTACATACCACTACATACTACTACATACTACTACATACCATTACATACCACTACATACTACTACATACTACATACTACTACATACCACTACATACAACTACATACCACTACATACTACTACATACCACTACATACCAATACATACTACTTAATACCACTACATGCTACTACATACCACTACATAGTACTACATACCACTATATACTGCTACGTACCACTACAACTTCAATTCGAAATTAATTTTTTGTACTGCCAAATTCCCTTGGTGAGTGCTTGCTTAGTGATTATAGTTTTTAACTTTAATTACCTATCTTTTTGACGATGCAAGATGGGAAAATTACGACCTATTTATATATGTAGTTACAGGGTAACACATAGCAACTATTAAAACACTATACATAGCATTTTCAGAACGAACATTTATAAAACTTCAAAACATCACATATTATTTAACATTGTGTTTTGGAAAACTTACTTATCAGTGAAAAATATTATGCATGAAATGCTTTGACTGGATGTAATTTTGCTTTCAGATTTGAAATAATTGTCAACATTTAGGACAATGACCTCAGTTGGCACCGCCAAAAAAAGAGGCAAACTATAACCTAATTAGTTAACTCATAGTGAATAACACATTGGCAAACATTTAGAATACAATCGCACAAATAGAGATTACATTTTCATTAAATAACATCCAAATAAAGGATTTCAATAAATACACCATCTGCATTCAACAATATTTCATCAGAAAGCCTTCGTTAAACTTTGTGATGCTGTATAGATATAATCTAGAATATTTGTTCTTTGTTCTCGTAAACTATTTTAAAAATTCGTTTAAAGCCAACTATAGTCACAACTGAAGCACCTGCTCCAGCATCTCTATCTTCATCAGTGGTAATTTCTTTGATTTGCAGGGACTGCAATATGATACTAGATAGATGATCTGTATTTAAGTTGCTCCAGGCACATGTGTCTGTTCTATAAACTAATTCAAGTGTACGTTAATGTAAAGTCAGTGGGAAAACAGCCATCATAGCTATCATTATCATATGTGATTTACTTAGTTCTTTATCGGTGAATTGCAGTTTTACTCCAACTGTTCTAAATACTGAACTGACTGAAACTTTACTTCCGTTTGTGTTTCAAATTGCAGAAGGTTCTTATTTCAAATTATTAAAATAGAATGAACAAACCTAGGTTCACATTACCAATTTTGGGACTAATTTGAAACGTCATGATCATATATAATAGATTGTTTTTTAGATATCATCGACACAAAAATCATATACAAGTTCCAGAATGAATTCGAAAAAAGGGGTACAAATATGAGAGGATTTGTCAATGAACTTTCATTTTTATACATTTTTTCGTATAATAACCTACATTTTTAAAGTGTTTGTTAAAGTGTAACATACTGTCATATTGTCAAATAGCCACAAAAGCATTCAGATATAAGAACTGAAATCATGATAAAGTGATGTTAAGGTAATTGAATCTAAACGTTATAATATTTTAAGTTTTGGAGTAAAAATGAAAAGAAAATCTGAACGGTTACAGGTGTTATATTTACAGATTGTGCCCTGCAATGTACTGAGCGAGTATGCCCGATCTGATGTGAGGTTCTGTTTTTTATGAAGTTCAATTCTTCATATATAGTATGACTTAATGCTTTTACTGGATTTGGAAACCTCTATTGGTAAGGCTATTTTCAATGATAATAATAAACATAACGATGTTTTAAACATAATATTTGAACAATATATATCTGTCATCTGATCTGTGTTTGTTTGACAACGGAATTTTTAATCATGTAGTGATTCAAATTATCTAAAATATTGACAGTGTTTGTTTAATGACGTCTTAAATTACGGAACAATGACGGCTTGGACACCATTGCGATTTAGAAAAGAGGAAGTGTTTGTCATCTCGATTTATATTTTGTTCACAATAAAATTAGTGTCAATTTCAGACATTCCGGGTGGACTTCTTAAGTGCTGTGGAACAAAAAAACAATACATAAAACACTTGATGCAATATATTTCAAAATGGCATATAATTTCTAATTTAAATAATCTTATTGTAAGACTGTTATGCAGTGTCCTGTTTAATGCACGTAAGTAGGCGAGTACTCAGTAAGTATCTCTTGAAAAACTCTCATTACTAAATAATAACATGTCTTAAAATCTCTGAATGTTGATGTATTTTAATGATAAGAATTATGTATCGACTTAGATAAGGTTTCACTGACAGAATGGCTCACAGTCACGTAAAACGGCCTCAGGTTTAAACGTCCTCGTTTTGGTTAAAACGGCTTCACTTTCAGATAACGTACTGGTCAAACCGGCCTCACTATTTTTTTAGTAGATGAACCAGGATTGAATTAGATTTTCAAAACATTATATTATTGTATAATTATTTCTTGTTTTCTTATGTTGAGGAAAACGTTATAATTTACACATTTTACGATCGATTGTAAAGATAAGACTAATATTATACTAAGGGAAAAATTTTCCGCAACTCGCTCAGTTTCTTATAAAAAAATTCCAATCGAAAATACTTCAAATTCCTTCGGAAAATATATTAATTTTGATGTATATTAATGATTTATATTATTTTTATTACTTTAAATTACACTATTCATGAAATACAGCCAGATTCCGGTGAATATCCGTATGCGAAAATTTTCCGCAACTCGGCGATTTTCAGACTCGTATAAAATCTTTCCACTCGAAGATACTTCAAATTCCTTTTGTTAATACGCTAAATATATTATATGTTAATAAATGATGATGTATATCTTTCATACCTTTGTCGTATGTATGAAATATAGGTCGATTCTGGTAATGCAATGTCGATTCCTGTAATAATGGTCGATTCCGGTAGGCTAGTTAATATTGTATCCATTTAGTGTAGCGTGATACCGGATATAATGTGATAATCATCCCATCATCTTTTGGTCGATGAAAGCAGTTAACTGATTTACAATAATATTACTGCGCAAAATATCAGTCTAATTAGCACAGGTATATCTATTTCAATCAACTAATTATTGTTCGTACATTTTCTCACCTTTTCAGGTGTGAATGATTGGTTAGAACAATACAATAGGCCGAATCAATTAAGCTGGTCAGTTCCCTCCAGAATATTTTGGGTGATAATATTAATGTCAATTTAGACAAACTCCGACTAACATCTTACTCGTCGCAGATTAAATCCGACTGACAATCTATCAATCATGGAAATAAAATAAATGTAAGAAAGCGCTAAATAAAATTAACGAAAACCGTCAAACAGGTAATAATCATATTAGTGTACTACAAATATTCTGTTAACTCAATACATAACTTCGATATTTTTACACATTTGAAAACATCAATTTTGTTGCTGAAGCATTACTTAAAAGACAATACACCCAGTTTACAAGGTAAGCAATAAAATGTTAATGTAGGTCAACTAAACAATATAGCAAAAATGATGTAAGACATTATTAATCCTGAACTTAGGTTTCTATTAATAGGACCTAATTACACTACCGTTATCATCTGTTATTAATTAGTGGTTTAGCTCACCTGAGCTTAAATACGTAATGGTAATCTTGAGTGGTTGTACTATGTCCATCGTCATGTGAACATGTTCCATTCGTCAACAATTTGCTTTTAATTCCACCTCCTCCTGTACCATTGGCTTGAAGCTTATGAACTTGGCCGGGATGTTTTTAAGTTATATAAAGACATATGATCCATGCAGAATCTAGATTCTATAGAATATTCGAGGAAAATATGCTTTAAATCATACCGCCTTTCAGAGCTCTGAAATATAGTGTACGTCACTGTCTAGTGGACTTGTACTGTTCAAACGTTGCCCCAAGGCCACAAACAACATACGTTACATAATTAACGCAGAAAGATATCGGGACATCTTTGTTCCTGCACTGTCTAAAACGATGAACTTTGGTATGATGCACTGTCTGTGAGATCTTATCTAGGACTGTTCTATTTTTCTCTAAGGCCATTTACTGCCTTAACAAATTGGTCGAATGTTAAGATAAAATTATTCAAGAAACATGTTCGAAAATATTGTTGTCTGAAAACACAAGGTATGTAGACAAGTTTTTTTATAAAAGTTTTTGTATAGGCTGTGTCGTCTTATAGAACTCTACCAAGAATAATTTAAATTATGCCTAGGGTGAACACGTCTCGGGGAAACCCTTCCGAAATCCTTTTGTCATTAATCGAACAGGGCTTAATAGACCTCTACGCAGATTATTGGGTATTCCCCAGCGCTTTTAACTGGCATCTCGATGCCACACGTTTTAAATATATCTAGCTAAAGGGAATATTCAGCAATACTGAAACTTCGAGATTTGCTTTCTGAAATTTGACATGTTGAATTAGCAGACATTTATCAAGATTCGTCAGTATCAGCCTAATGCTGTTGATGACATGCTTAATTTAGAAATTCTTTAAACCAAAACCAAAGACATTTGACATTGGAATGCTTCTACACTGAATGGAGTTCCATAACACTGCAAAGTTTATCCGAGCAATTGTACTAAGTTGAGCGATCCTGGCCTGGTT
The DNA here is from genome assembly GCA_012932295.1 of Cyclina sinensis. NCBI lineage: Eukaryota > Metazoa > Mollusca > Bivalvia > Venerida > Veneridae > Cyclina > Cyclina sinensis. The sequence goes on along the minus strand of JAAONU010000014.1, from coordinate 13,393,283 downwards.
GTTAGTATTTAAAAATTTCGCGGATCTGTTTTATTATTTGGTTTCGTTTATAATCAAGACGAAACTTTAAAAAAAATAATATAAAAGAATAAATCTAAAATGGATACAAAATGGTTAAGTGTGGTGGTCATTCTAAGCGTAGCAGGTAAGTAGGTCAAATAAGAAGTTCAATTTTCGTCCACATTACGGAGTAGGTAGACGGAAATTTAAAGCAAAAAATTTACGAATTTTTGAAGAAGGTGTCTCATCTGAAAAGGCTTTATTTTAAAAAGTCTACATCATTTTAATGTAGAAATGATTAAATCTTTTTGATCCTATTGTTTGTCTCGAAGAAAATAATCTAATTAACTAATTAATCTAATTAACATATTGTTTTGTCAAAAAATAAAATCGTAAAATGACCTTAAGGTAACAGAAAATAGAAAAATTACAAAAATGTTTTAGGAATTATTCAGATTAGTAAAATAGATTTTTCTTTTTTTCATCTATATTTTTGCTATCTCTTTTAAATTTGTATCTGATATTGACACAGGGTTACAGTATATTAGACAATTCACCTGGATTGTTTCAAATTTCAATAAGCAGTATCGATTCACGGCTGCAACATTATTACTTTTTAAGGGTAACATATCTGAAAAGTGAGCTTCGCTTGCATCTACTTTTGTTTTAACATCCTAGCAGCTACTCGTTACATTTATTTTAAATTTTGATAAAGTCTTAAACTGGTTAGGTAAAATAAACCTTAACTGAGTATATTAAACAGGTTAGCGCCAGATAAACATGCCTGAAGGGACGAATTCTGTTCTGACGAAGGTAGTCTTTGTATGTACAATTACCGGTTATTCCTTTTAGTGAATAAATGTCAAAGCATTGTTACATTTCCTGTCGACCCTGTATATCCTTACAGAAACATCATACTTATTGCCATTTTCCTAAATAGAAAATATGAGACAGAAAATGAGAGTTATCTGTCAACGGCTATTCTCACAAAATGGAAATGGAGAAGAAATGTATGCCGAAAGTAAAAGCCAGTATGTTTCACTCGTGTTTATCTTTTAAAAATCATTACCGGTGTCCTCCTTAGTCACCTTCCAATGAGCTTTGCTAATGTTCTTAAGTCTGTCAGTCCTGTTTGCCCAGTTGTTTGTCGTAGCATTTGAGTGTGAGCGATGTTTATGAAATGCACAAATATATTCAAACATACATATATTCATAGACAGATTATGTTTCCTCGAAAAGCGAGGTGGGCTTTTCGTACGTGCATCTGTCTGTTTATTTGTCCGTCTGTCTGTATGTCTGTCCGTCAGTCTGTCTATCTCACCCTTTTTAGAAGTATAAAAGCTGTAGTGATGTCAAAGTTTTAAAGTTAAAACAAACAGTGTAAAATTGGTTGATGGCTAAATTCTGTGGCACAAAAATTATTCTTGACACCGTAAAAATCTATTTGAACGAAGATAAAGATGATCTGAATGACTGTGTCCAAAAGGCTTGTGTTTTTGGCTACACACTTATACAACCATAATACATGTGGTGTAGTAATACTCAAAAACTTATTTTCTGTTTATATGATAGGCTTTGTTCTTTGTGGCGGTTTCTGCAAAAAGGTACTGATGGAATATTTTACTGCAAATGCAACCAACCCCTTACGGCCGGACCAAGCTGCCACAAATTGTCTTGTGTTTGTTAATTCGTCATTTTCATTCTGATATCAATTGCTAAATGACTCAAGTACTCGTAAATAGTTTATGATTTTTTTTCAGATATTTGTATTTTTGAAACGGGCATACTGCTCCAAATGTTAAAAGGTTCATTAAATTCATTTTGAAATTATGTAAGATAAATTCTGGAACATTTCTCAAAATAATATTGTTTTGTTGGTGAACTTGGGCTAATAAACATAATATAGCCTGCATGATTTATTACCGTTTTGCATTATTGTATTATGTTTTTTTTCTACAAATGTGTATCTAAAATATTTTTCATCATATTTATCTCGAACCTAAATTTTATCGTAATTTTTAATTGTCATGTTACTATTATTTTGTGATAATCATTCTTATATTAATATTATATGATAAACTTATAAATAGTATCAATTGTCTATGTAATTTGATTACTTTTGAATAAGTTTCTACACGCACTCGTTTAATTATTGTGAATGTTTGAGAATAAAGCAAAACAGACAGTATGGCTTCTTTGTTTGATAAATTTCATCGATCTTCACACATGTTGCACTGCAGTTCGAACCAGTATACATCACACAGTCGGTTTTATAATTTCTTTTACCTTATTTATTTCATGTTTTTTCCTCATGAAAAGTTAAATAACTTGATTGTAAATCTGATCTAAAGTTACTTGGTCGGACAGAGTTGAGATATGTAAGAATTACTCTTTTTTTTAATATAAATTTCAGTCATATGTTTGTTTTACAGGAAGTACGATATAGAGATGCGGGTGTCAAGAGGACAACAATAAGGCCATTCATTGCCTAACCTTTTCGCCCTTTAGTGCTATTTTTTATGTTTTATATGATTAAAATCTCCAGTGGCTACAGTTTTGCCACTGATCGTTCCAAAGTGGTAACCCCACGAGTTCTCATGTTCGTTGTTTGTGGTGTCTTTTTTTAATTGATCTATATATAAATTTATTTTATCTTTTCCTATATTTTTTTACTGTATGGGTAGATTGTTTTTTGACTTTGGTTTTTCCTGATATGCGTTTTCCACTTTTCACATTTTTAATTTTTTACTACAGAATTTGAAAGTTAGAACTTTCACAAATATACATGGGATAAAGACATTAGTCAGAATATGTACAGATGGATGTTGACCCTTGTGATGTTGCAATCCTGCAATGCATCTGAGAAAATTCAACGTTTTGAGAACTTTTACTTCGTGCCTACTGAGGCAGTATGGCTTGAAATAATTCAACCTTGTAGTCGACTGAAACAGTGAGTTGACTTTTTACAATTGGCCAAGGAGGAGATTGTAGAAATAATAACTGGAACATGTGTGCACCCTTTCGAACACGCAAAGCATAATTTAAGTTTCAAATAGCGTTGAAATGATTATCAGTTTGATGACTGAACAACTGTTTAAGTAGAATAATTGAAATTCGATTAAGTAAGTGTTATATGTCCTGGTAAAAATTTATTAGATAACTAAACTTGCTCTTTTTACCCACAAAAATAAATACAAATGCGTGTCTGAACCGTTGGAAGCATAACAAACATCAGACGTATTTGTACTACTTTGCTTTGGCAAATAACTTGCAACGGTATATTGATATGAAACTAATAAAAATGATTGAGCGCGAAATTTGTAACTCAATATTACGTAATATTTCAGAAAAAGGGAAAACTTCACTATTTCTAAGGGAAGAATATTTCATTTGTTGAACTACAACTTTTGAACAGTGTATACTTAGAGTTTTTATATTAATGAAATAAAAAAAATTCTGTTCAGAAAAAGAGCAACATAATCATGACTGAGTTACAACTGTTTCACACACAAAAAAACAGCAATTTCATACCAAACGCTTTTTGTGCGAAACAGTTATAACTTGAAATACAACAGTATTGTAAGTAAACAAAAAAGTGTTTTCTATTTTTTGCAGTAGTTGTGTAACCTTTTTATATTCCTTTTTGTAGAGTTTATGCCTTTAATACTTCAGTGCTTGATTTTGATTGGTCTGTTCATTCGTATATCTCTGTTGTATATCTGATAGTTTGTATACCATATAGTACAAGAGTTGTCTTGCGTACGTTGATAGATGTAGATATTAAAATGTTTGAGTGATTAGCCATTGTGTTGTTTATTTTATTATAAAGTACACTCGGACACTACAAAATGGCGACGAGGATGGGATATATGTGATCGATTAAATTGCGATCGGACATTGGATTAAATTCCGTCAATATTGGATTAAATTCCGTTATTTTATGAAAGATTAAATTCCGAGATTCTCTAATTTTCTTTGTTCAGAATCTGTTTAGTAACAATGGCTAAAGCGTTATCAGTACCGAGTGTTGAGACATTCCGAATGGATGCGGACAGTTCAAGTCTTGCAACAAGATGGGAAAGATGGATGAAATCTTTCCAATATTTCGTTACGGGTTCTGGTGTTACGGACAACACTCAAAAACGGGCATTACTTTTACACCTTGTGGGTCCGGAAGTACAGAGAATATTTGAGACTTTGGAGGATAGAGGAGCTGACGACGATTATGACCAGGCACTCACATGTTTAGAGGGTTATTTCAAACCAAAAACAAATGTAAACTATGAAAGACACAAATTTAATTCAGCCAAACAAAAGGACGGTGAATCGATACAAGAGTTTTCAACAAGACTAAAACAATTTGCCCTTTCGTGTGAATTTACGGATAGAGACGATAGAATAAGAGACCAATTAGTAGAAAAGTGTGTTTAGTCACTTTTAAGAAGAAATTTTTATGTGAGAAGAACTTAACATTAGATAAAGCGTTAGAACTTTCAAGCATTTATGAAAGAGCACAGGACAGTAGGTCTAAAATTGAAAATAACACAAACCGATCAGGTCAGCCGCCCACCGAAGAAAGCGCGTTACGTGTTAAGGAGAAACGGAAACGCAATCACGAACGACGACCTCCTCCGACGAACTTTGAATGCTGGTCTTGCGGCCGCAGAGGTCACAAGTCAAAGGATCCTGTTTGCCCCGCGAAGTGCCGCCTGTTCGAAATGCTTACATTCAGGACATTTTACACGGAAATGCAGAAATCCCCGTAAAAATCGACAAAAACCACAAAAAGTCAGAAATGTAGATTCGGGTGACAATTCTGATAATGATTATTCATTCAATTTGAGTGGCGACAAGCTTTAAAACATAAGAGTAACTGTGGAAATAGGGACGGTTCCGATGAGCATGAATATCGATTCTGGATCTACGTGCAACATAGTTGATAAAAATACATGGGAATAAATAAACTCGCAGAAAAACTTACAATGTTTATCCCATGAAAAGACTGACAGAAAAGTTTTTGCTTATGGGACCAGCGAACCTCTGAAGTTAAAAGGGACATTCCGTGCGAACATCAAGTCAAATACAGTGGAACTACATGATGTTGAATTCATCGTGCTCGACGGCAAGTCAGTCCTTGCTTGGAAAAGATACAGCTATCCAATTGGGTGTTTTACGTTTGGGTGCACAAGTGCGTAGCCATGAGACAGATATTGAAAGACAATATCCATCAATTTTCGATGGAATTGGTAAACTTAAAGACTTTACCCTTGAAATTCCGATTGACGAGACTGTTAATCCCGTGATCCAACCAGTGCGCCGTATTCCCTACCATCTTAGGGAAAAACTGGAACAAAAACTACAGGCCCTCGAGTCTGCCGATATCATTGAGAAGGTTGATACTCCTAGCAGATGGGTGAGCCCTGTCGTGATTATTCCCAAGGGCGATGACATTAGATTATGCATTGATATGCGAGTGCCTAACACAGCCGTAAAACGCGTAATACATACAATCCCGACGATTGACGACGTTTTACAGGAGATGAATGGAAGTAAGGTGTTTAGTAAACTAGATATCCGGATGGCGTATCATCAGCTTGAGTTATCTCCTGCCTCTCGTGAAATAACAACATTTGTGACACACAACGGTCAGTACAGATACAAGCGTCTAATGTTCGGCATTTCATGTGCGAGTGAAATGTATCAAAATGTGTTACAACAAATCTTGCTGCCATGCAAGAATGGCAGAAATATCATGGATGATATTATTGTTTATGGGGAAACACAGGAAATACATGACCAGTGTCTTAAGAAAGTTATAGATGTGTTATTCAAAAGTAGATTTACCTTAAATCGTGAAAAGTGTAAATTCAATATGTCAGAAATAGTGTTCATGGGTAATTTGGTCTCAAAACACGGTGTGGGTCCTTCAAAGGTAAAAGTTCAAGACGAACTCGATGCGCGTCCACCGAAAAACGCGTCAGAAGTCAGGAGTATCCTAGGTCTAGTAAACTTCAATGCACGATACATCCCCGATTTGAATACAAAATATCAGAGCCCTTACGGCGTTTAACGCGTAAAAATATCCCTTTCCAGTGGGGTATAGACGAAGAAAACTCATTCAATGAGTTGAAGAAACGGCTAGCTCGTGCCAAAACACTAGGTTTCTTTGATAAAAGCGCGAAAACAGCTTGTCTGTGATGCTAGTCTCCAAACTCAAAGGGGTGCACAACGTGTCAGAAGCTGCGCAAGTAGAAGTTTGACGCCAACAGAAGCAAAATATTCCCAAGTAGAACTTGAGTGTTTGAGCTTGATAAACGGTATAGAACGTTTCCATATTTATTTATATGGTACTGAGTTCGAACTCCTGACTGACTGCAAACCGTTGCAGAATATGTTTGTACCACGCGCTAAACCTTTCAGCGAAATTAGAACGCTGGATCTTACGCATACAATCTAACAAAGTCAAGTTCGCCACATCAAAAGAAGTGACAACATTAGTGATTGTCTTTCAAGAATGTGCAAACAAAAAACGGAACCGGAAATGACAGACAAATGTTCATTTCTGGCAGACGACGAGTATGTCAAATTCGTAGCAAGAAGCGCCACCCCGCAAGCAATTACAACGCGCGATTTTGCGAAAGCGTCACGTTATGATGCTGCAATGGTAGCATTACGTCACTGTATCGCGACAAATAACTGGGAGAAGTTACCATACCCTGAGTATTTCCCAGTGAGACATGAACTCACTTCGGTCGGTTTTCTAGTACTGAGCGGTACCAGAATTGTGATACTTAAGGATCTAAGAGAGAGAATCTTAGAAATTTGTCATGAGAGCCATCCTGGCATCGTTGTCATGAACAAAACTTACGAGAAACAGTATATTGGCCGAAAATTGATCAACAAGCCGAATTACACTGCAAAACGTGTTTTGGTTGTCAACTCGTTTCACGACCAACAAATCATGAGCCAATGCAACATACCGAGTTACCCCAAGCGGCGTGGGAATATATAGTGCTCGATTGGCTTGGTCCGCTTAATTCCAAGCATTACATTTTGACATGCATTGATTATTATAGCCGCTTCATAGAGATAGGAATTCGTGCATCGCCTACTGCTGAGAGTGTAGTAAAAATACTACGCCCTATTTTCTCACGGTTCGGTAACCCGATATGCGTTCAAACAGACGGTGCTACTTGTTTTACAAGTTCAGTGTTTCAAGAAAATGGGATTACATTGAGAAAAACAACAAGTTTTTGGCCATCGGCAAACGGCGAATAAATAGAAAGACAGAATGTATCGCTGTTAAAGCGTATCAAAATAGCACAAGCTGAAAAACGCGACTGAAAAGTTGAACTACAGTCGTATCTGTTAATGTATCGTTCAACCGCTCACACCGTAACCGGAGTGTCACCAGCAGAAATGCTGTTTAACCGCAAAATAAGGTCCAAATTGCCTAACATATCACAACATCGTTCCGATTTTCACATAAGAGACCGTGACTCAGAGCATAAAGAAAAAGGAAAGAGCTATGCAGACGAACGTCGCGGAGCGCGAGAATCGACCATAGGACCGGGCGATAAAGTTTTGTTAAAAAAGCATCAGAAGCAAAACAACCTAGATACAAATTTTGAGCGGGAACCTTATGTCGTGACTGAAAGATATGGGAACGCGGTAAAAATCGAAAGAAACGGCGTGAAATATAAACGTAATATCATAGCTGTCAAAAAGCTGAGACAGAAATCTAGCACATCCTTTTCTCAGACCACACAGCCGCAGTCAAAAACAAATGAGACACAGACTCATGTTATTAACAAATCAAGGCGTAGAACAACAAAGCCGATTAGGTACAGAGACGATAATTAAAGTTCATGCCATTTCTGCTGTTGATTTAATTTAGTATGGGTGCGTATGTCAGCAATTTTAATGTTTGAAAAAAAATGAAACGGAAATGATTGGTGTGTTTGTATTATAAAATAATGAAAATGGAAATAGGGGTTAAAACAGTCATTATTATTTCATTACATGTTCCCGAGTTGAAATGTTATCATAATGTATAGGACACGTGTTTGCTCTAGACTTTACCCTGAATCAGATATGAAGTGACTTTGACATTCTAGGATGAATGCGGTACATTACTAATAAACTGTATGAATGCAGAAGTCCTTAAAATGACTATGTTTCATTTTTTTTTAAACTTGCGGGTGGATGTAGAGTTTATGCCTTTAATACTTCAGTGCTTGATTTTGATTGGTCTGTTCATTCTTGTATATATCTGCTGTATATCTGATTTGTTTGTATACCATATAGTAAATCAAAGAGTTGCCTTGCGTACGTTGATAGATGTAGATATTAAAATGTATCAGTGATTAGCTAATGTGTTGTTTATTTTATTATAAAGTACACTCTGACACTACACTTTTACAAATGTATTGTAGCGTTGTCGATCTCTATGTCTGTTAGTCATCCTGAATCTGTCGCATCTATATCTATTTCTTAATATTGTCACCTGTTTTACACTGTTAATGTTTTCAAACTTAATGTACTTCCTGATATTGAAAATGTCCTGTTGTGTAACCATTTAGATAAATCAGTTTTTAAAAGTTGAGGATTTAATGGCATGTCCTTCAAAAATCCAACTGGGACTGTAACATGATATGAGTTGATTTCGTCAGAGAAGTATGGTTAGAATAATGCCCTTATAAAGTTTTTACCATTTTAGTAACTTTACTTCTACATACTCCTTTTCTTCTTTACACTAAGATAGACTGGAACTATTTCTTTTGAATTAGCAGTGTTCAATTTCATGTCAAAGTTTAGACTAATATAGCTGTGGTGCATTAAATACTTTTTTTTATAAACTAAACATACTGTTAGCGGTATTTAGTGGTTAAGGGTCCAGAACTTACACAGTATTGATATCACCGATTTGCAAAGTGAAATGCACATTTTCATTTATACAGTTCTCTCTGATATCAATACCATAGACAACGATGAAGTTTTCCAATTTGATGTGCTGTGCCAAAATTTGTACACAATACCTAATTGTATTTTGTAACAACAGAAAACAACTGAAAAGGACTTGCTTCGTAACATTTACAGCTTTTGATGGAAAAAAATTATTGAGGTTCTCTGCAAATCACTGGCTATATGTCTGAAATGTAAGTAAAACAAATCCAGTTAAAAGCAACATAAAACTTGAGCATATTTTCTGCTTAGCAACTGTTTAAAATGTTTTCTGTTTGCTGGCTTAAGTATTATTTTCCTTTTGCCCCAACTCTGATAAGTACATACAAGCATACTTATCTATTATTTCACCAAGTATACGGATATGCAATAAGTGAAAACACTACATAATAATTATGTGAAGTGACGTGACAAAATCAACAATCTGGTCAATTTGACGTCATCGAGAAAAACGACGTCAAAGTTGGCGTAACGATTCATACAAACACAGGATGTTTTCTGCCTTCTCTGAATTACCATGAAGGTAACTTAAACATGGGACTGTATCATAAAACATCCTAACATCTATATCGCATCGGTTCTTGTTGGGACATGGTTTGTGCGAAGGCAGTTGAGAACGGTTTTGATAGGCAAAACTTAATTCTGGTGCACAACTTAATGCTGTTTTAAACCTTTATCTTGATGCCCAACCGACACTTTATGTCTGACTGAACGCAAAGTAACGCAATGCATTACTGACGCTTCAAAACTGCAGAAACGCAGTTGAAGATTAGTAATGAAGCAGTAAAATAATCAACACAATTTTCTATTTATATAAAACGTCTATTCAAAATAAATCTTGGTGTAAGACACCTCTATTTTATCAAAGTTTCAAAGGAACAATTTTGAAAGTTAATTTTGTTGCTTTTTTGTGCCAGTGGCCTGATCTACTATTTGTAGATCAATGGTCATGCAATCGAGTGCATTTTTTTTTTTATTTCAAGGTTCTATCTTTGTGAAACCAAGTGCTTGTTCAAAGAAATGGCTGGACAATGTGTGTGACTTCAAGGTAACTACTGTTCCCTGTCACCTAGGATTGGTTTTTTTACGATTTTTGTCTAACTAATGCATATTTTTGCTTTTGTATAATATCATGCACATTAAAAATGTAACTTTAGTCTTTTATAATGCACCTCAAAATGTAACTTTAGTCTTATTTATATATATTTCTAAGCCCCACTTTGTAAATACTGTCTGAGGCTGCCCAGTTGAGCTTGAAAACGTTTTTGATCAATCGTGAATAAGACAAGATCATCATCATAAACAAAATTGGGGATTATGGTTTATATGGTTTCTTATTTTCTTATTGCCTAGCTCTTTTTTTCTACGCATTATGGTGGGAGATTTCGGAGGCATGCAATACAAACACTAGATCCGACAGCAACTAATTTGACGATTTCTGTAACTTGTCTGAAGGACTGTCGCAGCTCATGTTATCGTGATTGCATAGCTAAGTATAATACGGACATCTTTACAGGGTTGATTTTTTTATTGCCAGTGAAAAGAAGATATCAAATATGTCCTGTGAATATATAAGAAAGAGATTATGCCCTTAGTTGGCACCGTCAAAAAGGTGGCAAAGTATTGCCCAATCATTTAACTCATAGTAATTTAACATTGACAAACATTTAGAATACAATCGCAAAAAAAGGAAATTACGTTTTTATTTGATAACACTTAAATAAAGATTTTTAGAAATACTATCTGCATTCAAGTCGCCTTCGTTAACTTTTGTGAGTCTCTGGTGATATAATCTAGAATTTGTGCTCTCTGTTCTCGAAAAATATTTTGAACATTTGAGATAAAGGCCAACTTACAAATATAACTGAACAGCTATGGTAAACTATCTGTTCTAACATCACTTTCTATATCAGCGTTTGATAAAACTAAATTTCAGCTAAAACTTCAGAGGTGTTTAAGACACGAGAGTATACCCCTTTTTTATTCAAATTAAGAAAGAGAGTTTAATGAAAGACAATGAAAATACAAAAAATGGCTATTACATCAGTGGAAATTGCCTTCATTTGAATGCACTGCAATAAGACACTTGATGTAGACCGTTCCATAATTGACAAATTGACCGCCGCCATTAGGAGGGTCACGTGACGGTCCGCCATTAAAGGACTGCTAAACCTCTCTATGATGCTTAGGTTCTGTATAACTTTGTATAACTTTAGCACATTTCAAGGTGACTTACTGCCTTATATTGGGTGAATGTTGTTGCATTGATATAATGTCATTATTGTTCACTTATGTCTTAGAGTTTTAATGTTGTTGTTCAAACATTTTCTTATTATAATTAATCATAAATAATTATAACACATTGTATGTATTGTTTGAGATAGGATAATGCTCCTGTTATTTTATATGTATGTCTTATTCAGTTATGTAAGTCGGTGTTAAAAGCTCTGCAAAGCTTGTATTTTCTATGTGTTTATGTACATTTGTATGTTGCACATAATTGTTACTTGTACCCGACTTTCAAAAAAAAAATATTACCTGACCTGACCTGACCTGACCTGCAGAATAAACATCATTTTATTGTATTATCATTATTATTTTGTATGTTTTATTCCTGACTTGAACACACTTGAAGCTTTAAAATAATTTATATTTAAATAATATTTAAAGGGATATTTCTCGTTTTGATAAAAATGATACTTTTTTAAAGTTGGAATTTTTACTGCTCTCAATAATTAAAAGGAAAAAATAAAAAAAATGTTTTCATCTAAAGAAAAATAGTAATCATTGAAAATGATGTATGAAATTACAATAATTTGAAATACTCAAACTTTTTAAAACTGGTTATATTATGATAATATATAATCGTTATTTTCTAATGTTCCTTTGCACCTTCTTTAATATATATTATGAACTACCTTGTTAAATACATAAAGTATAAATAATAATAATAAAATTATAAAATAAGCTCAGATAAACAATGTATACTACATATATTTGATTTCATTATCTCAATATGCATCGAACAGATTATGTTACAAATACAGACAATTTTTTTCAAACAAATAAACGAGTTTTACTACAAGGAAACGTCCGTTTTCCAAAGTAGAATTTCAATGAAAAGAAGGGGAAAAATAAATTTTCATTTAATAGAAGTACAGGAGTTAAGTTTAAATTGTGAAATTGTAACAATATAATCGGCTCGCAAAAATAGAAGATCGATGTGAACATTTCTGATAACTATTTAAAAAGCATCACAAACTAAGTTGCTATGATGCATCGCCTTATTTTTTAAGCCCTTACAAAAATGTAAGCGGGGTCAATATTCTCTTCCGTAGAATTTTGCTTGTTCGAAAACGGAATGTTTACAAATGTGGCGATTCTAGTTACTAGTATTTAAAATATTTATAGTGGTTGCTTAATGACGCTGCATTAAGAATGCCTTAAATTCCAGTACAATGATTGACCCCTTGGAAACCATTGTGTATTAGAGAAAAGGAAGATTTTATTATCTTGATAAATGTTTTTGTTGCAAATAAAATAAACGCCAAAAACGTTCTGAATGGACAGCCTATATACTGTGGAAGAAAATAACAATATAAAACACTTTATACAGTTTATTTCAAAATGCTATATAATTTCTAATTTAAATAATCGAAAGAAATAATCTTATTGTGCAGGGTTTAAGTTCCACAGGAAACCTGATTATTTATCAAAAGACTTTAATGCAGTCCCCGTTTTAATGCAGGTAAGTAGACGCGTCAACATTAAGTATCCCTTACTAGACAATAAAATGTCTTACAATCTGTTTATGTTGATATTTAATGATAAGTTAGTTCTATGTTAAAGATAAACAAACTAAACGACCATGTGAAAACAATGTTAGAAATATTTACCCTGAACTCAGATTCCTGTTAATAGCTCACAATATAATAGCTCATGGTAAGCTTATGTGTACCACTGACTTGATGCTGATAAACTTCGCAGCGATGTTTCTTTTAAGTTATATAAAAAATTGTTGTTCATGCATAATCTAGTTGCTATATCAGTTTGGGTAAAAAGTATCTTAAAACATCACCATTCAGAGCTCTGATTTGTGGTGTATTTAAATATCTTGTGGATTTGTTCCGTTCAAATCTTGCCCCAAGACTACACACAATATATATTACATGTTTAACGTGGAAACATATCAGGGCATTTTCATTCTTGCCTTAACCGCAAGGTCCAAAGCGCTGACCTTTGGTTTGAAGAACTATCTAGAAGATTTTTACTAAGCCCCTTCATTTCTTTTGCCAACTGATCGAATGTTTACATAGAATTATTCAAGAAACATCTTTAAAACTATTCTTTACTGAAACCACAAGGTATGTACACAAATTTTTTGTGTAAAAGATTTTGTAAAGACAGCAGCGTCTAATAGATGTCTACCAGGATTAATCAAATTATGCCCATGGTTAACATGTCTAATACAGAAACATATGGAAAACCCTTTCGAAATCCCTTTTTTTGTTTAATCAAACAGGGCTAAGTAGACTTCCACTCGGTTAATTGATTTTCCCCCTGTGCTTCTTACTGGTATCTCGAACTCACATGTTTAACCTATATCTAGTTAAAGGGAATATTGAACATTATTTTTGTCTAAAACTACAAGGTCTTGAGTTCGGAAACTTAGTATATGGAATTGTCTTGAGGACATTGATCTGGATTTGTCAGTATAAGCCTGAACCTATGGACAGAATGCTTTATTCAAAAATCGTTTCAACCAAAATACCATAGAGACTTAATATCGTGCATGCTTTTTTACCATGAATGGAGTCCCATTATATTGCCTAGTTGCTGTGAGCAGTTGTACAAAGGTGAGCGATATTGGTCTGATTATTAGTACGGATCTGTGTCATTATCTATATTGAGTTAACAATCATTTTTGCAGTGTATAAAAGTTTACAAAAATACAATATAAAAAACTAAAACGGATAGAATGGATGAATGGCTAACAAAAATGGTCATTGCAAGCAGGAGGCCAAATAAGATAAATTTTGTTTTCATCCAAAACACTTAGTGGAATGAATGAACTGTTAAAGCATTAGAATTATTACCGTAAAATAGCCCCAAGAATTTACTCAACTAATTAGGCTACATTTTCACACTTACGCCATTTAAGTGTAGAAGTGACTGAATGGACTTTACTCGAAGGGTGGATAGTATTGTTTGTGACAGTTTGTCTCATGTAAGATTATCTAATAAACCTACTGATTTGGAAATAAGTAAAATCATAAGTGAAATTACTTAAAGTAAAAAAGGAGAAAGTCAAAATTCTAAAGATGTTTTATAAATAATTCAGAGTAGGAAAATAGATTATGCTTTTTATTATTTATAGTTTTGCTTCCTCATTTGTATTTTTATCGGAAGACGATGAGAACAGATTAGACAGTTGGGTTGTGTCTTATTTCAGTTAGCAAAATTAGCTCACGGCTAATCTGAAAAGGAAACTAATGCATCCACTATTGTGTTAGCATCTTATTTGCTTCTCGTAACATTAATCTTAAATTTTGATGATAAAATCTAAAAATCTTATCAAATAAGCAAGATAAACCTTAAATGAGAACATAACATTGGTCAGTGCCAGATTAATATGCCTGAAAGGACAAATTCTGTTATGACGAAGGTCGTCTTTTCACTGTACATCATCTTTTTTAAGTAAATGAAATATCATAGTCAACCCTGTATATCACTTCAGGAACCAGGGTTGAGTGTCTTCAGTGACATTTCAAATTCCTCACTTCCGGCGCGAGTTTAAACCCAGGACTCAATCATCGAGAGGGAGTAAGATAAATAAAGAGAACTTGCTTCTCTATCGATGTAAAATAAATAAGTTTAAACAAAACTAAATTTCTGGAACATCTGAGTCATAGTCTTTTTTCTACATAGAAATATTAAACTATTCTTCTCTGAATGTAAGCCAAAAGCCAAGGCGCTATGGTCATTCCGGATAGTGATTTCCCAAGGCACTATGGTCAGTCCGGATAGTGATTTCCCTTTTATGTAGGCATCTTTCAAACTTCCTCCTATTTGCTAGGAGCCTTATGATTTAACAATTTTGTTTTTTTATTTGCAATTGAAACTGCGTTCCAAGTTTTCTTCTTTCATTTTCTTTCATCATCCTTTTTTCTGATATCCTATCTAAGTGCTAAGACGTTAGCTTCTTTGTCTTGTATAAACAGCGCAAGATATTCCTTGTTAATCATAGCCAATCATCTATTCTCAACCATCCTGCATAATTCATGTTTCATTCCAGCCGCGTTACTAGTACAAAACCTTCTTGGACTGACTGTTCTTATTTGACTTGCTGCGATTTTATGACTTTCTGCACTTCATAAATTTACCGTGCTCCTAAAAGATATCTTGTTACAGTTTCTGTGAGGTTTCTCTTTCGGGGAAAATACAAATAGCGCGAATATGATAGGAATTAGCTAAATGAAGTCATCATAAGCTTCCAAAATGCTTCAAATGATTCAAAAGTGCGTGGTTAGTTTTGATGGTTTATATCAGTCCTCAATGATAAAAGGTGTTTTAACCTTTATTCAGCAAAAATTAGAAACTACATTTCAAAAGGTTTATCCGATTTACCACTGATTTGTGTGATATCATTACATGTTTTGCATAAAAAAGCAGTTTTGACATATCTACAATATATTAGACCATATCTTACAAAAAAAGAAACAAAGAATTGTTTGCTTTTTTCGCAAATGTTTTTCCAAACCATTTTATAGTTTAGTCGTTGGGTGAAGTGGTCATATAGAAGAGACACAAGAACAATTCTGAAACTCACTTTAAACTGAGACATTACATTAAATAAAGACAAATAAATGCAAATACAAAGATACAATTCTTTGTACTCGTAAGAAACAAATAGTCAATCACAGGACAAATACCAACCACTGGAACACAAGAAAAACAGAAACAACAAAGACCACATCTTATCATCTCAACGTGAAATGTCTGGCTGCCAGTGAAGACTTTTCGTACAGAAAGAAGACACATCATAAAAACCCATCAAGCATAAAAAACCTTAGGAAATTTAACTCCAAGGTCATAAAAACAAGACAAGCAAGAGAGAATTAACTCCCTTAGAAGAAAAAAATTCAGTAAGGCATCAAAACAAGATATTTCCCTTAGACTGACCAAAACTAACCCGGCTACACATTTTACTTAAATACATCCGACCGTTGACAATATAGAAATGATACTACATAATTACTGCTTTCAGAAGTCAATAGTATGTGTCCAATTCCGTAAATATATAATGACCGGTATTCTTTATTAGCTCACCTGAGCTGGCTCAGGGTGAGCTATTAGGATCGATTAATGTCCGTCGTCTGTCGTCCGTCGTCCGTTCACACTTAGTTCGTTAACACTCTACTGGTCGAAACTTGGTCAGGATGTTTGTCCCAGTAATTACTCGGACGAGTTCGAATATGGGTCATCTGGGGTCAAAAACTAAGTCACATGACCTAAAAATAGAAAAATCTTTTTAAGGCTCTAGAGGCTACTGTTTCAGTCCAAATGTCCTGTCAATTTGTCAGAAAGGTTGTTTGGTTGATTTCTAGCCCAAGTTTGAATATGGGTCATCTGGGGTCAAAAACTAGGTCACACAGCCCAAAATATGGAAAAACCTTGTTAACACCCTAGAGGTAAGATTTTCAGCCCGAATATCCTGGAAATTTGTCAGAAAGGTTATTTGGATGATTTCTAGCTCAAGTTCGAATATGGGTCATCTAGGGTCAAAAACTAGGTCACAGAGCCTGAATATGGAAAAACCTTGTTAACACTCTACAGGTAACATTTTCAGCCCAAATATCCTGGAAATACGTCAGAAAGGTTGTATCGATAATTTCTAGCCCAGGTTCGAATATGGGTCATCTGGGGTCAAAAACTAGGTCACAGAGCCCAAAAATTGAAATATCTTGTTAAGGCTCTAGAGGCTACTGTTTCAGTCCAAATATCCTGGCAGTTTGTCAGAAAGGTTGTTTGGTTGTTCAAATTATTAGATTAGGTTAAAGGTCACGGAGGCTAAAAAAAGATTAATCTACTGTACCTCATAAAGCCTTCATTTATAGACCAATATCTTTGATATTCAATATATAGGTTCCTTGCATGGACCTTTACCCATGGGTAGGGTTTGAGGTCACTGGGTCAAGGTCAAGGTCACCATAGCTTATAATAGATATTTCTACTTTCTGTCATAGAGCCTTTATTTATTGACTGATATTTTACATATTTGGTTTGTAGGCACTTATATATTATCAATTAAAAAATGAAATACTGCTTAACAACAAACCTACAGCCAAAGTACTCAGGTGAGCGATCCAGGGCCATCATGGCCCTCTTGTTTTGACTTCAAATACTTAGAAATTTTTCTGAGTGTCCATTATAGTGATTGTCGGACTAGATTAAATGATTTTGAGGGGGAAAACGACACCAACACGAATTTGAATGTATGAACTTAATATCTATGAAAAAATATATTGTACCTAACTATTGAAAATGTGAAATAGGAAGTTTTCAATCTATAAATAGATACAAGATAACAGATAGCACCTATTTAAACACTGTACTTAGCATATTCAGGTAAAAAATGTGTGAAATTGTCATCAAAACTTCAAAACAAAGTACATTTAAACACGACATATTATTTCAAAGCTATAATTTGCGACACTCGCGTGTAATCGCCTTTCTAAGCTGTTTTGCCAGATTTATTCTGAAGTCCGACTGGGTATATTAAAGGCTCTTTCATGTTTATAGTATTAAGAAATACAAAATGCTGCTACTAAATACTCTTAAATCATCTTGCTTCTATTTATTTAGTCAAACTTATCTTTTGTGCGTGATTTTCATGCAAAAACAATGAAAAATAATACAATCTAATGTGAACAGACACCGGTAAACATAAATTTTGATCATTAAGAAATTTTAAAAACGATTTATAATATATTTGCGTGTGATCCAGCTCATCTTATCTTTATTCAGCATAATGATTCTACAGGTTATTATGATATGAACACTTTTACGGGGCTGGGTTTTCCCGCCAAAGTACAGAAGATTTTAAAAATGTCTCCGCATACACATGAACACAGTCTTATCCTCGCCTGCCAACTCCAAGCAATAGCAGACTAATTTTGTTTTACATATTTAATAATATCACTTTGTCAGGATGGAGTTATTGCTACTGTTTTACAGCATTATGCATAAAACTATTTGACTGAATATAATTTGGCTTGCAGATTTAAACGAACTGTCAACATTATTTGGGACTGTGCCCTTAGTAAGCACTGCCAAGAAAGGACCAAACTATGACGTAATCATTTAAATCATTGTTAATCTACATTGGCAGTCATTGAGAATACACTCGCAAAAATGGAAATTGCACTTTTGTTTAATAACATCAAAATAAATCACATCTGCATTCAAGAATATTTCAACTGTAGGCCTAAATTAAACGCTGTGATGTTCTGCTGATATAATCTAGAATTGTTGTATTTTGTTCTCGTAAAATATTTTGAGCATTTGCGATTTAAACAAATAACAGTCAGAACCGAAGCACTCGATATAATAAATCTGCACCAACATCACTAACTGTATCAGTAATTGAAAAAAAAATCACTAAATTTTACCTGAAACTTCAGTGATGTTATAAATACGAGTTTACCCTTTTTCATTTAAATAAGAAAAGAGACTTTAAAGAAAGACTAAGAAAATACAAGAAATGGCTTTTACATCAGTGACAATTGCCTTCATATTGTATGAAAATACATACCCTGAAATCATGTTGCTATAAATAGGACCAAATAACACTGCCGTAAAGCACCTGTGATGTAGGTAGCGAAATGATCAATTTATTGCATGACCATAAATGTTTACAGTTTAGCTCACCTAAGACTAAATAACTTGGCTAGCTTTTTTAACGTACTTTGTCCGTTATCCTGCGTGTCCCGCCTGTCAACAATTTGCTTTAAATGGCAGCTCCTCCTGTACCACTGAGTTGAAGCTGATAAACTTGCAAGAAAAGTTTCTTTTAAGTCATCTAAAGAATTTTTTCATACAAAACCTAGCTACTTATAGCAGTTCTGGTGAAAAGTTGTCTTAAATTGTACAGCTGTGCAAACCTTTCCGATTTTTTTTGGTCACTAATCAAACCTAATTCCGTCGCTCCTAATTTTGTCCATCGCGGGGTCACATGTTATACATGTATTTAGTTAAAGGAAATATTTAGCAATGCTCTTTTCTGAAACTACAATGTCTTCAGTTCTGAAATTTTGCATCTATAATTGTTCAGTGCATTGATCAGGACTATAAGTATAAGCCTGAACTTATGGATCGTATGTCCATATCATTTTATGTCATATCATATCATATCATATCCTTTACAGCAAATAACCATAGAGATATGACATTGGACATTCTTTTGACTTGAAAGAAGTTTCATTACATTGTGCAGTTGTTGTGAGCAGTTGTACTAAGGTGAGCGATCCTGGTCTGATTTGAATTTTATAATTTTCACGGATTTGTCTCATGATTTAATTTCAGTTCACAGTTAATTATACAGAGGCATAAAGTTTTTAAAAAGGCACAACAGAACAAAATAAAATGGATTCAAAATGGATAACTGTAGTGGTCATCGTGAGCGTTGTCGGTAAGTAGGTCAAATTAAAACCATAGCACGTGGTAGAATGAATAAGAATGACAGCAAAGGAATTTATACCGTAACTTGGCATCAAGAGTTTACTCATCTGAGTAGGCTGTATATTTGCTACCTCTTTGAAACTATTATCTGGTTTTGAAAGATGGGGAGAATAGATTAGACAATTCACATGGTTTGTGTCAAAAATCGAATGGTAAAATTTAAAAAAAAAATATCATGTTTGAAACATTACATGCTTATAAAGGGTGTTGGTCGTATATATTTACTTTTTCTTATTCTTATTGAATGTTGTCCTCTGTAAATGTTGATCGGTATTTTGTATAATATACTGTAATTTGCTCATGGTTATGCCAATGCATACTGAGTTTGAAATAAAGAATCTTGAAAATATTCAAGAACTAATACACTCAACAAATAAATTTAGGGTCAAGGACTTATGACAGTAGTTCTTAAAGACATACCTTTTTTACTTTCTGAAGTTTATATCCAACGAAACTTCATTATATCTGTGACCAATTTAAACTAATAGTAACATGTGTTTCACAAACACAGTAGCACAATTAATCCTCAAAGACAACCCCTATCAGTTTTAAAGTGTTTGAGAATTGGTGGGTGGGGTAAACACAATGGCCTATCATAAGAAATATGGAAACCAGTTAAATTTTAGAAACGGGTATGACCTCCTCGTGCTCGGATAACCTGTTTGACACGGGTCTGGAAGCTGTGTATGAGCTAGCTATTTGATGTCTCTTTGTGGTATAAGAACCCATTCGTCAGTAAGGGCAGCAGCCAGCACATTTCTGGTTGACGGCTGCATGTCTCAGACATGTTCTATTGGCTTCATGTCTGGAGACCTAGCTGGCCATTCCATACGTTCAAGATCTTGGTCGTCAAGGTACTGATTGACGATTCTCGCACGGTGAGCTGTAGCATTGTCGTCCATTAAAACGAATTCCTGGCCGATTGCACCAGCATGTGGAATGACGTGAGGTCGGAGAATCTCGTCAACTTAACGTCTAGCAGTAACTGTGCCGTTAACAAACACGTGAAGGTCTGTACACCCGTCGTAAGAAATGCCCGCCCAAACAAAAACAGAGCCACTACCAAACTCGTCATGTTCGGATATGCAACACTCGCTGAAGCCCTCATTTCGTTGACGCCATACACGCCGACGTTCATTATGGAAGTTCATGCAAAATTTGGGCTTGTCGGTGAATAGCACATTACGAAAGTGCCTGAGTTGCCAATTAACGTGATCTCTGGCAAACTCTAGACGGGCCGCACGGTGTCTTTGAGTTAAAGGAGGACGTACCACAGGACGGCGAGCACGTAAATTAGCGTCGTGGAGTCTGTTGCGATATGTTTGTGCCGAGATTCAAACACCGGAAGCTGTTTGGAAGTCTCTATTTAGAGCAACAGCCGAGTCAAGCCTATGGCGTTTCGCCAGGACAACGATGGCACGGTCTTCCCGAGCAGATGTTGACCTTGGACGTCCACTCTGAGGACGTCTGGCGACGGCGCCTATGTCCAGGTACTTTTGCTAAAGTCGTTGGATTACACTTTGGCTACCACCATGCTCATAGGCCACCTCACGCTGCGTTTGCCTAGCCAGCAGGTGACCGACTGCTTTGGCTGCCTAAGCCTCCGACATGTGTCTTCTAGGCATCAGAGATTCTTCACACTAAACAGTTCTACAGTGTAACAGATGATTCGAATCAAAAATTCAAATTAAAACCTGCTCATGTAACGTTGACCTTATTCTACACATTTGATTTTCACTTGATTTGGGGAGTGGGTGTGTTTGCACGGCACTGCACGGGATAACTGAGCTGCTACGGGTAGATAAACATATATATACACAAGTACTGGTGTGTCTAAAGCAAAACACAATTAACTTTTACATGAACATTTTTGCATTTAAAAAATCTATAAACCTAAGTCTTGACCCCTAATTTATTTTGTTGAGTGTATAATCAAGCATCTGGGATTTTTTGTATGGATCTTTTTTGTTTGCTTTTTTCTTGCATTTTGGAAAATTGTTTTTGAAAAGTACATATAGATAGCATTTGATATGTACCACATCTGATTGTGTGTGTATCAAGAAAGTTACGAAATGATTTTTGTAATAAGATCATGTTGACTTTCGGGAGACAAAAAGCAGATGCAATATATATTTCTTTTTGTAAGATATTGATCTATGACCGATGCATTTGATTTTCTTCTTCTATCAATACTCTTTTTTTCAGATTATTTTTGGAAATAGTTGCATATATTTTCTAAGACCCTGTTTCGTAATTTTGATTATTTTTGATAAAAAAAAACCTACGGAAGAATTTCACAAGAACTTTATTTCATTTAACAGCTGAAAGAGGTTAGCAAAACGTTAATATTATTTACTTTTATTTCGGATAGAAGACTATGAGATGAATCTTTGATGACAATTTATGTTTTATGTGGTTTAGCCCCGGATGTCAGGAATTGTCAACTAAGTTGTTCACAAACTAAGACGATTATGCCAACTTGTCCGTACAGGACTAGATGACGTAACTGGATTTGATGCTATCTAAACTTGCTACGGTTCTTTGAATTACAGTACTTTCCGCATATACTGCACCTCTTGGAAGAGCTGAACTTTCCGCGTTTCTTAGACTTAGTGCGCTTTTTGGACTCTTTGCTCTTGCTGGACTTGCTGCGCTTCTTAGACTTTCTGCGCTCCTTAGACATGATGCGCTTCTAGAAGCGACTTTGTGACAATTTCTGAAATATGCCCTTTTGGGGGAAAAATACACACATCGCGAACATGATAGAAAACAGCAATATTCTGCCATCCTTATTAACGACGTCATACACATTTACGTGGAAAATTTGTTTCTTGGTGTAACCCAGAAAATCCACTTGCCCTGAGCTGAGTTTGAACTCGGGTACCTTCGATTTCTAAGCGGACACTCTACTACGTCGCCATAAAAGCTAACTGATAGGCAAGGGGGTAGAAGTGTCGTATTATACCTCTGCTATATACACCCCTCCTTCTTAGAATTCGTCTTCGAACGCTTATAGTACTGAATGTCTTGGGGACTTTCTAAAGGTAATATCACATCAACATTAATGATTTATATACGTTGGGTGCTAAATACAACCCAGAAAAATCTACTTCCCCTGAGCTGGGTTTGAACTCGGAAGGGAACACTCTACCACGTCGCCATAGAAGTTAGCTGATACGGCAAGGGAGTAAATTGATGTATTATACCACTGCTACATTTGAATACTAAAACTCTAGGTTTCACAGAAAAAACAAGCATTGAAAAATTGATTGATTTCTTAAATCTGTATTACCGGAATTATTCTGACACCGTTATAAATCGATTTGACAATTTTTCGAACGACAGTAAATAGCCTCTGTTATTAGCTATAAAACTATACAACCATGTACATGTCGTGTTGTAAAACTCAAAACCTACACTATTTTCATGATAGGTTTGGGTCTTTGTGGCGATTTCTGCGCAAAGGATGATGATGGTAAAATAACTTGCACGGATGCCAGCAGGTATCATTATGTAACAGTGATAACCCCCTACGGATGGTCCAGTCTGATACAAGCTATAGCGCTGTGTGTTTTTCTCTTCATCGTCCTTGTCATATATGTGACTAAGAGGATAACCGCAAATGAAGAGGACCTGCACGAGGATACACTTCACTCTATGAATACCGCAAATGAAGACGACTTGCCCAAGGATAACTTTTACTTTCCGAAAACCGCAAATGAAGAGGATTTTCACGAGGATACGTTTCACTCTATGAATACCGCAAATGAAGAGGACTTGCACGAGGATTAGTTTCACTTTTTTATCTACGTTGACAGCACTATGAACTGTTAAAAATAATTTATTTGTTATCTGTATTCGTTTAACCTTTTTATCAATTAAAATGTTTCAGTTTTGTTACTTATTCAGACTGACTTGGTATCCGTTTGGTGGTATTTAGTAATCAATTCAGGACTTTCACAACCTGAACAGATTAAGAAGTGTGTGTATATTCTTTTTGCACTTTCTTAGTTGAAAACATGTTCTTTAAGCAAATTAACACAAAATTGTGTAAATAGTTTATGAATTTATTTCATTTCTCCAAAGGGTGAAGGGTTCATTAACATCATTTTAAATTTATGTAAGATAAAATCTGCATTATGCTTGAAAATAATTTTGTTTCATTTGTAAACTTGAGCTTCTACACATCAATAACTTTGTATACCATTGTATTATGATTTTCATTTTTTTACCATAGATGCATTTAAAATATAGATAGATCGATACTTTATTATGCTGTAAATCTTTTACAAAGACCTGTTTGCATAATACGGGAGTATACAGACCCCCCTTACATCTTTTATAAGTGGTTTAAAAATAAGGCGATGCATCATGACAACATACTTTGTAATGCTTTTTTAAATTGTCATCAATATTGTTCATATCGATCTTTTATTTTCTGAGGCAATTATATTATCAAAATTTTACAATTAAACTGAAATCCTATTAAACGAAATATATTTTTCTTCTTCTCATTGAAATTCTACTTAGGAAAACAGACATTTCCTTGCAGTGAACCGCGCTCATTTGTTTGAAAAAAAAATTCATTGAAATTCTACTTTGGAAAACAGACATTTCCTTGTAGTGAACTGCGTTTATTTGTTTGACAAAAGAAAATCTGTATGTGTTTCTATTATTATCTTTGCGATACATATTGACATAATGAAACCACATATATGTAGTATGATTTATTTATCTGAGCTTATTTTAATGTTTGTATTTATACTTCATGTATTTCACAAGGAAGTTAAAAATATATATTGAAGAATTGTGTAAGGAACATTAGAAAATAACCATTATATATTACCATACTATAACCAGTTTTAAAAGTTTGAGTAATTTGAATTTTTATAATTTCATACATCATTTTCAATAATTATTATTTTTCTTTAGATAAAAACATACTTTATGTTTTCCTGTTAGTTATTCAGGGCAGTAAAAGTCCTGTTTTATATAAGTATATTTTATATCAGAACGAGAACTATTCAAGTAGATATTATAAAAATATAAATTGTTTTAAAACTTCGAGTAATTGAATATATAATTTCATTGTCTTTCATAATTCACTTTATCTATGATATAGGCTACATCAATAAAGTGTAGACATCTTCTATATAGCAAGTGGAACATGTATTTTCTTTATTTTTGGCCAATCATTGCAGAAATATATTTACAACAATGCATATTTATAATTTTCCAATGCATAATAACAGATAAAAATCTTAAAGATCTATTTTATATATCATATAACCTGTTCAGTTTTTTTAGTATTTGTATTATGTAATAGCTTACTTATCTTGGAACTACGTAAGGTGTCTGGGTGGGGGAGTCAGCCGTAGTATAGCTTTATAATACAGTGTTTATAAATGGAAAAGGTGGTGCTGTATGATGGCAAACTATTTTCATGTCTATAAGACCGTTCCAGAATTGATAAATTGACCCTGCCATTATGAAGATCACGTGACCGTCCGACATTAAAGGACTGCTAAATCTCGCTATGATGCTTAAGTTCCGTATAAATCTGTATAACTTTAGCACATTTCAAGGTGACATACTGCCTCGTATCGCGTGAATTTAGTTGCAGAATAAACATCATTTTATTGTTATTGTATTATTATTACTATTTTGTATGTTTTATTCCTGACTTGAACATATTATTAACATGAATTATTTAATACATGAGAAACTGTGAACAAGACCTTGGACTGTTCAAAGTAAAAGCTTGAGTTGTGTGAACCATATAATATGTGTAAAACACAAATAATATTGAAAGCACTGTTTTTCTTTTACGATTTCATTTATTAGAACTACTGTGAAAGCTTACAAAATGGACAAAATGACAAAATTAAACATCTCGCTCATCAACCGCGTGTTCATTCTGTTTTAACTAAAACTTGCTTTATTCTTTGATACAGTTTCAAAGAATACTTGACAATAAATATGCATTATTTAGCGCCTTTTTAATTATCAAACTGTCTTTTGTCTTTAGCGGTGTCCTGTGGTGAAGGTATGTAGTTAAGTAATATGGGGGTGACATACTGTCTTTGTTTTGATATGTCACCGTTAATTGTCATTGTCGGTCTTGCTTGATCAGTCACAGTAAAACACTATAATAATGAAATTTGCTCTTGAGAAAATGCCTGAAGGTTATAAAACATGGGGTTTATTTGTTCCTGTTTTTTATATGAAATTTAAGAATACAATTCATATTCTTCCTTACAAGCAAAAGTTTCAAGACCGTATGAAATTTAGCATCTGTTGCCATATAGACCTTTTTTCTATGCTTTCTTTCTTGCATTTTGGATATCCGTTTTTGCAAAGTATTGATATGTACAACATGTGAGTTTGTGTATGCAGAAAGAAAGTAATAGCTGCAAGCCACACGTTTGTAAGATACTGATCTTACAATAAAACGTTTGCTTTCCTTCTTCTTATTTTCAACCTTATTGTTGATGATATGTCATGTAATACGGAAAACAAAAATATTATGACACCTATATAAATGTACCCTTTTGGTCAGATTTTTAAAGATAGATACATGTACTTTTTAGAAGCAGTTTTTCGCGAAATTTTGATAAAAATAAAAAGAATTAATCTACTTAAGAATATCACAGGACCTTAATTTAACAGTTTAATAGATTGAGATGTCAGCAAAAAATCGTTTACAAATATACTTTTTTCAGTTAAAAGACCTTGGGATAGATCTTTAGTGACAATAAATGCTTCATGTTGTTTATATGTATCTGTTTCTCTAACATACTACGTCAAAATCACATTACAGCTATGAAAATGGGACTTTTTCTAAGCTCCACATTTTAAAACTGCTTTAATCTGCGCAATCCATTAATGGCGGACGCAAGGGAGATAATCAGTAGGTACTAATTTCTGGAACGGTCTATACGAGATGTTGAGTTCGGAACACTGGTAAAGTAAAGAATATAGTTCATCTAAGTTATCTGGAATCTGTACATAGTTATATTTATTTAGTTGTGGTGTTTGATTTTGTCTGCAATGTAATTTTTAACTTATTTCAAGAGATTGTTATGGCTGTAATGCAAATCTTGCTAAACATCGAGTAAAATAACTATAGCTTAAAGTCAAATTAATTCATTTTCCGAAATTGTGTCCATACCTGAAAGATACAATGCATTATGAAATAAAAATCGTTTTGTAGGGAATTCAAACTCCTACATTTTGAGACAATCCAGCTTGAAATAATAAACGATCTAGACCGTTGAGGCTTTAAATCTATTCCCTTGAGGAAGGATTAACGGTTAAACTAACCGAAACAAGTTACAAGTTTCTGCTCGTACATGACACGGTTATTTCTTTAAAAAAGTCATTATTTATGACATCGTACTGAATTTATAACGAAGTCCAGGAGCCGGGTTTTCCGGATGAGCTCCCAACATAAACAGAGGTCAACGGGATCTTTTCACTCGGCATCCGCTCTTACTCATATTTCTAGCTCATCAAAAACAGACGGCAAGACTACTGTGATTGAAAAAATGTCAAACATATGACAATGCAGTTCGAAAAAGTAAGTTTACATCACATGGTAGATTGCATGATTTCTTCAGCATGCACATGAGAAATATTATGGAAAAACTAATTCGACAAACTTGTTCAAGGTTTAAAGGTTTACCAATAGATCTTTTTTCATGTTTATGTATTTTTCTCCAGTAAAGTTAAATAAGAACATGGGTGTACGTCTTATCGTAACTTATTCGAGAGGACAGAGTTGAGATATGTATGTATGACAGTCTTTTTTATATAATTTCAGTCGTATTTTGTTTTGCAGGAAGTACAATATAGAAGTGCAGATGCTAAGGGGACTACAGGAAGGGAGCTAGACATAAATTAAGGTGAAGGCCTATTTGTTTAAGTGTTCGTGGTGGGGATGAACTTATTATTTTACATTCCGAAAATGTTAATTGGTGCGTTATGTCATAGATCAGGACTTTCACATTTATACATGGGCCAGACTCTATACTGGTAGATGTTGACACTTGCGATTTTACGATTCGAAGCATCTGAGCATTTCGACATCATGCCTCCTTGAGCACTTATCTTGAAATAATTCAACCCTGTAGTTAACTGAAAACAATGGGTTGATTATTTCCGGGGCTTAATTGAGACCCTGACAATTAAGGTCCTGATTCTTTTCAATAAGCATAGGTTGAGTTGGTAGTAAAGAGCAACTGAAACATGTGTGCACACTATCGACATGAAGGAATCTAGACCTAAATTATTGTGAAGGCTACATTTCTTTAGGAATTGTGATGGGGATGAACTTATTTTACATTCCGAGAGTGGGTGCGTTATGTCTTAAAGCAAAACCAGAACTCAAGATTTTATGCCATAGCTATATACTCCTCATCTCCTGACCCTTATTTTTACTACAGAATTGAAAAGTTCACAACTTTCACATTTATACATGGGGTGTAGACCTGGGCCAGAATCACACTGGTGGCTGTTGACCCTTGTGATTATTGCGATCCTTCAATGCATATAAGGATTTCGATGTCATGTTTTCTGGGACAGTATAGCTTGAAATAATCTAACCTTGTAGTCAACTGAATAGTTATTCTCTTTTTTTAAACTGTTTTCGAAGATCCAGAAACGGTCAAGTAAGACTAATTTTAAAATCTATAATTAAGATAATAGCTTTTAGAGATATATGAACAAGCATTTCCACGGTCTGGTAATTTTCATTTAAGCAACGGAACAGCCCATTGATGCTGACGTTCCTTTTTTTCATTACATTACGTACATTTCTACATACCAAGCAAATGCCGATAAAATCACAAGGAACCGAAAATTCTTAGTTCAGTGGAATCTACCATACGGAAGAAGACATGAATACAGCGATTTATGGGTCTCTGTTGATAAGATCATAAGGCACCGCCAGTTGATGACCGGAAATCAGTGCGATATGCCTCTTTGTTGATAAGATCATAAGACACCGCTATTTGATCTGGCGGTAAGATTATAAGACATGGTCCGTTTGTCGCTGATCAAGGAACTTTTATTTATTGGTATTACTTTGATATAAAATAAATGCATATAATAGGTTCTGTTCTGTTCATATTTTCAGAATTTGTAATAAACATATACACTGTAATGGAAAGAAATGCCTTTACATTTGAAAGGAATACGGGATAGATCTATATAATTCCTACTGTTACTGTAAGTATAACTTTATTCGATTTCTGCATTATGATTCACACCATTTTGTTCGTTTGTTGCTGAATATTACACAGTTCAAGTCCTGAATGCAGTGTTCCGGCATTTGTTACCAAGGTGTTATTGTGTTGTTTTTTTTTAAATAATTAACACTCATTCGTCTCACGGGTAAGTTGCATATGAACATAATTTGACTGGATACTGACAGCGAGGTGCCTCAGACTTGCATTCTAAATACCGTGTTCCTGTTCGCTACAAGAATGTTTGCTTGGTGTGATTTCATGCATTTGTCTCGTTTCGGGTGCTGTAAATGAGTAAAATGCAAATAAGAGCAAAATGTAAGGGATGCTTGCAAGAACTTTGCTTGAACTCAAGCTTTTATCACATCCTGTAATTCAGCAGATGACATAAACAAATAGCAGTAACTGTTGTAGCAGAACATTGTTTTATAAGCTTATAAAACCGGATGTCTGTCCCCGTGGCCAGTCCGTCGACCAGTTTTAATGCTGTATATGTCTTATAATTTGTATCTGATTAAAAAATGGTAAAAACTTCGTGAAAGCGTAAAGTTTACTCAGGTAAGTATTAAAGTGTCGAAATAATGCAAGAACAAATTAGTATTGTGAAAAATTTAATCAATATGTAACTGGAGTGGGGTTGCCCCTGCTAGTCTGCTGAAGTTAGTCTGCTAGTCTTCTGGAGTTAGTCTGTTAGTCTGCTAGAGTTGTTTTGCCATTCTGTTATTCTGCTAGAGTTGTTCTTTGGAAGTTTTCCTTTGAAGGGAATACAATGAATTTTTAAATAATTGTGACTTTATTTCGGTTTAAACGATTTTTATGCGAGTTTTACAACTTAGTAAAATGAAAATTATGAATTACTTAAAACATCTTGGACACAAGTCTGCTAGTCTGCTGAAGTTAGTCTGCTAGTCTGCTGAAGTTGTCTGATAGTCTACTGAAGTTAGTCTGCTAGTCTGCTAACTTCACAGAGACGTTAGGCAAGAACATATCCTTCTGTAATAAAACTAAAATTTGATGGTCAGTGTATGTTGAAGGGGAAGGTCTATATTGTGTTTTATGCAAAAAGCATGATTGTTGTAATCCACAAACAAAAATAAAACATTTAATAATGAACCTAGCAAGCGATTTCATCTGTAGGCACTTAGAGACCATGTTTCTACACAACAACATAAAAATGCTGTCACAGCAAAATTGTAACAAAGGCTGTCTGTCTTTCAAAAGGAAGTCGACTGTAGCTGAGACTGTTCTATATAAAGTGTTTGCCATTCTGTACTGGTTAGTAAAAGAAGAAGTTGCCAACAAAAAAGCAATGTCACTTAATAACTTGATTGAGAAGTTAGGCCTTACTGAAATGAAATATTTCAAGCGTAACTCAGCAGGATCCTTTCGAGAAATGTTTCTTACTCTTGGTTCAGCTGTTGAAGAACTTTTACTAGAAAAGCTTAAAAAGCTGTATATATTGGTCTTCTAGTTGATGAAGTTACTGATATTTCTGTGCAGGAACAAATGGTAACATTTGGTTACGGATGGTGCAAGTGTGATGTTGGGAAAACAAAATGGGGTTGCAGCAAAACTTAAAAAAGAAGTTAATTCTAAACTTATAAACATCCACTGCATTTGTCATCGGCTTGCCCTTGCATGTACAGATTCCTTGGAAAATGCTGCTTTTTTAAACAGGTTCAGGTATGGCTCGTACAACTTTGGAACATATTTGAAAATTCTCCGAAAAAAACTTGCTGTGTACTTAAAAAACTCAGACAGAAATGAAATTTGTTTCTTTAAGTACAAGTAACAGTGCTGCCAGTAGGCGACTCGAAAAAAGCTTGTCAAACAAGATCAGTTCAGTACAAGCCTTAATAAAAGAATATTCAGTTGTGTTACAAACACTGAACAAACTTCAAGATACAGATTCTGCAGCTTTAGGTTTGTTGGTCAGGTTAAGAAGTTTTAAGTGTGTCTATTTACATACTGTCTGAGATTCTACCTCACCTTGATATGCTTAACATTTCAGTCTGGGACTGTAGCTTTATCTCAAATCTGTTCAAGTGTACAATACACAAAGGACAAGCTTGATGACATTGTGGAAACAATGTCCCCAGTGGAACATCTATATAATGATCTGCAAATTGAAACACGACTGAAAATGCTTGAAATATCAATGAGTGAACAAAACAAACTAACTATGGAAACAATGTGCACTAGGTATGTTAATGCACTGATACAGAATATTGATGCAAGGTTTGCTGAAACCATGCCAATTTTATCAACCTTTGCAGTATTTGATGCAGATTCAGTACCAAACAAAAATGACTCCAAATTTAAAGGCTATGGACAACAAGACGTAAATTTGATAGCACATTTCTTTTAATTTGACTTAGATAAAATCACAACTGAGTGGCAGAAGTTGAAGTATGATATGCTGAGATGGAAAGCTGCAGATGAGACCGTAACTCAGACAGATGTTTTGAAAAGGTTGGCAACATTCACAATATTCTTTCCAGTTCTTAGCAATGTTGCAGAATTTTTTCTTTCTTTGCCAGTTTCCAACGCCTGGTCAGAGAGAGGGGCAGGTACAGTAAAAAGAATAAAAACTAGGTTAAGATCAGCTTTGAAAAATGATATGTTGCAAGTGTTGATGCAAATTTCAATAAATGGTTCATCCTCAACAGAAGAAGAAGTATTTGACGTTATTATAAAAACTGCTGTTTCAAAGTGGTTACAAAAAAAGGACAGGAGAAAACTTCATACGGGGATGATTCATGTGTCAGAAAAAGTTAATGAACAGGTACCAGTGTTAGTTGCTGAAAAGGCTGATGCTCAAGTACAAACTAATACTTTAACTGTAGAAAACATCATATCTCATGAAGATTTGTCAACATAAGTACGTGAGGAGGTAGCAGCATATAACAAAGCAGTGTGTCTAGAAGAAGCTGATGATTATTCAGACAGTGATTCAGATGAGGACATGGAATGATTGAATGAATCATTAGATGATGATGATGATGATGATATATAGTCGAAACTCTACATTTTTTGTTGTTTATTCATGCATGAAAATATAATAATTTGTTATCAGAATGGCTTAAAATTGATTTGCAGAAATGTGTAGATCTGTATTTTCTTCGGGGTCTTTGCCCCCTGAAGCCCCTACTAGGAGCGCTGGCCCTTTCAACCCTCCTGGGGGAGGTCCCCCAGAACCCCCGCCTACTTTTGTTTATTACCTTGCTACTTTTAAACTTAATGAAACCCCTGGAACCGCTTACGTTTTCGAATATGGCTTCTTACTTTGTTTGTCATCTATGGAACATCTAATGGTCTAATGTGTATTTGTTTGTTTGGTATGCTGTTATTTGCAATACTTAGAATTTGATTTATTATGTTAACTGCATATGTGTTTATATCTGTATCAATATCAGAACGCCAATTAAAATTAATAAAATCATGACGAAGTTTGTCGTAATCACTACAACTATATTCCCAAATAGTTCTCTGAAATCCACTTTGAATAGGTTTTCTAAATTTAAGAAGACAAAAACTGGGAAGGTGCTAACGAAATTCTTGTTGAAGGAAGTGATCACCTACACCTAAATTTAGAATTAGTTGCAAGAATAATATCAATTAATGACCGGGGTGATTCGGTAAAATGTGTTGGTTCGTCAATTATCTGGTTCATGTTGAATTGTTGAGTGATAGAAATTATTTCCTATTTGTATTAAAAGTTAACATCATAATTAAAGTCTCCAGTGACAAAGATATCAGGAATATTCGAATATACTGCGACAGCAATAGAGTCTTCGATTCAATTTGCATCAGCACCTGGTGGTCGATAAAACAAACCAAAGAGAACGTGTCTATTATGCTCAAGAATTAATTCAATCCAAATACACTCCAAATTGTTAAGTTCTAAATCATGACGTCTCTTACAATATAAATTTTCTCGAACATAAAAAATAACATCGCCATAAGAATCGCTAACTCGATCTTTTCGCTCTGTTTGTTCATAGCTGTGATAATACCTACATGAACAGAAACTAGCATCACATACGATGAGTATATGTTCAACCATATCAATAGATGGGTGAAGACTGGAAACAGCCCAGAATATCTGTAAGTGTCCATGACGGTTGACTTGCTTAATGTATTATATTTTATGTTATTGATGATAATAAAACCAAGAGAGATTGTGTTGCCATCATGGACTTAATATTAATGTCATGAGTGGGTAAACGTGCAGCATTTTCAAGTATGAATTGATATGAGACTAAGACTAGTGCTAAGTATAATGAGGTAAGGAAAAACAAATCAAAGTGAGAAAAAAAAATAGGAATAGGATAAGCCATTACAGTTCAATTTAATCTAGGCATCAATTACCGATGGAGATGGGTTTTGTGCGTACTATAAACTTGAAATGAACTGAGTTGAATTCAAGTTGGACGTCAAAATACAGTTTTGAATTGAAGAAGAATTCTATATCATAAAAATGGCAAGCAATATATCAGTTGTACCAGAAATAAAACAATAATTACTAAGTAGACAGGTGAACATTACTAAAGTAAAGATATCAGGTGTCTTTGAGTAGATAGTTTGACATATATTATTTACACACACACACACACACACACACGCACACACACACATTGATTTAGTAAGTGATATTATAAATTCAGCTTGTATCAAACATAAATCAATATACAATAATCAAGCCTGAACATTTCTTATAATAATGCATGTTTTGTTGTCATACTAGTTGATTTCCGAGTATATACTGTTTACAAATTATTTTTCAATAATATTATGTGTAAACGCTTTAAACATACGTCTAATTGTTGGACATCAACAACTGTGGTTTTTCCCAGCTTGTTAGTATTTATAAATAGAATTACTGGTTCATCTTCAAAGTTTTGTGTAAATGATATTATAAATACAATTTTTGCAAATAAGACCTGTATCAAACAAAGAACTATATAAAAAATCAATGAAAGGAAACAAAGAAAAGAAAAAAAAATATAAATTTGAAGTCATACTTGTTAATTCCGAGTATATACTTTACACATCTTCTTTTAAATAATATTTTGAGTAACCTCTAATTATGGGACATAAACAACTGTGGTTTTCCCAGTTTGTTAATATTCATAAATAGAATTACTGGTTTTTGTGATCTAAATATACACTAATTTATCATGCAACTAAAGGTGTATAACCATGCTTATTTACAAAAAAAAGCTTCATTTTAAGACTAGATTATTTTTATGTACAAGTTGAAATATAACAATGAACAGAAGTTAATACACAAATCCCTATCATAAGAATGTTGAATGATAAAAGGAACCGAACAGCTTGCAATTGAAGAATGACCAAAATAAGCATATGTCAGAACAGTATTATAAAGATAGACTTTAGCACATTTCATCGCAAATTATTTGCATTATAACAGGGAACAAGTGCTCTATATCACGAAGCACCTTTTATAAATATTCTCTATATAAATCAAACTATTAATAAGAAAGCGTAAGTAAATAAACGCATATATGACATAATACTGTACATCTATTAAATACATTTCAGTTTTAAATCAGGTTACTAACTTTTAATTCAGGAATGTGTAAGGCATGACAAATATAGCCGTGTTTGTAAACAAAACAAGACAAAATACACGTGGTAGGATAAATCATGAAAGATGATATTGTATATTTTCTGAGATTTACTTAATTCCTCGTTGATGATAAAGACGACAAATTTCTACTGCCTTAAAAATGGTTGCTCATTTGAGATATCATGACCCTACATGATCTAGTTCAAAACTTTCGGAGATATCTTCGAGATAAACATTGTATGTACGAGTTTTTGAAAAGAATAGATAAAATAGGACAGGGGTGTGTCAATGTACATTTAGTCGATTGATAACATTAATTTTGTTTAAAGAAAAATGAAATAAAACGATCGTATTGTAAAATAGCCACCAAAGCACTCAAATTTTAAAAGAATTGATTTCATTATATAAATCATGTTTATGTTATAGTATGTATACGTAATAGTATTCCTCTGGAGCGAAACTTGCCTGATTTGAAGTCTGATTCTATTTCTATGAAGTTTAATTCTCAATATATAGAGTGGCTTAATGTTTATTAAAAGTATACTTTAATGATATGGAAACCCAACATGTTACGGCGGTTAGCAATGGTAATAATAATAATAATAATAATGATAATAATACCAATAAAAATCAAAACGCCGTTTAAACATAATATCAAAAACATAATAGCGCATTTCATTTGTGCGTGTTTTAGAAGCATTCTTAGAAAAAAAGGAAGTGTTGTAATCTCGATAAATATTTTTGTTAAAAAAATAAAGTGTCAAAGGTCACACAATCCGAGTTGACTGCCTAAGTGCTGTGGAAGAATAAAACAATGCACGAAACACTTAATGAAAAGTGATCTTTTGTAAGATTGTAATGCAGTGTCCTTTCTGACGCAGGTAAGCAGACGAGCTCGCAGTTAGTATCCATTGAATAAGTCTTACATCTGGACAATAACATTCCTCGCTTGTGAGTGAAAGGTAACAATTTCTTAGAAAGATGTACTAAATAAAATTCAGGAAGACCATAAAAAATGCTATAATCTTGGTAATATACTGCTCATATTCTCTTACCATAATACACAACTTAAGTTTTTTTTACAAATTTGAATATATCATTTCTATTGGTGAAACTTTACCTAAAAAGTCAAATACGCACAGTTTACGAGGTAAAGAATGACATGCTGATGCAGTTCTATGTCAAAGATAACAAGAAAAATTCAAATGGACTTGAGTCCATTTGAGTGTCTATCTATCTATCTAAGATTATTTATCGTCGGTACCGGTTGCCCATATGACCGACGCCCCCTGGAGAGATTAGTTATTTTATGTTGTGGGGGTAGTGCAAGATACAGAAAGCATCCCATTCCAGAGACACTCCTGGTTCTTTTACATGCTCAGTGTATAGCACTGTTACATGGGACCTCGGTTTAAAGTCTCATCCGAAAGACTATTAGTAATGTTAGTGGAGGAGCGGGGGATCGAACTCGGGACCCCTGGTATACCAGTCCAGCGCGTTACCACTGGACCACATCCGCTCCTAATTTGAGTGTACGGTTTTTTCTGTATTTTAAAGGAACCTTAATCTACAGCACTCTTTTTTTGTTTGCAGATGCCAATAAAAGAAATTTAATATATGTCTTTAAATTGAAGACCTGTCTGTTCAGACATATTATAAATAAGGTAATGCACATTTTTTGAAGAACAACAACAACATATTTAATCAACCTTTTATTTCCATATATCTTTTGATGTTAATGGTGATAATTATGATACTGAAACTTTGTTTGTTTTGTTAAGTAACAAAATAACATAGATTTCATGGAATAACATGCTTGAACAGAATAACAAACATGCTTGGATAAAATAACAAATATACTTGTAATATCAATGATGATAGTTGTAGTATTATTTGTCAATGCTTTTATAACTCCGCCTACTATACTGTCTATATATAATGCCATGCAAATCACGCACTAAGGTTTTTTCTAGCAGT
This sequence comes from Cyclina sinensis, assembly GCA_012932295.1. Lineage (NCBI taxonomy): Eukaryota > Metazoa > Mollusca > Bivalvia > Venerida > Veneridae > Cyclina > Cyclina sinensis. The sequence goes on along the minus strand of JAAONU010000014.1, from coordinate 13,356,764 downwards.
ATACTTTACAACTGTATTTTTACTCTGTTAATGTAGATATGTAAATAACAAATATGTTAAACTGTATATTATAATATACATACATATTATAATATGTGTAATTCATATAAGGCATTAATATACCACAATAATAAACTATTACTACTATGCGTTGATTACTTTGATATAATTCAACATAAAGACCAGGTGAGACACAGTCACTGTCGTAGCCCCACGTTGGGCGCCAATGTCGCGGGGTCAGAAAAATCATTTACCCAGGGCGGGACTCGAACCCGCGACCCTCCGCTTGCAAGTCAGGTGCTCTACCAACTGAGCTACCCGGGCTGGTGATAGTACAAGACCATATTACCTATATCGGTCCTGTGACACAAAGTACGATCGGGGACCAGACATAATATTTAACTTTAGATGTCTTTTTTTCTTCGTGAACCGAATTCTATTATTTGAACACATTAAACATAAACATTGTATCATTTTACATCATCTGAAGGCTCTTTAGATTCATATTTTGAAAATCGATAAGCATAAATATTTTTTTTTTTTGGTTTTAAAAAAGAAAATCTAAACTAATTTATACCTGTCGTTTCAGCATTTTACAGCATTTTTCTAGCAGCTTAGATGCACTAATTTAACCATTTACAAACAAAAAAGTAAACAGTTTTGACAATTATTTTTTAAATATGTAAATTATGAGTTTACCGACCTTTTAAATGATTCAAAATACTGAACTGTTTGATGAAAAATGACTATGTAACTGTAATTTTCATCAACCGCCATATTTTTGCCAACCTTCAAAAAGTTATCTGCATCTCTTATATCTGCACCTTATCTATATATCTTATATCTTATACCTGTATCTTATCAGTTACTTGTTACTATTAATAGATTTCAAAACAAAAACATTCAATGTTCCCATACAATATCACCAGACAGTCAAGTGATTCTCTCCGAAGATTTCCGGAATAATACAACTTCGCAAATTGATTCAACAGGAAGCACATCGTAAAAATACGTAATCTTCGGCAATAATCGGATCTTCTAACGGCGATTCAAAACATACAATTACATAATTTTGGATAACCTAACCCCGCTCCAATTTTACATATAGGAATATAATACTGGCAATTTTTTGTACAGAAAAACCCTAAGCATTCTAGGAGAAATAATGTATGAAATTATATACCATGAAGTCATGTTTCTATAAATAGAACCAAACAATACTACCGTAAACGATTGCATGACCAAACATGTCTACAGTTTTGCTCGCCTGAGCCTAAATAACTTATGGCTAGCTTTTTATCGTACTTTGTCCATTATCCTGAGTGTCCCGCCTGTCAACAGCTACTCCTGTACCACTGGCTTGCAGCTGATGAACTTTTCAGTTAGTTTCTTTTAAACCATTTAAAGAATTATTGTTTATACAAAATCTAGTACCTATAACAGTTCTGGTGAAAAGTTGTACCGCTGTTTCATTACTCTGAAATGTGATGTATCACAGTCACTGTATATTGAACTTTTACACATATTGTTTAAACTTTGCCCTAAAGCCACAACACACGTCACATTTTTCACGTAGAAATATATAGGGACATGCTCATTTTCGCCTTAAAATACAAGCTCTTAAGCTGAACTTTGGTTTTAAAGCACTGTTTAGTAGATCTTTACTAAGACTGTTCTAAGCTTTACTTTATACCATGAGACATAGATCGCATGTTTTACGCAGAATTATTAAAGAAACAAATTTTAAAATATCCCCGTCTGAAACACAAGGTTTAGAGCTTTTGTATAGGCAGCATCGTCTAATAGAACGCTACCAAGAATAGTCTAATTTTGCCCAGGGTTTACATGACTCCTATAGAAATCAGTGCAAAATCCTTTCGAAGACTTTTTGTCATTAATCAAACAGACTCCTTTCGCACCTAAATGGGCCCTTCGTGGTGACACATGTTATACATGTATTTAGTTAAAGGAAATATTTAGCAATGTTTTTTTCTGAAACCATAATGTCTTTAGTTCTGAAATTTTTGTTCTAGAATTGTTTTGTGGACATTGATCAGGGTTGTCAGTATAAGCCGGAACTTATGGATCATGTTTTATTGAAGAATTCTTTTAAGCAAATAAGCATAGAGATATGATATTGGACTTGCTTTTGCCATGAAAGAAGTTTCATTACATTGCACAGTGGATGTGAGCAGTTGTACTAAGGTGAGCGATCCTGGTCTGATTATTAGAACTTAATAATTTTTACGAATCTGTCTCATTATTTTGTTTCGTTTTAGTTTAATTAAATATACAGAGGCATATAGTTTATAAACAGAAAAAAAAACAGAACAAAATAAAATGGATATAAAATGGATAACTGTAGTGGTCTTCGTGAGCGTTTTCGGTAAGTAGGTGAAATAATAAACCATAACGCGTAGTAGAATGAATAAAAACAAGAAAAACAGTGATACAAAAGTATCACAGCGGACCGACGAACAGAGCTGCATGAAAATATTTTGAATTAGCCATTTTGACTTGAGGCAGGTATGTCAGTAGTTTGTTAACTTAATTTGTACTATGTGTACACTAGGTACTTAGGATTTGCAATGCAAAAATGATGTAAAGGTTACTATGAAGCAGTTTGAAGCAATCTAATGTGAAAACAGTGGGATCATCTTAATTCTAATGTGAAATAACCAAATATACATAGACAGCTACACTATACCTTGGTGTTACCAAGCATAAGAATGACTATGTCATAAATGTATATTAGGATACGTGTTTACCCTGGTTGAAAATTTCTTTAAGCTAAGTTTGTTTGATTTTCTGATTTCATGTGAAATTGTATTAAAATAGCAAAACAAAGGCAAGACATCCTGTAGCCAAATTATAATTTTTGAAGTCAAATTTATACAATTTTAGCAAATGGCTAAAATACCTACTGGCAGGTGAGCCTTGAGGATATAAAGGGAAGAAAAATTACAGTTTTCATAGATATTAATATCACCTCTCCAAATATTTTGCCTTATGAAGGGAACAATTTACTAGGTAACAGGATTATTGCTAACCTGTGTTGGTTTGTACTATTAAATGAGTTGCTCTCAAGGTCCTCAGAAGGACAGGGCAAATGAACAACAAAACCATGTTGATTTTTACCTATCAGTAATTAACTAATTTACAAAGCAATTATTTAAAGACACAAAAATTTTACAAAAGCTGTCTCTAAGACAGGATGTTCGACTGTTCAAAAAAGTTGTTCAAAGTTGTTAATTATTTAAAATGGGTAATAGTTTCTATATTTCAAAATGCAGCTACAGTTATCTAACTTGTTAGTTTGATGCCTTGTCCAAAAAAATGCAAAAAAAGTCAACCTGCTTCTTTGATGCCCCTGAACATTTCTTTCATTTTCAAGTAAGTACAGAACAGTAAACTGAAGTATAGCACAAAAATAACGATCATGCAAACGCTAAACAAAAAATTTTTTAAGTCTACAAAGGGCCTTAATTTGCAATAAAATCTACTCATGTGTAACATTTTTGATCTTGCTGTTTGAAGTAACATGAGCAAAAAATGTTATAGGTAACAAAGACACCAGTAACATTATATTTCATCTTCATCAACTTTCTGAAGCCTTGTACATTTGCAGGCAACTGTTTCCAACTCCTGCGGAAAAAGAACAGCCTTTCCAAATGTCCATTTGTACACTGGAACATTGCTTCTTTGCGGCAAGTAGAGGTGCCTTCTTTCTCCTGGAACAGTTGACATTTGCCATCCACAAAACCCTCAGACCTGCACCCTAAAAAGAAATTATGGACATAGCACAGTTATTTCTATAAATAGCTTAAACTTAATTAGACAACTAAGAGTTCACGTAATTACCTGTTTGCAATCCTTAGTCATTAAAGTGTATAATATAAGCATTAGACTTTTATCTATTATAATAAACTTTAGCATTTGCAGGCAATTAGGTAACCGAGACAATTGAAATGTGCATGTGCACCATCTGAAAGTGATATTTCCTATGATCTCTGCCACCACTTTCCAACATTTTAGTTTTAACTCTTTCTAGCTGTGTACACATGTATGAATATTTCTAAGAATCCCCCTTATTTTTGTTTCGTAAAATGGTCATACAGTAATAAAACTGAAAAGGAAAAATATTTTAAGAAGGTTAACATTTTTTATATTTACTTTCTAATATCATTACAGTGACAAGTATAGCTTCAGTGTTTACTGTACTTAAAAAGAAGTAACAGTGCAAAAAAATTTGGTCCTTGTGCTTGTGTTATTATGTAGTCCAATTATTAAGTTACAGTGGAAAAAATTATCAAATTACTATGTCAGTTAGCTATGTTACAACCAGTTCATCTATATTTCAACAAATGTTGAACATACACAGGTATGTTTATGTTTATCTTGACACAAGCCTGTATTAAATGTTTCAGCAAGATCAAGGATGACACTACATGTACCTTCTTTATTGTGCATTTTGCTTTGGAAAAAAAAAGTTAAGTATATAAAGTAACAAGTGATAGCACACATCACAATGTCCCCCATTTGATGCTCCCTTAAAATAATGGTTTAAAAGCTTAGAACAATTCATATACCTTCTTTCCTGCAGTATGGGTACACGGTAACCCTGCAATATTTAGGAATGGTCACCATCACTAGCAAGAAGCAAGTCTATAACTCTTGTTGAAATAAGTTTGTGTCATCTGCATCAATACTATTTTCATCACTGCAAATGCAAATGATAGTTGAACACTAGAATGAAATACAAGAGCAGCTAAGAAATCTATGACTTACTGGGATCCTTTTCCTCTCAACAGATTATAAAGATTTAAAATGGATTGATAGTGAAACGCTTAAGCAGGTTTGAAACTTGTTATGGACGACAATGTCTACACATAAATGTGTCACTAAATTATTAGCGAAAAAAGTTAAGCATTAGCAATGCTCATTTGACCAAAAAAAAAGTTAGTGACCAAAAAAAGTGAAATGCCCATTGTACATGATTTTACAGCTGAGAATAAGTGTCATTTCTGTGTATGTTATTCAGTAAAAGCACATATCGTATATGATTATGAAATGTGACAAACACATGCCTTATAGTAATATTCCAATATGGCCGACATTTGTTTACACATTTTGGTGTGCAGCTATTACCAAATGCGTAATAAAAACTAAAAAAATTCATACATCTTACAGATTTTCCTCTTTTTTATAGTTTGTTCTAGCATTATTTGTTTAACTCTTGAGAACACATGTCTCCATGTGATTATTAAAACATTCACTGAAATATCTGTTTCTAAAAAAAGTTGTAAGGCTGAAAACGTAAGTAGGTCATTTTATCAAAATTGACACAGCCCGAAAAACATATAAAATTTTACAATTTTCTGCGACAGATTTATGGAAAATAATGCTGTTTAATATATTATCAGCAAGAAAAAGGAAATATTTTTTAATTTATTGAAAACAAAGACATAATATGTTAAACTATCGAGAACACATCTCTCCAGGATATGTAAACAATTTTGACAGGTCGTAAGCATTCAAGCATTAATGTAAGAAAAATCGTTTCATCCACGAAACTACTTTTTTTGTTCATAAATATCATGTGCATGTTTCTAGCAAACCATATTTTCATGTACATGTATAGCTATAATATAACGCTTACCAATTTGTTTCACGATTTCGTCAAAGATGGCGGTTTTTTAATTGAATAGGGCGCGCTGCAAAGAACGGTAATTAAGGAACGACAACTGCATGTTTTTTTTATAAAAAATAGACTGTGTCTAGAACTTTTCGTAAAAACTGAACAATATTTGCACTGATGTTAGGACTCATTCGACTTATTTCATCACCCCACAGATCTTTTCAAGCCCCGGATTAAATATAGCTGACCGGCTTTTGCCGGTCCGCAATGACAGCAAAGGAATTTATACCGTAACATAGCATTTAGAGTTTACTCGTCTGAATAGGCTGTATATTTGCTACCTCTTTGAAACTATTGTCTGGTATTGAAAGATGGGGAGAATGGATTAGACAATTCACATGGTTTGTGTCAAAAATCGAATGGTAAAATTTAATAAAATATAATGTTTAAAACATCACAAGTTTATAAAAGGTGTTGGTCGTATATATTTACTTTTTTTTTATTCTTATTGGATGTTGTCCTCTGTAAGTGTTGATCGGTATTTTCGTATAATATTCCGTATTTGCTCATGTTTATGCCAATGCATACTGAGTTTGAAATAAAGAATCTTGAAGACATTCTAGAAATAAATAAGAGAACGATCTAGGTTTTGACGTATGAGTCTTTTTTGTTTACTTTATTTCTTGCTTTTCGGAAATTTGTTTTTGAAAAGTATATATCACTAGCATTTGATCTGTACCACATCCGAGTTCGTGTATCCTGAAAGTTACGAAATAATTTTTGTAATAAAATCATGTTCACTTTGGGGGAGGGGGAGCAGATACAAGGCACACTTTTGTAAAATATTGATCTAAGAAAGATGCATTTTATTTTCTTTTACAAATGGTACCTTTTTTCAGATTTTTTTCTTTTGAAAAAGATACTTATATTTTCTAAGTCTCTGTTTCGTAATTTTGATTAATTTTGATAAAATGATGAGAATAAACCTACGGAACCTACGGGATAATTATCACAAGAACTTAATATCATTTAACAATTGAAAGAAGCCAGCAAAATAAAGCCCCCAAATGTCAGGGTTTTTAACTACGTTGTTCACAAACTACGATGACTGTGCCAACTTATCCGTACAAGACTGGAACTGGTTACTAGATTTGATGCTAACTAAATTTGTTATGGTTCTTGGAATACTTCATGCATATACTGGTCCTCTTGAAAGTGCTGCACTTTTTAGACTTTCCGCGTTTCTTAGCTTATCGCGCTTCCTGCACTCTCTGCACTTGCTGGACTTTCTGCGCTGCTAAGGCATGCTGCGCTTCTAGAAAGTGACTTTATGACAATGTCTAAGAGATTCCTTTTTGGAGAAAAAATACACAAAGCGCGAACATTATAGGAAACAGCAATAAACTGTCATCTTTATTACAAATACATACAAATTTAAGCGGAAAATTTGTTTCTTTGTGACACCCAGAAATCTCCACTTCCCCTGAGCTTGGTTTGAACTCAGGTATCTTCGATTACTAAGCGAACACTCTTCCACGTCGCCATAAAAGTTAGCTGAGAGGCAAGGGAGTAGAAGTGCCGTATTATACCTCTGCTACATTTGAGTACTAAAACTCAAGATTTTACAGGAGAAAAGGGCATTGAGAAAATGGTTAATGTATTACAAGAATTATTGTGACATCGCAATAAATTTATTTGAACAATAGATAAAAAATGATTCGAACGACAAAGTCTAAATAGCTTGTGCTATTAGCTACAAAACGATACAAACATGGTACGTGTAGTGAAGTAAAACTCAAAACCTTCTCTGTTTTCATAATAGGTTTGGGTCTTTTTGGCGGTTTTTGCGGAAAGACTGATGACGGTAAAATAACCTGCATGAATGTCACATGGGGTCATTATGTGGGAAAGATAAGCCCACAAGGATGGTCCTTGCGGATAAAAGTCTTTGCGTTTTGTGCTTTTCTCGTCATCGTCTTTGTGATATATGTGATTAAGAGGATAAATGCAAATGAAATGGACTTACCCAATGAAAACATTTACTTTGGGATAGCCGCAAATGAAGAGGATTTTCCCGAGGATACGTTTTACTCTATGAATACTGCAAATGAAGAGGACTTGCATGAGGACTAGTTTCACTTTTTGATCTACGTTAGCAGCACTTAGGGAACTGTTAAACATACGTAATTTGTCATCTGTATTTGTTTAACCTTTTTTATCAATTAAATTGTAGCAGTTTTGTTTCTTATTCAGACTGACTTGGTATCCGTTTGGTGGTCTTTACTTATCAATTCAAGTCTTCCACAACCTGAACAGATAAAGAATTGTGTGCGTATTCTTTTTGCACTTTCTTAATTGAAAATATGTTCTTTAAGCAAATTGACACAAAATAGTGTAAATGGTTTATGATTATATTTCATTTCTCCAAAGGGTAAAGGGTTTATTAACATCATTTTAAATTTATGTAAGATAAAGTCTGCATTATATATTATAATTTTGTTTTATTTGTAAACTTAAGCTTATATACATCCACCATTGTATTATGATTTTCATTTTTACCATAGATACATTTAAAATATAGATAGATCGCTACTTTGTTATGCTGTAAATCTTTTACAAAGACATGTTTGCATAATACGGGAGTATACAGGTCCCCTTACATCTTTTATAAGTGGTTTAGAAATAAGGCGATGCATTATGACATGATAATGCTTTCTAAATAGTTATCAATATTGTCAGAGATATAGATTATAGAGATAATCAACTCCCCATGTAACCTATAACCTGTGTAATTTAACACACATGTCAGTAGAAATTACCAAAAATGGTTTGTTTTGTAGCAGATAAAACTTAAAAACTATTTATTCCACATCCATAAACTTTACAATTTCAGAAAGTCTAAACTGTCCTTTACAGCTGCAGTAATATAAATACTTCTATTTTTGATTCTAATATTGGCAAAAAACAGATTGAGTCAACCAACTAACATCGAGTTGAAAACAGATTTTACTTTGTCCTGCAGAAAACAGGCATCTTTTACATTATGAGTGTTATATACCCGAATATTGTTTAAAAATATGAAAGTGTCTTTATTTCTAGCTATAGTTTAATGTTTAAACTTTTAAAAAATGTATTATTATAATCGGTATGAATTGTAGTCTTATAGTTATAGGATACTTAATTTTGTGTCATGTGTGATATTTTACCATTCATTACAGTATAATATCTCTGTTATCTATGTCTCTGATATTGTTCATATCGATTTTTTATTTTCCGAGGCGATTTTATTGTTAAAAGTTTACAATTAAACGGAAATCCTGTACTTCTATTAAACGAAATATGTTTTTTTTTTCTTTTCATTGAAATTCCACTTTGGAAAACAGACACTTCCTTTTTGTGATCCGCGTTTATTTGTTTGAAAAAAATATGTATGTTTTTGTATCATTATTTTTGCGATACATATTGACATAATGAAACCAAATATATGTAATATACATTGTTTATCTGAGCTTATTTTAATGGTTGGATTTATACTTTATGTATTTCACAAGTTAGTTAAAAATATATATTGAAGGAGGTGTAAAGGAACATTAGAAAATAACCATTATATATTATCATAGTTTAACAAGTTTTAAAAGTTTGAGTGATTGGAATTATTATAATTTCATACATCATTTTTAATAATTATTATTTTTCTTTAGATAAAAACATACTTTATCTGTTAGTTATTGAGAGCAGTAAAAGTCCTGTTTTATTTAGGTATATTTTATATAAGAACGAGAAATATTCAGTTAGATATTATAAAAATATAAATTGTTTTAAAACTTCGAGTAACTGAATATATAATTTCATTGTTTTTCATAATTCACTTTATCTATGATATAGGCTACATCAATAAAGTGTAGACATCTTCTGTTTGTCAAGTGGAACATGTATTTTCTTTATTTTTGGCCAGTCATTGCAGAAATATATTTACAACAATGCATATTTATAATTTTCCAATGTATAATAACAGATAAAAATCTTAAAGATCTATTTTATATATCATATAACCTGTTCATTTTTTTAGTATTGGTATTATGTAATGGCTTCCAAATCTTGGAACTATGTAAGGTGTCTAGGGGGAGTTAGCCGTAGTATAGCTTTATAATACAGTGTTTATAAATGGAAAATGTGGTGCTGTATGATGGCAAACTATTTTCATGAGTATACAAGATGTTGAGTTCGGAACACTAGTAAAATAAAGAATATAGTTCATCTAAGTTATCTGGAATCTATACATAGTTATATTTAGTTGTGGTGTTTGATAACTCTTGTCTGCAATGTAATTTTTTAACTTATTTCAAGCGATTATGGCTGTAGTGCAACTCTTGCTGAGCAGCAAGTAAAATAAATAGCTTAAAGTCAAATTAATACATCCTACGAAATTGTGTCCATACCTGAAGCTAAGATGCACTATGAAATAAAAATCGTTTTGTAGGAAATTCAAACTCCTACCTTTGGAGACAATCCAGCTTGAAATAATAAACGATCTAGATCGTTGAGTCTTTAAATCAATTCCCTGGAGGAAGGATTAACGCTTTAACTAACCGAAGCAATTTACAAGTTTCTGCTCGTACATGACACGGTTATTTCTTAAAAAGTCATTATTTATGATATGGTACTGGATTTATAACGAAGTCCAGGAGCCGGGTTTTCCGGATGAGCTCCCAAAATAAACAGAGGTCGACGGGATCTTTTCACTCGGCATCCGCTCTAACTCATATTTCTAGCTCAGCAAAAACAGACGGTAAGACTACTGTGATTGAAAAACTGTCAAACATATTACAATGCAGTTCGAACAATTAAGTATACATCACATGGAAGGTTGCATGATTTCTTTAGCATGCACATGAGAAATATTATAGAAAAACTCATTCGACAAACTTGTTCAAGGTTTAAAGGTTTACCAATAGATCTTTTTTTCATGTTTATGTATTTTTCTCCAGTAAAGTTAAATAAGAACATGTGTGTACGTCTTATCGTAACTTATTCGGTAGAAAAGCGTTGAGATATGTATGTATGACAGTCTGTTTTATATAATTTCAGTCTTATTTTGTTTTGAAGGAAGTACAATATAGAAGTGCAGTTGCTAAGGGGACTACAGGGAGGGAGCTAGACATAAATTAAGGTGAAGGCCTATTTGTTTATGTGTTCGTGGTGGAGATGACCTTATTAATTATTTTACACTCCGAAAATGTTAATTGGTTCGTTATGTCATAGATCAGGACTTTCACATTTATACATGGGCCAGACTCTATACTGGTAGATGTTGACACTTGCGATTTTACGATTCGAAGCATCTGAGCATTTCGACCTCATGCCTCCTTGAGCACTTATCTTGAAATAATTCAACCCTGTAGTTAACTGAAAACAATGGGTTGATTCTTTCCGGGGCTTAATTGAGACCCTGAAAATTAAGGTCCTGATTCTTTTCAATAAGCATAGGTTGAGTTGGTAGTAAAGAGCAACTGAAACATGTGTGCACACTTTCGACATGAAGGAATCTAGACCTAAGTTATTTTGAAGGCTACATTTCTTTAGGGATTGTGATGGGGATGAACTTATTAATTATTTTACATTCTTAAAATGGGTTCGTTTTGTATTAAAGCAAAACCAGAACTCAAGATTTCATGCCATAGCTATATACTCATCACCTCCTGACCCTTATTTTTACTACAGAAATGAAAAGTTCAGAACTTTCACATTTATACATTGGGTGTAGACCTGGGCCAAAATCACACTGGTGGCTGTTGACCCGTGTGATTATTGCGATCCTTCAATGCGTATGAGGATTTCGATATTACGTATTCTGGGACAGTATAGCTTGAAATAATCCAACCCTGTTTCCGAAGATCCAGAAACGGTCAAGTAAGACTAATTTTAAAATCTATAATTAAGAAAATAGCTTTTAGAGATATATGAACAAAATTTACCACGGGCTGGTATTTCCATTTAAGCAACGGAACAGCCCGGTGATGCTCAAAAATAGATATTAACGAAAACGAAACTAAATTGTTATTTTGAGGCCAGCGTATATATTTAAATTCAAACTTCAGTAAGTTTATTTTTTAAAAAACAAAACTGAACAGGTGGCATTTGAATCAATTTACTTATATTGTGTAATATAAATTGCAATCTTTATAGCTCAAACAAAGACTTCAATAATAAAATGTATTTATATGATTTAACAACTTCATTCACAAAATACGAAAAAACAAAAAACAATCATACATGTGTATGTATAATTTTGTTTCGTATTTTGCATTTGTTTATCGTCCATAGTGAAGCTTTTTTTCATGATAAACGGTTAAACTCATTGCTTTATAATTCAATCAATTAAACGAAAGTTATTTACTTTTTCTTCATTGAAATGTAAATGGAATCCTAGTATTATGTTTTTAATTTTCCACTTTCGGTTTGAAGGAGGGGGAAATTAAAATGAAACATCTCTTTAATTCGAAATAGATATATAAGCACCATAAAAATACGGTAAGAAGCTTTAAAAACTTTTAGATTAATATTTATTGTTTTTTCCTAAACCTGTAGTTTAAACGCACAAATGTATTTATTTTTAAACCGATTAGGAAGCAAGCTTTTGCAAATTTTTCTTTCTCTATGGTTGCTTCCTGTGTTCAAACCAGTATACGTGCCAGAAATGCGGAATTCGGCAAGTCGCTGTAGATTCACAACCGTGGGATTCGAACCAGCAAACTCCAGATCGGGAGTCGTTTGCCTTTCAAATTATTTGGAAGATTTCTCCATTATTTTTTCCACTAAAATGGTATTACTGGAATCCCGGTGTTCCACTTTAGTTTCACGAAGACGAAAACGAAAATGAAAAATCTCAGAATTCAGTACACAATTCAATAAATTCATATTTCTGAGCATCAGATTGTGAAAAATGAAAATAATAACACAATAAACAAACTGTTAGATAGTTATGTATAGCTTTTGCAGACGTAAGTGACCTTAAGGCATTTCAAGGCAACCAGTTGTAATTTGTGGTTTTCTTTGATCAAGTTTTAGTTTTCAATATTAATGTGCAGATGCAAGTGCAATAATAAAGTTAAAAAATCATAACGAATGAATTATTTAGATGATATTTTCGAAGATATTTTCCAAAAATCATCTCTTTGGTTTTTCCAGAAAATACTTTCACTTTCGATTTTACCAAAAGTTATTTTCGGCACTTTTATTGTTATGATTATATGACTTCTTGTACCATCTGCTCAGATCCTAATCCAGGTGTCCTTTTCGATCAGGCTGTTGATATATACTTTTGACTGGCAATATCAATTACTTTTTTTTATAAACGTCCAAATGAAAACGGGTTTCCGAACGGCTCGTGAATGAGACTAGTTAGATTCCTGATATATCTTACCTCATAGCACAGCAGTTTACAGATTATGATCTAAATAAGATCTTGGCAACTCGGGTAGCGGAGGTTTGCATTCGAAGAGACAGACAAATATGCTTTGCTTTTTATTTCCTCTTTCTATGCCCTTTAAATATTAGAAAAAAAAGAAAATGACAAAACAAATGTCAGAAAATGAAGTACAATATTTAACATTACACGAAAAACTTCAAAAAGGGCTAATGTACTCAATACTTAGACAAAACTTAAATCCGATGCAAATTTAGACTGCTATGTGCCTTTAATTAGAAAGTACTTTTGAAAAAAAAAAACAATAACACGGAATGCTGAGGGCTACACTTTTAGGAGTAAAGCGGGAAAAACATTTAATTAAAGTCAAACCTTTTTTGACTGAGCGAAAAGAAATACCAGCATTTTTGCAAAACTGTTTACTTTGGCTGCTAACAAAATAGATAAAATCGTATGTTTGGTCGAGTAATAGATTCTTTATAATCCGCCTTATAATGAGAGTGTATAAAACTTATGTCATGAGGAAATCGCATATTCTTTTTATGGCAAACGTATTTAAGCATACAGCCCAAATTAACATATAATCAACAATTTACAGTAATTTAACAATCTAAACTATTTAACAAATAGTTGGATCTGTACAATACATTTGTCTAACTTGATGCTGGGTTAATAAATCCATTTCTTGCTTTCATTGAAATCCGTGTGGTTCTATAATTTCAAAATCCAATTATCTTTTATGTCATTGGTTTAACTTTTTCAGAGAATGGATGCTGAAACAGAATTTTACGTGCGAATATTTCTGTTGGTTTTTAAAGGAGGGACGCTAGCTTGCAAAAGAATAGTTGACAGGGAAATTGAACACGTGGGCCTTGATACCATTTTACAAAGTCAAGAGCCAAGTCTGAAACAAAAACTACTTAGATATCAATATGTAACACTATTTCCAAAGAGTGGAACACCTAATTATCAAGAGTTTGATCTGTCATTACTCACTGTTGTACTGCTGGAGGTTTTAACCATCCCACGTGATGAAAGACAGGAAGTGGAAAATATTAAAAAAGTACGAAATGAAATTGTCCACAACGGAAAAGTATTTTTAGACAAAGGCACATATAGTCATCAAAAATGCATATTGAGCGAAGCATTAAAACATTTATCGGCAAAATTTGACACTGATTTACAAAATGAATGCAAAGAATTAATTCAACACTGTTTGAATGAGCCGCTTGATGAAAAAGCAGCTTTTCATTACATCCGTCAAATCAGAAATGACGAGGAAGCACTTCAAAGAGTATACGAGAAGTTGGAACAAAGGCTTACCCAAATCACCAAAACATTTGAAGATCATGATCAACGAGTGACAACAAAATTAGAAGAACTTAAAAGTAACGTATATTTTTTGCATATAGAACGGACATGTAAGTATTCGTTTAAACTTACACAAATTATCAGTGCATTTTGCAAAATGCAGAATGATTTCCCGGACGTTTTTTGTTGTTGTTGTTTTTTTTTTTAATAAAGATTAAAACTGTCATTTGACGGACTGCTTTTTAAGCGATCGTTACAGAATTGAATATCAGGTATACTTTTTTTGTTGTCAAATTACGTGATATCCGTAGTAAACAAATTAATTTGAAGATACTCTCTATCCGGTTAACCACGACAGAAGAAGGTTAGCATATCGTCTTTTGTCTGTTTTAAACAGAACAAATGAATGCAAACAAAGCTTCGCTTTCACAAAACAATTCTAAGAATATATTCTATGTCTTATTTTTCAGAGGGACAAGATATGCAAGGTCAGATGATTAGAGAGTTAAATGGTGAGGCTTTAAGTAAAGTATCGGATCTTCCAACGCTTAAACGGTGTCAGTAGAAAAATCTTGCTTCAAACTGTATATTATAAGTTTACTGAAATTATGCGTAACTGTATTAAGTAAATGACACGTTTAATAACTCCATAATATTTTGTTTGGAATGTTTCAGAGTAACGCTTTAAATAGCGAGTCTAAGAAAACACTGTATGTTTTTTTTCTCTCTTTTTCCAGAGGGACAAGATAAGATTGGTCAGATGATGAAAGAGTTAAGAAGTAAGGCTTCAGGTAAAGTATCGGATACTCACAACAGTTAAATCGCAAATGAACTTGCAATACTGATTGATTGTTGCTAGAAGATTGTCAGCAGAAAAGTTTTGTTGCAAATTTTGTATGTTACAAGTTCACTGAGATTATAAATGACTGAATTAAGCAAATGATACATTTAATATTTCCAGGGATATTTGTTTGAAACGAACCAAAGTACGGACAATAAAAATATTTGTATACATTTAAATAAATTACCCACCCAATAGACTATATGTAAGATGTATCTATATTCAACAGGATTTAATAACGACAACGACGAAACCAGTCCAAAAGAGGAGGGGTTTAGAAAAGACCAACCGTTGTGCGAGCAGTGCATTGAAAAGAGTACCAGCACTAAAGCAATATATTTTTGTTGTAGTTGTAGTAAGTTTTACTGCTACGAATGCAAAGACTTAATGCATGACAAATCTCTGCTACTGGTTATGAAGAATCACCATATCCAAAATGCCAAGGATTGCGACACTTCAAAATTAGATATTGAAGACATAAATGTGTGTAAAGAACACTCCAAAGGTTTCAGATACTACTGTAAACAGCATGGAGTCATTTGTTGTGACAAATGCGTTGGAGAGAATCACCAGACGTGCAAAGAGGTTGTTGAAATAGATAAGGTTGCGAAGAGCTCAACTAATTGTATGCTCGATCCAGTTGCAGAGATAGAACGTATGCACGAAAGTACTAGGTCAATGGATTATTGGATGACATCGTTTGAAGAAAAATTCAACAAGAGTATTGAAAATACCCCTGCTCTTTTGCTGAAGAAAAGACAAGAAATGCTTGACCTGTTTGATAAGAAAACAACAATGGTCTTAAACAGAGCAGAAAAATACAAAGAAGAGACACTGCAAATAATTCAAAAGAAACGTTCACAGTGTAAAGATCTTATGCATTATACTGAACATACGAAACGTTCTCTTATCCGCATTGCTTCAACAGGAACACCGGCACAAAGGTTTATTGCCCGTCAGAATGTTAGCAGTCAAATTAGGACTGTTGAGGACGACTTTTCACGCATAAGACAACTGGACAACACTCCCTCCGACTTCGCAGATTTACAAATCTTTGACGAAATGGCAAGAGAGCTTGGACCACTGTCGCTGAATATACCAAACGCCGACAATAAT
Source organism: Cyclina sinensis (assembly GCA_012932295.1). Taxonomy (NCBI): domain Eukaryota; kingdom Metazoa; phylum Mollusca; class Bivalvia; order Venerida; family Veneridae; genus Cyclina; species Cyclina sinensis. The sequence continues at coordinate 13,340,432 of JAAONU010000014.1, read as the reverse complement.
TATTAGCTTCTGACGAGCGTGTTTTGAGAACACAGCAGGAAGAGTTAAACCAATCAGAACAAAACACAAAATAGAATTTCACCACACCTAGAAATATAAACCTATACAACATACAAATATTTAAACATACAAATTTATAACAAAACAGAGCAAAGAATGCATTTAGAAGTTTAATATAACAATCCAAATGTATATGGGTATTCTCGTGCTTTACCCATAAGGAACCCATAAAAAATGGGTATGTCTCCATAATGGGCTCATGAGGGTCCAATGTAAACCTTTATTTAGCATGCATTTAAACACTTATTATGATACGCCTAAATGTGGCAGCTTTATCAATGTTTATTAGTACCAATTATTCTTTTAAAAAAATGACAAAATTCTTATCTTAGATATTTTTAAATAATTATTTTATTTTAGTTAATTATTATTAATTAATAACTTTATTGCAAATTTAAACAGAAATAAATCGACCTTTATTTAGCAAAATGCATTTAAACACTTAAATGATACGCCTAAATGTGGCAGCTTTATCAATATTTATAAGTACCAATTATCCTTTTAAAAATGACAAAATTCTTATCTTAGATATTTTTAAATAATTATTTTATTTTAGTGAATTAATATTGATTAATAACTTTATTGCAAATTTAAAAAGAAATAAATCGAGAATGAGAAAAAAAATCGTTAGTTTTGAAAAGTGCGCGCGCAACCGTTGAAAGGAAGCTGGGCGGGTGAAGCAAAACGGTGTCTTTTATTAAAAGTATGTTTTTTGTTCATAAACAAGCTTGCAGATAACTTAGATCTGGCATCATTGTCACTTTTATCCATTCCATAGTACTGAAATTAGTATCCCATTGTACTTGCGTCGTCCATTTGAAACACCATTTGTCATCTATTTTTGCGATATAAAGATTCAGCTAAATTGAATTCAAATTCGGAGAAGGGGACTCTATAGTCCAAATAATTGCACTCAAAAAGTTGAATATCGTGCTATTTCTTGAATGGTCGATATTTGTCTTCAGAGTAGAAACCAGAAGGGATTAAAAATGTGGTAGAAATATTTCCTTCTTTGCGTATGTAATGTCCAACAAAATCCGTCGGGCATTGGATCTTGCATTCTCAGTGCGCGCACTCCCCCATCAGATATGGCTGATGTAAACAATAGACTGATGAAGGTCTAAAAGCATCCTTTTTTTGCTTTTTTGTGGAGGTGGGGGCGGTTGTGGAACAGATTCAAACAGAATATAGTATTTCAGTTTGTTTCCAAATGTGCAAGTGTAAAATGGCCGTTAAACAGTCGGGAAATAGGGATTTCACAAAATCCATTTTCCACCACTATTTTGGTGGTTTCCGGCTGAGACGTGAAGGCAGCATCCTGCCTGAAGTCGCATTATTGAGACTTAGGGACTATACTTATTTATATAAGCTCTCAAGCTTTCTTCAGAATCAGCCGTCTGTAAACAAATGATAAAGCATAGAAAGTAGCACAATTAATGGAACAGATCTTCGTTGTAAAAAGTTATATTTATCATTTTTAGCAGACATTGTTGTTCGCATATTTTCTTATGTAAATGTATTTCAAACAACTTGTTTTACAGTGAGGGGCACAAGGATTTTCATCCTGCTGGAAGTAATGCAAGATACACTCAAACCCAAGACTTCTGTATTGTTGTTTTTGACACAGAACCAGGATGGGGCAGAGGTGATTTTTCTGAGTGAGCTTCAAGTGGTAACAGCGTTTCCCAGAAGACGGTTGAGGAGATGGACAAGTTCAACTCGCAACTGGAGGTTCAGACAATTTTCCACTGTTGTGAGTATGTTTTGAATTATTAAAGTTAATGTCATAACACTAAATAACTTATCTCTTTCATACGATATTCTAGTCTCAATATTTGGTTGGATAGCTGATATTGGATTGACCATTAAAATAAGCTGCACGATATTCATCTTTTAAAGTACAGTAACTTGGACTTATTATATGCGGTGTTGAATGTGTATTTATTAAATAGACACACCATCTTCGTTTGACATTAATTTTGTCGGGTAACAACAGTTTAGTTTTGCACGGATTCAGCTTGAGTGAATTAGCCGAAGTTGTTGAATTGGTAATTTAAGCCTCTAATCAATAACCACAGAATGCTGTAGCAAAGGTCAAGGTCACAGTGACTTTGAACCCATCAGTGTTTTGGACTAGGCTGAAGTTGTATATAGAGTACCTGGTTCTAACAAAAAGGCGCTGGAGAGGGTATATATGTTTTACTAAATTAGCTGGTTCATTTAAATTCTGACATGTAAATATTGCTTTTAAATTCTGCTATATGTTAGAATACCTAGTGTCAGACTTGTGGCCATTATGCCCAAGACACCGTCAACAGAACAATGAAAACTTTCTTAGACACAGATTCGTAGATTCTGTAATTACAAGGCTCTGACGGGGAAAGAAAACTAGAGAACACTAATCTAAACGGCATTATTTCTGTAAGTAATTTTAATCATTGAAAGCAGTAAAATTATTTCATTTAAAGAAGTAGGTGTAACTTAATTTGTCCAGTGTGATATCTGCAAACTTTTTGGCAGTGGAATAAAAACTGGGGTTTTTGTTGTTTTTTTTTCTTTGCATTTTCACTGTTCACCTTATGGTAAAAAGCCCGTACCCAGCTGTGTTTGTGGCAGCAATCAATATTGTCTAAGAAACATCACTTGATAATGATAATTTACCAAATCAAGAAATTATATGTATGTTCGTAGTGAAAAATACTGAGGTTTTCTATAATTCACAACACTAATTGAAAACATTATCTTTATTTTTTATTAGGTTGTCTCCACATGATTCCCATAAAGTGAGCAGTGAATTGGAGGCCGCATCACCAAGTGGCTTGGTGGCGAGTATGTCTGAGATGGTGAGAGAAAAGCCCTGATAAAGACAACCACTGTAGCTCCTGTTCCTGGAACACACTCCCCTGCTCCTAGCACTCCTCATGTCACACCTGGCACTCTAAACTAAATATATGACATTGCTGAAAAACCTCGGTTATTATTTTAGTGACATTAATATTTGTGAGAAGTTTAAATAATAGTTTAAAATGTTCACTAACATATGTACCAACTGCTACCCTGTAGTCAATAGCCATTAGTCAGGAATCTACAAATTCAAATATCAGCAAAATAGTCTGACTTGATAAGCACAAAATTTCATGAATACTGATTTAAAGTTTAGATTATTTTCTTGAAGTAAAAATATGTGTGGATGTCTTGATGCTGTTGGGCCTTTTTACCTACATTGTCAGTAAAATTTCTCTTTGAAGTCATTTGTGTATATACATGTATATTTTAGTTGTCATTTTACAATTATATAATTATTTTGAATTAACTAAATTGTATATAATCAGTTTTATTTATGCCAAATTTCATAATGTAGTTAATTTTTGTTTACGTTCTTGTCTGTTTACTATGTGTGTTAATGCCTAGTCATTGTATTTTGCATATTTTTAAGCGTTTTAATCATTCCAATTTTTGTCACGTATCGAAACAGTATTGTTTTACTATTAGCCCTTAAATTCCACAGTCTAGTCATTATTTGCTCATTTTCATCGTAATTTTACAATGGTCTAGTCAGTATTATTGTTTTAATACATTAACTTCATAATATAGGTATTTGTCAATGTAGTTTTACATTGCATGGTCAATTAAATAGATTGCTACATAATATTATCTAAAAACTGTTAAACTGGACACGTAAAAAGGTAAAGGTAAAGGTTTCTTATTTAACGTGGGTAGTCAACGAAAGTCCCCACCTGGTGTGGATGAAACAACTTATTTCCAGAAGAGCCTACGGTGCCTGTATTTTACCTCCCCGATCCCCAGTCTAGGACGATAATGCTGGAAGCAGTACCTGGTTAGGTCACCACTCTGTCCAATCAGTCGATAACTCAGTCGCTACCCGGAATCGAACCCGGGTTGCTTCGTAGCCCAACGCACAAACCACTCGGCCGCCTAGTCTGACAAACCAGAAAAAAGGTAGCATTCTTGAAATGTTTTTATAGAAAACACAATGTTTGTTTCATTCGTGAAATCTGTATCAATATCTAGTTTGTAGTACATTGTATTCGTAATAGACAATAAGAGTTATTGAGAGAAAATTAAGTATCAGCATCTATATTTGTTTAAGGTAGTGCTCTTGTTTAACTTGGGCATAATTTGATTATCTTTATTTACATAACATATGTCTGTTATTTATAATTTATACTACTGGGTGTTTAATGTAATATATTAACATATTGGTGCATTCAACAGACCAGAAAAAGATTTTTGTTCTATTATTATCTTAAAATTTGAACCCGTATCACCTTTAAAAAGGGGACCCACCACAATTTTTTATTTATTTTTTTCTCTCTTTTTCCACATCTTTTTTCATTCCTGATTTACATCCTGCAGTTAGAAGGAAAACTTAGTAATTTGCACCATTTTCCTTTTTCTTCGTAAATATTTTTTGCACTTTGTTAGATAGGTGTATCTAAAAGCTAACTCATGGCATTATTATTATACTTCAGAAATATTTATATTTCATTACTGCGAACAAACATCTCAATAAAAATGGGGAAGACTTAGATATATATATATATATATGGTCTGGCAAATGCTTTGTAGTTTCAGTTCAGCTTTGTCATAGTAAAACTTAAAGACTGTTGCTTTTAGGACTTCAGTCTTTCAAATATTCCATAATAAAAGTGTGCGTTAAATGTTACCTTTAGGTTGATATAGTAAACCAGATAAACTAAAGAGAATAAGGTTTTTTGTTTGTTTGTTGCTATTTTTTTTCAAACTGTCTTTTTACCAATATTTGGAAAAATCCGATTTATTTCCCTTTTTTTCTTTGACATCTTATTGATAGTAGAACATGGTAGTTAGCTTTGGTTATATAAGAAACTACCTTTTTTCTAAATCAAAAAACCAGAAAAACCCCATAGAAAACTCAGCACAATTTCTATCTTATAACTGTTATTTAAAATATAGTGTCCCCCTTTCTTACCTTTATACATATAACAGTTGTAAGGGGAAGTGGCAGACGGCTCTCCGACAGCAACATTTTACAAACAATATTGAGTGCATAATTTTGATATTTGTGATTCTATTTTTTATCCCTCATTTAAGGCAGATTATATAGAGTCTCTGAAAAATCATAGTATTTTGGGTGGATTTTAAAATAAGTAGGCACAAATGTTTTCATTACTAGACAAATTCTCAGAAACAATACAGGGTGTCAGGGTCACTTAAAGCTTAAAGTCAAAGATAATAGATTTGGACAGTTTTGCCATACTTCATAAATATCTTGGGTATTTTTTAGTTGATTTTATTATTATTTTGATAAAGTTTTATGTAATATTTCACACAAATGTTTCACAAGAACAAGGCAGATTCAGATAATCAAAACAAAGAAAACAACATTTTTTTACATTTGTTCACCTGTATGTCTTTAGTTATTTTGAGGGAATATATATATCAGCTAATCGAAACTTGGTGTCACTTGGTGTCACTCGTCAAGGTCACAACTCGATGTCAAATGTCAGAAATAACTTTTTTTCTACATTTATTCACTTGTATGTCTTTGGTTATTTTGAAGAAATTTTGAAATATGCAATTTCTTTGTTCATGATTTGACTGTATGGTTTATAAGAAGAGAACATTTTAAGAACAAATGGTAGCATTGGCGGGGGATGTTAATTCAAGGGATTACCTTACTTCAATGACTTTTAACTAGGTTCTCTGTTTTCTTTTCAAGTTATTAAATGTTATCAATTCTTATCATTGTTGTTTTTTTGTGGAAGTTGAATTATTTTGAGTCGTACAAAATTAAGATGTATTGCATGGCAGAAAATTAAAAACAATGTTTGGACAGGTTCATGCTTGGTCCCAGGATTGCCATGGACAATTGCAGCATTCACAGGGGACGTACACACAGCCCATAAACAGAGATTGTCAGAACAAGCGACCTATCTAAGGCCGGTATGTTAAAACGGGGCCCGTATATTGCCACGATTTGATAACAAGGGACCCCTATTTGGCCCGTATACTGCCCATATAGCAAGCCCATATGGGCCCCTCATGGTACTCCGTTGCACATCTTATGTGGGTCCCACAAGGATTGTCCATATAGGACCAATATGGAAACCCAAATGAGGCCCATCTGGGTCCCGTATATTTTGTTCTCTGGGTATGGACAATGAAAATGCACCAGAGCCAATCTACCCGCAGTGATCTCCCCTTCATTCTTCGGAAAAGGTCTCTGCTGGCAAGGGTTTACTTAATTATAAAAATTAAAAGTAACTTGAAAAAATGTTTAACATCTGTTTACTTACATTTTTCTGAGTTTATTTACCGTCGGTACCGGTTGCCAATATGACTGACGCCCCTTGCAGAGATTAGTTATTTTATGTTGTGGGGGATAGTGCAAGATACAGAAATTATCCCGTTTCAGACATACCCCTGGTTCTTTTGCATGTTCAGTGTACAGGACTGATACATGGGACCTCGGTTTAACGTCTCATCCGAAAGACAATTAGTAATGTTAGTGGAGGAGCGTGTGATCGATCTCTGGACCCCTGGGTAACCAGTCCAGCGCGTTACCACTGGACCACTGATCCACTCCGTTACTTACTTTCGACCTTCATCATTTGACATGCCTGCTGATAGTGCAGAGCGTCTTCCTACATCCTTATTTTGCGGCCCTGCGATCCTATTTGCGGCCCATTCCCAATCTTCTCACAATGATCTCCCCTCCATTCTTCATGACAAGGGTTAGCTTCAATCGGAAAACCTCAGTCATGACGGCTTCGCCTATGAACTCTCGGATGTATTAAGTAGATGAGTATGTACAAATCTTTTTCATTCCGTTCGCCGAAAGAAGAATACGCTTAAAGAAGTATATCCTGGTGCTTTAGAAACGTAGTCGGAAGAGTTTGGAAACATGCAAAAAGGCTTCTCTCCATCAATAACTTGTGTTTTTTAAAGTATGTATTTTACTTATTTTTCTTTTTCAATGGAGTTGTTTTTCGTTGAGGTCACCAAATACTTATGTCATACATAGAGGTCGTTGCAGGAATTAGCCGAGGTATTCCGCATTGGGTTAGTTTTAGCTATTCATACATATATGGACTTTTTAATGAAAATATTTTTTCTCTTTTATTGTTTAGTTATGATCATGGGATTTGCATTGATTTTACATGACTGTAGGTTACAAATTTTGAGAGAAAAAATGTTAACATTTTTTGTTTTTGTTTATTTACTTTTATCACGTGCAATACCTGAGTCTGAAAGGGAAGCGACCGCTGCATGGAGTTTAGCCCTAGTTTGAACAATGTGCAACTTTTAGATTTTTCTTAATAATAAGTAGCGAAAGTTAAAACAATGAAGAAAGCTGCATTAAATGTATTGATTCTAATCTTTTAATTGTTATTATTAATTATATGTTTGTGATTATTTGTGTAAATGATTGTGTTTAAATTAAAACAGAGAACTGAATTGAAATCAATATATAATTTTGCTTATTTTATTAATGACAACAGTAAAACTGAAATTAATTTAACGCGCGTAAAACAGACAAATAATTCAGACTATGGTGAGTTTTGCAATTGTTTTTGCCACAGAAGCATGTGTCACACTTCCGAAACATTTTATTAAAAAACACATTAGATTTGAAATATTACAAATTATGCCTCATTGAAATAAATGCCTAGAATGTCAATTATTTGAACAATTCCCTAGAATTCAAAAAATGCCTGAAATGCCAGCGGGCAATGTGGGCGTAGCCAGAATAACTGTATTGCTTTGTCTATTTGAGTTTATTTATCGTCGATATCGTTTGCCCATATGACCGACGCCCCTAAAGAGATCTGTACTGGCAGCCAGTGTAAGAATCTTATAAGATCAACAGTATTGTGTGTTACCACGGGACCACTGCTCTTCTCCTATTACAAGTGTATTGCTCCTGCAGGATGCCGACTCAAATAGATAACGTGGTGAAATTTGGTGACAATAAATGCAAAATGCAGTGGTTTCATTTCAAATGTGTAAGTGAATAATTATAATGCTGACTGGACATGTAAGTCTTGTAATACATTAAATTGTGAGCATGTTTCCTTTTCAATATATTTCTGATTAGCCTTATTTACGGTACTATAATTATTTTCGTTGATCGTAGTTGAATTCCCTAAGGTTATATTCTAGAGTGTATTCATAGCATTATGTGCTTGTAGAGACTTATAGTATTATATATTGTATTAAAATTACATGCTTACTTAAATACATCATTCGAAAGATCTTCTGGTGATGCGCAGATTTTACTTTCATCCTTTATATAATAGTTATGTTATATAATACCTATGTAATAAATTTATATCATATACTAATAAGACATTTGTGTCTTTGTTTTGAACATAAAAATGATTAGATAAAGAGAAACAAATCTATGTTGTTACACTACAGAACAAAACCAGGGCCGCAGGTTTTCTTAACGATATTTAGATAATTATTCAGTAATGTTCATAATATAAATTCGTCGATGAGTTCGCTGTCTTCGAACAAGTGCTTAAAGATAAGGCAAAAAATCAGGCAGTTATTTTAACTTCATAATTAGAATTGCCTTCTGTAGTAATTTCTTTGACCAGGATTATCTTAAATTCAATTTAAGCTTTATATAGACAAGTGGTTGCATAATAACAACAAGTCTTTTTCACAAGCGGGGCGAATTTCGTGACGGAAAGGTTAACAAAATAAACAGACACAAACCATATACTTCCGGCGTCAGCAGATCTATGGGGAATGAAAAAAGCTAGATCATCTAATGGAGCAGACACACAGGTACAGATGTATCAATCCAGTAGTTGCATGAATATCCTAGCTTAATGTGGAAGCCAAGTAATAAATAGAAATTCATTCAAGTGTGTGCTCATTAATGCTGTCTTACATAATAGAAATGTCATCCAAAATGTTTGGCTGCGGTTACATTGTAATTGCATTTTCCACAATGGTCCATTTATCATGGTTTATAGCTCATAATAGCTGTCTTATCATACATCTACAGCTGTTACTTTCGATAGCAGGAGGAAGTAAATGCGAGCGAGTGTTAGGTCTGTGCAAGATTTGCAGTGCAGATTCAGTGTAATTATCTGCACAAGTGCTTGTTATATGTGCATCTTTGTGCAAGGTCAAAAATTAGTCATCTGCACAATGTCAGTTCTCTGCAAAGCGTTAGTTTTCTATACATATGTTGCGTTTAAACACGTCACTATATACCGCTTTTGAGATGTTATTATATTTTGAGTGTTATATACTTTTAGAATTTTGGTAAACAGAATCATTAAACTTATTCGTTGACATTTAAAATCAGGTAAGCATTTATTTCATAAATAATCATATAAACTAATTATTTTAAGTTAAAATCTTCAAAATAGCAATTAAATAAAATTGTTAAATTAACAATTATAAATAGATTGTCTAAATGTATCGTTTATATACGGACAATAACTCTACCAAATGATTTTTCATAATGAAATGGTTAGTTTGTAGTGACAGAAAAAGTTGGCAGATTCCTATGGTAAAAAAATAAGACACTCTCATAGTCGCTTGTGAGGCAATTGAATTACTACACCTGCTGTTAAGTCTTCATAATCTTAAGGTATCCAACACTTTCAAACAATTCCGAACGAATGGCATTATTCAAAAATGATTTTATGTTTAGAGATTTATGAAAATGTAAAAATACTAGAAAATAAAAGGATTTAAACACTTTCAGATACTCTGTCGCAGATAGGGAAATAAGTAAAGAAGAAGGACTTAAAACTATATTTCCGAAAATGGATTTTAAAAGCAGACATTTTCGTGAACCTGACTTAAAACCAAATCAAATAAATGAAAAGGGCGAAACGGCGCTCCATCAAGCATGTAAACGTGGTGCTCTCAAAGATATTACCGAAAAGCTGAAAAGTACGACAGATATAAATGCCCCAAATTACTGGGGACAAACTGCTCTTCACTATGCTGCGGAAGCTCAGTCAACAGAAACTTTGAAATTACTGCTCCGCACACCAGGTATCCAGGCCACATGTAAGGATGTAAATGGATACACTGTTCTCCAAACCTTCGTGGTTTCTAGCCAGAAATTTGATTATAACTGGATAGATGGAGTACAACTCCTAGTCGAAGCCGGCATAGATATAAATTCTCAAACAAATTATGGTCAGACTGTTCTTCATTTAGCGTCATATCAAGATGACAACACAGATTTTTTACAACATTTATTGAGTAAATACCATGGTCTCAAGTTGACAGTGACAAATTCGTTTGGTGAAAACTTCTTACACATATATAGCATGAGAGAAATAGGTGAAAAATGTATGTCTGTGTTTGACTCAATACGAATGATAAGCAAACAGGTTTTGAGAGAGATGTTGAATCAGAAGGACATGAATGGTTACACGCCTTGGGTTTTGATGTTTGAAAATGGAGAGCTTACCTCAAATAACTTTAATACAATAACAAACATATATGGTGTTCCTCCTGATACTGCTGACAACCTAGGTAATACTGCCTTGATGATTCGTGTTGGCTGTAGTGCTTCTTCAATGGCAGCAAATTTACAAATTTATAGAAACCTTATTTGCAAAGGTGTAGATGTCAACTGCCAAAACGTGTTTGGTCTGTCGTCAGCTGCTCTTCTTTACAATGATGAAGTATACCAAGTTTTATCTAAAAAATCACTTGACCTCATGCTAAAAGACCGTTGGGACAGACTCCCAGTTGTTAGTGTCATGAATCAGAGAGTGTTGCCTGAACTTTTGGAAGCAATGCTTCAAGACAACGGGAATATGATAAACTCGAGAGACAGGATGGGTTCAACACTGCTTCATTTCGCTTCTTACCTCGGAATAGAAGACTATATTGATATACTATTGAGATATGGTGCAGATTTAGAGGCTAGAGACGCACTAGGTGATACACCCCTAGAAACGGCACGTCGTCATGGAAACTCAAAATGCTTTAAGTTATTGGCAGAGGCAAAGCATTTGACATCAACTGAAGACAGCTGGTTTATATATACAGCACCGAAAACAACAGTAGACTTGTCTTTACTGCTTACGGCTCCAGTAAAGACTGTTTTAAATGGATTTCCTGAACATCTAGACACTTTTGCAGAACGCATTCTCGGTGTAAAATACAAAAGAAACTCTGAGGTGTCTGATATCATTGAAGCTGTGAACAAACAAGTCCGAAATCTTTGTGAAATTATCAGTGGATACGATTCCAGGTTTTCGATATCCGTACTCTACACCGGCAGTACAGCTGAAGGTACAAAAGTTGGTGCTCCTGATGAATTTGATTTTGCACTTTGTCTTGACAATTTAAATGAAATGTGCGACATACAATCACCAATGGATCCAAAGCAATTTGGATTCGCTCGACTTCAATTCAAGGATAATCCCGTACCTGAAGAATACATTTCATTTTCAGATATGGAACGCTATTTCCTCCCTTTGCCGTTCTTGCATTACTTGTTCCGGTATGTACGAAGAGCGCTAAATGAAAGGAAACTGTGGGAGAGCGGCAACCTTTACACAAGAACTGAAGACAAGATATATGTCATAACAGACAAACCTGTCCTTAATTACCATGTGTACTGGAACGGTGCATACTACAAGCAAGTACATATAAGTATTGACCTAGTGCCGGCCGTGTACAGACGAGGATGGTGGCCGCATTATGCACGGTTTGAAAACAAAATGCTGATTACTGATGAAGTCAAAGCTGCTGGATGTTTAATCTTGATGCAGACGGAAGCAAACACCTTCGGTCAAGAATGGTATAACATGAATGACTCCATTACCTACACGTGCAAGGCATCATCTGAAGTCGATAAAGAACGTCTTCTACAAGTGAGCGTTGCTCCAGCAGAAATTGCACTGATGAAATCACTCCCAGAGATATATCGAACGGGATACGCATTAGCAAAGATTATGAAGAGTGAGGAGGTATGTCCTAAAGTTAAAATTGATATAAAACTACCGCCTAACACTTGGCGTCAATATGTATCAGGTTCGCGTGCATTCGTAAACCCATCACACGATATCAAAAGTTATTGGTTGAAAAACTGCTTGTTTTACATCGTCGACGAAAACAGCCGATGTCCGCTTCAAGACGAAGCTCCACTCGAAATAGCAAAAATGATTTACAAGAAACTTCAAGAATTTGCAACTCGATGGAATTTCAAACCATATGTACTTGAAAAAGCAGATTTGTTTGAATTCGAAGACGAAAAGTATGGATTTAACGTTTTTATCACCAGAAGGAAGATTAGCATTGACACTGTCTTGGCATTGTTAGGACAACCCTTCTCAAATGATATCTCTGAATGGATTATCACTTGTACACAAAATTTTATATTAACACAAAGGAATCAGTAAACCCGCATGAAACTGTCTTGCGAGCATTTAATAGCTGCATCTGCACAGAGGCTACAAAAATAAAATAAACTTATAGAAAATCTGTAGCAAACTAAAAATAGGTAAGGTCGTGTGATATCTAGAGTGTTTTTAACAAATAAATTAATGAAAAAAACATTTGTTGGTAACTGCGCAGAACCAAAAAATGTCAAGATTGTGCGGTTACTTCTACTTCTACGACTACTACATCTCTTAAAAAGATTACAAACACAGGTACTAAACTCGACAACGCAGATGTTTCTGCATTGTATATATATATTAGCATTGTTATGAAAAAAGGGATAGCGGGGAATCTTAGGAACGACAACTTTTCAGATTTGATAATCAACATAAGTTGCTTTTAAAGGATTATTTTCCGGTTGGCACTAATGAGAAAGAAATACATTGACAATTGGGTTATACTTCTGTATTTGTTGGCTAGCTGTCTTTAACGTCAAAACAGATATCTATTGTTAAGCTTTGTTTGTTTCCTACATTTTATGTTCTAGCGATTTGTATTGGATAGTTATTAAATTATGTCATTTAAATCCCTTTAGTTTTCAATATATACACCGCCTACATCTATGTAACGAGCTACTGTCATTATTCCGAGTCTAAATACATGTGACAGGTTTAAACACGATGTCGCATGACCTTTCAAGACAATAACCTTCGCCTTTTGTGCTGAATACAATGTAAAATTGTCTTTTTAAAAATATTTTTTCTAAACTTGTGTGTCTTCTGCTAGTGTTTTTTAACTTTGATATACAAGTAGCGACTTTTGTTTTCGATAACATGTATGCGTCCATTAAATATGTCATGTGACAAACTTGCAAAATAAACGGGGGCTTCAAAAACATGTGTTTCTAATGTATGACATCCACTTTTAGGCTAACTTAAATTTAAGCGGCATTTTAAAACGGTTTTCTGTTACCTCGTCATGACTAAAATTCTCGGCAAATGTAATGATTCTCATAAGATAAAGGCTATATCTGTTTAAAATATGTTCAAGTTTGTCACTTGTGGAAAAAATGTTGGAGTTACATTAAGTGTATTTTTGTATGTACATTAAACAACCACTTAAAATAGTGTAAGGCATTAATTTGTATGTAAATATTTTTATACTGGGTAAGTTTTTATTGCACAAATTGAGAAATTATGTCATAGACCAGTTTGAGTTTATACCGTTTAATTCACGGAAATGCGAAAATATAAACCACAGTTCATCTTATCAAATGCATAGAGCGTTTGATTTTTCGACATCGAGGATTACAGCTTATGGCTGTGTGAATTGGAGTTATTTTTTAGTTTTGATACGTGTAAAATAGTTTGACTATGAGTTCGACGATCATCTTACTTCAGTAAGGAAATTATCGCGTTCTAGAAATTAGAAATTTAGTAGGGTTTCAATTTTGTTCAATTTTTTCTGAAACAAAACTCTAATATTTTCAGTAATTGCCTAATAATGTGAGATGTGTAAAATGCTTAAGTTGTAAAAAAAAGGTAGATTACACAGAACTTAGGTATTGTTCTAGAATTCTAAGTACAAAATATTTTAATGGTGCTATTTTAAAGATGTATGACGCTTAAAGTTGCTAGTATTAACTGAAGAAAGGCAGCCTTGTTTTCGTGAATGGGAAACTTGATTTTCCATAAAAATGTAGAGGTAGTATCATAGGTAAGTACAATTCAGACAAATTCTGGTTTTATCTTACATATCGCTTGTGTTGGATGTTAGCTACGTTCCTTCTTACTACGTTTCCAGGCTTTTTTATAGTGATTCCACTAAAAACATAAAACATTTAGATATCTGCCTTCTGCTACAATAACAGCATGAGGTTTGACTCATTTGTTAAACAAAGTATTCTAGACTGTCTTATTAGTCTTCTACGTCTGTGCCAACAGAGGAGTTGGGCCAAAGGTCCGTATGTCTGTTTGTCCAAAAAATCTGTCTGCTTGATAATCTTATGTATGGAAAAAGATGATATATGGATAAAGATGCCAATGGATATTTTGCAAGCTGCAGTTTGGGGAAAATTACTGAGCTTTGAATTTGAATTTTAAACAATCTCTAAACAGTTACAATTAAAAGCAATATACCTGCAAGATGTTTACTCACTTGCTCTTTCTGGAGCTTGGAATATTTTGTTAAACTCATTAAAATCGAGGCGCAAAAGCACTGAAAGCAGTTGGGATTGTAAATGAAATAATATCTTTTCTCAAATAGCGGCTCAAACAGACAGAACAATTTGATCACACCTGATGAACATAATAATGCCAGCTTCTCGACTCTTCTAGAAATTTAAGATAAAAACCTTTTTATCTAATGATAGAATGCAATTTTCTTTATTTGTGTGTTTATTAATTGTATATTTCATAGTGTCATATAATTCCTTTTTAGATCGGTCTTGCATGTTATTAATTGTATTATTGTATTATTCTGTGATATTTTGTATTTTTAAATGCAAGAATATGACTTAAATAAAGAATAAAATAAGTAAGTATTAGTGAAGTGTGATTTACTTCTTATAGCTACATTCTCTTGCGTAGTATTCCTTCTATAGCTGATGATCTTTCTATAGCTGATGACCCTGAAAGAATTGGAAATTTCCCAGTAAATAGATAAAAATGATAATTATATCAAATATAATTTCTGTATAAGTCCTTCTTAAAAATCAGTTTATGGAACGCTGCGTTAGATGTTATTGTTAAAGTTATTTTAGTGTTCATTGTGATCCTCATTATTTAAAAAAAATCAGTTTACACTGATGCATGTCCTTAGATTATCCTTAAAGGAACAAATTTTATCCAATCTGATTTAAGTCATATCCTAACTATCGATAACCCTAGGGAGACCTTGAATTTTAGTCAGATTGGAACGTTATCTATATTCTAACTTAAATTAGTTTACTGAGATAATATTTATTCAAACAGAAGAACGAGTTGCATACGGCAAAAATCTTTTATGACTGACCCAGTCATAAATGAATTCATAATTATACTAGAATGCGTATTTGTATTAATATATCTCGTAAAGGTAAAACAATCTCTTTGTAATTTGATTTATTTCTTAACATTCACTGTGAATACAGCCTTTATCTTAATGTTCCTATATCTTTTTTTCAATTTGAACACAAATACCTTCAGGTAAAAATACGTATAATGAAACATATTATCTACGTTTTCTTCATACATTTTGATACAAATATCAAGATATCATTTGGGGCGGCGAATTGTAACGAAAGTGCCCATTTTGGCGCAACTAATATTCTTTTCTTGGTAATGTTTGGATTTCATTTGCAGACATTTAAAAAGCACACATTATCGATATTTCCCGCGACGGGGTAAAATCCCGTCAATTTTAACAACACTCGAAAGAACATAGCACAGAAAAATAATAATAAGGATATTTTAAGATTGTAACTTCGTAATACACAAGAAGCACACCAGAGAATAAGCTAAAGTAAAAATAAACAGACAACAGTGCCGGCGTCTTTTCTCTTTACTTTGACAGAAATATTTCTTTTAATTTAGATTACTTATAAAAGTCAATTTCAAAACCATGTCACTAGTTAGTCTCGAAAATCACCATATAACTTAAAACAATTGATAATTAAGTAAAGGTACATATTGCAAGCTTTAAAAAAAATATTTTCTAAAGATTTCCTAGTATATCTAATCCGGTTATACACTGAATGTGACCCCGGGTCGTTATTTTCACTGACTTGTGAGATTGTTGTTTATTGGGGTTTAACGCCGATTTCAACATCTAGGTTATATCTCGGCGGTCAGTCCACCTAACCGGTTTTCCTGGATAACTAACTAGTAATTACCAATTTCTCCGCAAGTGACTGACTACTGTTCCCACTTGATCTACTCTGAATCAGAAGTGAGAGATAAATGAACATCAGACACAATGCCTGAGATCAATTGTCACGGAGAAACTTTGCCCTGCCCAGGGGTCGAACCAGGGACCCATGGATTACTAATCCAGTGCTCTATAGAGAAATTTTGCCCTGCCCAGGGGTCGAACCAGAGACCCATGGATTATTAATCCGGTGCTCTTCCTATTGAGCTAAGCGGGCGGGCTACTTGTGAGATGCTACTTTGAAAATACTATCAGCCAATAGTTTCAGGAGGTTTGTTCTTGACCTAATTCAATAAGTAGATTACTGCGACACGGACAGGGTGCATTGGTGAAAGAGATTTACTTACGCCTGAATACCGCTTACTGAAATGATTCAAAGTGTTAAAATATAGATGCAGAAAGCTCATATACAAATGCATATAAGCTTCTTTACAACAGTTATAATTCAATTTGGATGTAGAAAAAAACACTTGATTACAGAACGATTTCGGGTGCTTTATGCGTATATTGATTGATGGTTTGATTATAGACCATCAAACAAATTTTATTGTAAATTTATGCAGTACACATTTTGTCTGTTTTAAATAGGTTTCAGACTAATGAGGGTAAGGATTTGAGAACAACTGGCGTAGAAAAACACATGCTTTAATAGCGTTATCAAAGTAAGCTTTATGTGAGAAATTTACAGGACAGGTTAATGAGGAATCAGAAACAATCAATTAATCACTTGTTCTTTTTTCTCTAATCTTTCAGGTACCACAAATGAATCTCATTACAGAATCCGTCGATACGTTGCATAGATATATAGAGCAGGGGAGCAATTGCCGTTACCAGTCAATACTGATGAAAAACCCAGAACTTGTGAATACACGCAATAAAAAGGGTGAAACGGCACTTCATATAGCATGCAAAGATGAACATGTAAATGTCTTCACTGTTGATCTTCTACATAGTGCGTCAGATGTAAATGCCCGAAATTACTGGGGACAAACTGCTCTTCACTATGCTGCGGAAGTTCGGTCAATAGAAACGCTGCAGTTATTGCTCAGTGCGCCAGGAATCCAAGCCACTTGTACGGATGTAAATGGATACAATGTTCTCCATACTTTCGTAGTATCTAGCCAGAAATTTGATTGTATTTGGACAGAAGGAATACAACTTCTTGTCGAAGCTACAGACGTACTAGGTGATACACCCCTAGAGACTGCGCATCGTCATGGAAACTCAAATTGCTGGAAGTTATTGGCAGAAAAAGCATTTGTCATCAATAGAAGACGGTTGCTTTTCATTTATAGCACCTGAGGCAACAGTTGACGTGTCTTTGCTTATTGGGACTCCAGTTAAGGAAGTTTTAGAGGGATTCCCAGAACATCTAGACAATTTTGCAGAACGCATCCTTAGTGACAAATACACAGGAAACATCGAGTGGTCTGAAATCGGTGCAGCCGTGAACAAACATGTTCGAAAAATTTGTGAAATAATCAGAAGATATGATTCCAGGTTCTCAATGTCCGTATTCAACACCGGTAGCACAGCTGAAGGTACAAAAGTCGGAGTGCCTGATGAATTCGATTTTGCACTGTGTCTTGATCATTTAATTGATATGTGTGACATAGAGACAGACTTTAATCCAGAAGGCTTCGAATACGCACGACTTAAGTTTAGGGATAACCATGTACCTGATGAATATGTTTCATTCTCTGATATGGAAAGAAACTTTCTTCCTCTGCCGTACGTGCATATGCTTTTTCGATACCTTAGAAGAGGTATGTACGAAAGAGAATTATGGGAGGACGGCAACCTTTTCACAAGATCCGAAGAAAGGTTATACGTCATTAGCGGAAAACCAGTTTTGACTTATTGTGTATATTGGAACGGAACATACTATAAGCAACTGAAAATCAGCATTGACCTTGTACCTGCCGTGTACCGACAAGGATGGTGGCCTCATGGTGCAAAGTTTGATAATAAAGGGCTAATTTCTGACGAAGTTCAGGCTGCTGGGTGTTTGATTTTGATGCAGACGAAAAAATATAGCTTTGATCGACAATGGTACAGAATGAGTGATTCAATCACTTTCACATGCAAATCTACATGTGTAAATATCGACGAGGAACGAATTCTTAATGTAAGCGTCGCTCCAGCAGAAATTGCACTGATGAAAACACTACCTGAAACATATCGACAAGGATATGTATTGGCAAAGATTATGAGAGGTGCTGATGTATGTCCAAATGTAAATATCGACTTAGAGCCACCAGTCATTGACGAACGTCTGTCATATAAATTCAGAAGGTTAGGAAGGAAGGCTGTTTTCGTCCAACCGTCAGACTACATAAAAAGTTACTGGCTGAAACAATGTATATTTTACATTGCTGACGAAACAAGCACATACAAGAATCCACTACAAATAACAGCAAAAGTCTATCAAAAAATGCTTGAACTGGCTTTCATGTGGAACTTCAGACCATATATTCTCAAGAAAGATGATTTGTTTTTGTATAATAGATTCGATTCGCATGATGTTGAAGTATTCATAACTAGAAGGATGGTTAGTATTTGCACTGTGGGGGCGCTGTTAGGGCTACCGTTTCCACGAGACATAAAAAAGTGGATAGTTATGTGCAAAAAAAAAATTGTCCTTTAGAATATCTTCGACCAATATATGTCTTAAGAGTCACTACCGACAAGGACAATGTATGGAAGGTAGTTTGTAGTTTCTTACGGAGGATCAGGGTCTAGTGTTGTTATTTTCAAGGAACGGTGCTTAACTGCCCAATTGATAACATTCTGTCTGTTCAGTCGGCATTGAACTCGACCTTAATCAGATAGAGACATGTTTATTTGAATTATAGTTAGGTGGCTCCTGTTCTTATCAAGTTGGAGAAAGCATAAAAAAACGTTTTTATAAAACCACTGACTGGATGTACTGTATAGATTGGATATGAATATATTAAGCCACTAAATGACTGGATATACTGTATGGATTGAATATGACTGTATTAAGCCACTAAATGACTGGATATACTGTATGGACTGGATATGACTGTAGTAAGCCACTAAATGACTGGATATACTGTATGGACTGGATATGACTGTATTAAGCCACTAAATGACTGGATATACTGTATGGATTGGATATGACTGTATTAAGCCACTAAATGACTGGATATACTGTATGAACTGGATATGACTGTAGTAAGCCTCTCAATACTAAAAACGGTCGAGTTGATGTATTTAGTGACCGACATTTATATACAGTAAAATTATGATATTAAGATCACTTCATTTTAAAATAACGCAAGAATCGGTTATTCTAAAGAACCAAAGCTTAAATGATAGAACAAATAAGGTTCGTCATTAAGACTGAGGTGTTATTAAAACCACTTATAGTCTGGTCTTTTTAGCTGAACTTAACTGTACTCTGTATAAAACAGTCATCTTTGCATTCATGGGACACAGTTATAAGCATGTAAATAGAAAACAGAAAACGTTATTTGAGTGATTCTATTGTGTGTACGGTCGGATAAAACAATAAGACGAATTATTATTCAAGTGAGAACTTCTGTTTATATGTGGAAAAGTGTAATCAGTGTGTGTTTTTCTATATATTTGTGTCAGCCTACATAATATTTATAATATTGTCGTTACTTATTATTCATTATAGGTCAATACATTGTTGGTTATTTTTACCCACTAAGTCAATAAAATGCAGATGCTAGTTCGCAAATATAAAAAGACAACCCCACTTTTAAAGAACTTTATCATTTTAATTGCTTCCAGATTAGATTTAATGACAAAATATAAATATATTTGTATCAATTGAAGTAGCTGATTAAATTAAACTTATGATTTTCAACAACAAAAAAAACCCACACTTCTTCACAGATGTCTAATTCATTTTTTCTGCATTTTCCCGAACTGTTGTCTACTTAATACATGTAGCTAGTTTACTTATACATTTGACTAAATTATATATATTGTATTGATTAATTTCTTTATACATTTGATTAATCAGAGCATATTATAGTGACTATTTTACATTTGATTCAAATACGTGCATTTCATATTGTATTGACTTATTCACTTATACATTTGCAGAATCAAATACAAGTTGTGTATATTAAACAGGGGTGGCACTTAAACATTCATGTATATGAGCATGAACTCAGCATTACCTATAAAGTTACTTAGATATTTAGATGCGGAAGAAAAATTGCAACTTTTAACTGTATAAAGACTTCTAATAACTGTTCTGGTTTAGAAAACTGGTGAACTTTGGGTATATGAATTGACTTAGTTTTTCGGATTTTAGTTTTGACTAAAACTATGTAACGTTAGGTGTATATGTCTTTTTTCAATAGCACAATATTTTATTCTATAACCAACGACTTAGAGACTCAGTCAAAAATTTTCAATAATCAATAATTTTGATTTAGTTACGGAGGTCTTGTTTTTAAAAAACACGAATGGTATCATGTAACTTCGGTCGAGGATACACGCCGTGCTTTGAATTAGGTTCTTATCCAGGACGCAAACAACCTTTACAATATGCATGAATAAAATATAAGTTAACAAGAACTAAGATTTATTGCACCGCACTGATCCTTTCTGTTTCGTTCCGTTCTGTTTTGTTTAATTGTAAAGTCGTGGCAACTTTGCATATAGTCTATGAAGGGATATTCTATTCGTATTGAATTCCATATGTTTAAGATATTCTTAACGTTTGAATGAGTATTTATATAACCTGTGCAATGTCAATCGACTTGATTTTTTTTATTAAAATGTACCTTATCAGAGTTTTCATTATTTTTATCAAGCTTTATGGCCTCATGTGTTAGTTTAAGTAAATATTTATCTCAAGATAACATATTTCAACCAGTACTTTATTTTTAAAAAAATGTCTTCCTGTTCCCTCATATCCAAATTTATCTACACAATGTTTTAACATTTCAGTTAAGTTCAGTTTATCGGGACCAAATCCACCCGTTGGCGTACTATAACATGGCATTACGCCAACACTGAGAACAGTCCCCAGCATATCTCCCATCAAGCCTAAAGGAGACATTTTGAAGCCAAATGGGCAAAATTTTCCGTCAGTATTAACCAAAAGAAATTGAATCCAAAAGTCAGCCACTTAGGCCAGCGATACCTAGAATAATATAGCCATAAAAAGGGCTGTCTAGATAGTAGTGCACTAAAAAGGTCAGGTTTTAGCCCGGAAAAGTGCTGTCTGTGCCCTCTCCCCACCACCCACAAGCATTCAACAGGGTCGGAGAGGTCTTCTTAAGTACCACAGAGGCACTGTGGTCCAGGGGTAGAGCGCAGGGCTCCGGATCCGGAGGTCGCGGGTTCGAATCCCGTCAGAGGCGAGATTCTCTCACGATCTTCACATTCCTCCACGCTGCGCGAATACAGGTATGGAACCCAGGAAGCAGTCATCGAGCGTGATGAATCTATGTTGTAAGAACTTGTATCGCAATCGATGTAAAATAAATGAGTCTAAACTAACTTAAGTACCACACCCTTCGCGTTAGCCAGAGCCTAGACCGCAGCCGGCCTATACACTCCAACTAGCAGTCGAAACCCTGCGCCTGCTCCACGACATACGAGCCACGAAGGGCTGAAGCAGGATTTAATATTTGATCCACCAGAGCTATTTAAACTTCCAATTTTCAGTAACAGACACTGCCGATTTGTTAAAAACAATAAATGCAATTCAGACAGTATATTTGTTATCCTAACTTCTTTTGAATACTAAATTAATTGTTTGAGGGAAACAGACTACGATATATTAAAAAAAGTTCTATCTACAGGTTATCGCATCTATCTAACTATCGGCTGTGACTTCTTATCTCATAAGTCATAATTTTTATTTTATTAGTGTATTAATATTTAATTTTAGTCTTTACTTTTGGTGTTTACTCTTATAGTTTAGTTGTGTTGTGCAATAAATTTGTAGGGCGTTATCAGTAAAATTGAAGAGCGTTCTAATTTATTGAACACCACGGCGTTGCAGGTGTGTTTTTTTTTTAAATATCGCTACTCATCTGCAATAAAAGCGTATATATTTTCAAAAATAAAATAAATAATGAAGTAGAGCACGGGGAAACATGACATATCAAATCAAACAAAAGTCCATTGTTAGAGACGTAAAATACTAGAAATGCCGCCGATGAAGAGAAAAATCTGTGTGACAGCTTTGAACATATAAAACCGAAAACTGTCTGAATAAGAGTGTGTTGTTTATAGTAAGTGTGGGTAAAACTCATCTGAAGCTGTGTGACGTTGTGTGGTATAAATGAGTGTGATATGATTAAGACATGCGATATTTTCACGTGTGACGGAATATATCAAAAAAAGAAAATTGGCATGTTCAAATTGAATATATTTTGCAAATGATATAATGTAACAATGTGTCAAATTTTAATTCTTGCCCATATGTCATATAATACGTGTAGTCCTAGAACCATTTTGAGTCCAGTTATTGCTGCCTTGCTCCATCAATAACAGTAATGATGGTCTTTTTATGAGATGCCCCATGCATCGAAGCACAGACCTTTGGGTGTCTGGGATCTAAACGTTTTCTGCACTGGCCCTCAGTGCAGCTGTAATTTATATATTCATTTTATATTGCACCTGATAACTAAAATGAGCGTTTAAATAGTTTGTATGAACTGTAAAGGAACAAAGACTGTCTTTGGTACTTTGACATTTTCTGTACCTTGCCCTAACTTCAATTTCAAACTGTTCTTGGCGCATTCGACTTCAACTTATTTCTGCCAAAAATCAGTACTGACTATACTTGGCAAGCGCGTGTCAAGAACATTAAAATTGTAATTCGTTTGGACAAATTCGTTTGGGGAAAACTTCTTACACATTTATAGCATGAAAGAAGTTGTTGAAAAATGTATGTCTGTGTTTGACTCAATACGAATGATAAGCAAACAGGTTTTGAGAGAGGTGTTGAACCAAAAGGACATGAATGGTTACACCCCTTGGGGTTTGATGCTTGAAAATGGAGAGCTTACCTCCAGAAACTTTAATACAATAACAAACATATACGGTGTTCCTCCTGATACTGCTAACAACCTAGATAATACTACCTTGATGATTCTTGTTGGCAGTAGTTCTTCTGCGACGGCAGAAAATTTACAAATCTATAGAACAATTATATGCAAAGGTGTAGATGTGAACTGCCAAAACGTGTTTGGTCTGTCGTCAGCGGCACTTCTTTACAGCTATGAAGTATACCAAGTGTTATCTAAAAAATCACTTGACCTCATGCTAAGAGACCGATGGGACAGGCTTCCAGTTGTTAGTGTCATGAATCAGAGAGCATTGCCTAAACTCTTAGAAGCAATGCTTCAAGACAACGGGAGTATGATAAACTCGAGAGACAGGACTGGTTCAACACTGCTTCATTTCGCTTCTTACCTCGGAATTGAGGACTATATTGATATACTATTTAGATATGGTGCAGATTTAGAGGCAAGAGACGCACTAGGTGATACACCCCTAGAAACGGCACATCGTCATGGAAACTGCAAATGTGTTAAGTTAATAGCAGAAGCAAGGCATTTGACATCAACTGAAGACAGCTGTTTTATATATACAGCACCTAAAACACCAGTAAACTTGTCTTTACTGCTTGTTGCTCCAGTAAAGACAGTTTTAGATGGATTTCCTGAACATCTAGACACTTTTGCAGAACGCATTCTCGATGCAAATTACAAAGGAAACTCTGAGGTGTCTGATATCATTGAAGCTGTGAACAAGCAAGTCCGAAATGTTTGTGAGATTATCAGTGGATACGATTCCAGGTTTTTGATGTCCGTACTCAAAACCGGCAGTACAGCTGAAGGTACAAAAGTCGTTGCGCCTGATGAATTTGATTTTGCACTTTGTCTTGACAATTTAAATGCTATATGCGATATACAATCACCAATGGATCCAAACCAATTTGGATTCGCTCGACTTCAGTTCAAGGATAATCCCGTACCTGAAGAATAAATTTCATTTTCTGATATGGAACGCTATTTCCTCCCGTTGCCGTTCTTGCATTACTTGTTCCGGTATATACGAAGAGCGCTGAATGAAAGGAAACTGTGGGAGAGCGGCAACCTTTACACAAGAACTGAAGATATATGTCATAACAGACAAACCTGTCCTTAATTACCATGTGTATTGGAACGGTACATACTACAAGCAAGTGCATATAAGTATTGACCTCGTACCGACCGTGTACAAACGAGGATGGTGGCCGCATTATGCACGGTTTGATAACAAAATGCTGATTTCTGATGAAGTCAAAGCTGCTGGATGTTTAATCTTGATGCAGACAGAAAGAAACACCTTCGATCAAGAATGGTATAATATGAATGACTCAATTACCTACACGTAAAAGGCATCATCTGAAGTCGATAAAGAACGTCTTCTACAAGTGAGTGTTGCTCCAGCTGAAATTGCACTGATGAAATCACTCGCAGAGATTTATCGAAAGGGATACGCATTAGCAAAGATTATGAAGAGTGAGGAGGTATGTCCTAAAGTCAAAATTGATATCAAACTACCTACCGAATGGCATCAATCTGTATCAGATTTGCATTCATTCGTAAACCCATCACACGATATAAAAAGTTACTGGTTGAAAAACTGTTAGTTTTACATCGTCGACGAAAAGAGCCGATGTCCACTTCAGGACGAAACTCCACTCAAAATAGCAAAGATGATTTACAAGAAACTTCAAGAATTCGCAACTCGATGGAATTTCAAACCATATGTTCTTAAAAAGAGATTTGTTTGAATTCGAAGAGGGAAAGTATAGATTTAACGTTTTCATCATCAGAAGGAAGATTAGTATTGACACTGTCATGGCATTGTTAGGACAACCATTCTCAGGTGATATTTCCGAATGGATTATTACCTGTACACAGAACTTTATATTAACACAAAGGATCAGCAAACATGCACGAAACTGGCTTGCGAGTAGTTACTAGGCGCGTCTGCACAGAGGCTACAAAAAGTATGACGTGGCTACTGAAATTCATGAATTTTGGAATAAAATTTCCATGAAATTTATATAAAGTAGCAAACTAAAGATAGGTTATGTCGTGTGATATCAAGTGTGTTTTTAACAAACACATTAATGAAAAAGTATTTGTTGGTAACTGCATAGAACGAAAAAATATCAAGACTGTGCGTTACTTCTACTACTGAATTTCTTAAAAAGATTACAAACACAGATACTAAAGCCGACAGATATATATATTAGCATTATTATGAAAAGAAGGTTAGCGGAGAACCTTAAGAACGACAACTTTTCAGATTTGATAATCCACATATATTCCCTTTAAAGGATTATTTTGCGGTTGGCACTAATGGGAATGAAAGATATTGATGATTGTGCTACAATTCTGCTCTTGTTGGCTGGCTGTCTTAAACGTCAAAAACAGATATCTGTTGTTAAGCTTTGTCTTAAACGTCAAAAACAGATATCTGTTGTTAAGCTTTGTCTTAAACGTCAAAAACAGACATCTGTTGTTAAGCTTTGTTTGTTTCCTACATGTTATGTTCTTTCAATTTATATCGGATGGTTATCAAATCAGATCATTTAAATCCCTTTGGTTTGCAGTGTATACACTGTTCTCTTTTAAAACCTACATCTATGTGACGAGTTTCTGTCAGTATTCTGAGTCCAAATACATGCGATAGGTTAAAACACGATTTTTACTCATAACGAAGCATATGACCTTTCAAGACAATAGCCTCCGCCTTTTGTGCTGAATACAATTTAAAATTGTCTTTTTTAAAATATCTTTTCTAAAGTTGTGTCTTCTGCTAGCTTTTGGAATTTGATATACAAGTAGCAACTTTTGTTTTCGTTATGCGTCTTTTAAATACATGTATGTCATGTGACAAACTTGCAAAATAATCAGGGGCTTTAAAAACATGTGTTTTCTAAAGTTTGACATCTACTTTTAGGCTAACTTAAACCTGAGTGGCATTTTAAAACGGTTATCTATGACCTCATCTCAAAAGATAAAGGCTATAACTGCTGTTTAAACATGTTCAAGTTTGTCACTTGTTGTGAAATGTTGGACTTGTTTTGACTGTATTCTTGTATGTTCAAATAACCAGTTAAAAAGTTTAAGGCATAAATTTGTATATACATTTTTTTCATACTGGTTAAGTTTTAATTGCACAATTTTAGATATTACGTCAGCAACCAGTTTGAGTATATACCGTTAAATTCATGGAAATGCCAAAATATCAAATGCGTAGAGCGTTTGAGTTTTCGACATCGAGGATTACGGCTAATAGCTGTGTGAATTGGAGTTGTTTTTTATTTTTTGTTTCATAAGAAGGTAAACAGATTTTTTTTAGTTTTGATACGTGTAAATCTGTATATAAAAAGTTAGACTATGAGTAACCCCGTACTGTTGATCATCCCATGACCTTACTTCAGTGGGGAAATTGTCCCCTTCTAGAAATTAGAATTTTAGTAGGGTTTCAATTTTGTTGAATTTCTTTCCTGAACGGGAAACAATTAAAATTTTTAATAAATTCAAAGTGAATACAAATTTACTTAATTATTTGAGATGTGTACAAATGCTTAAGTTATAAACATAGAAAGGATAGATTACACAGAAGGTATTGTTCTAGAATTTTAAGATATTTTAATGGTGCTATCTTAAAGATATATGACCATAGAAGTTGAATTGTAAGTGTAAACTGAAAAAAAGGCAGCCTTGTTTTTGTGAATGGGAAACTTGATTTTCCTTTAAAATGTAGAGAAGGTATCATAGGTAAGTACAGTTGTGACAAATTCAGCTTTTATTTTACATATCGCTTGTGTAGGATGTTAGCTATGTTCTTACTTATTACGCTTTCAGGCTTCTTTTTTTATAAAAACATTAAAACACGTAAAACATTGAGACATTTTCCTTCTGCTACAATATCATTGTGTAAAAAATAGTATTCTTCAAAAGTATCATATTAGTCTTCTACCTCTGTGCCAACAGAGGCGTTGGAGCTATACGCCCGTCTGACTATCTGTTTGTCCGAAAAAACTGTTTGATAATCTTATTTATGGAACAGGATGAAATATGGATATAGATACCAATGTGTAGATTTTGCAAGCTGCATTGTCAGTGAAAATCTCCTAATAGATAGATTAATATAATAATTTTATCAAATAAACTAATTCCTGTATAAGTACTTCTTAAAATCAGTTTATGAAACGTTATTTTAGATGTTATTGTTAGTTATTTTAGTGTTTAATGTGATCCTAATTATTAAAATACCCTTTTTATGTAAATCTTTAGATAATTCATTAAAGAACAAACGTATTCTATATTTTAACTAAAATGAATTTATTAAGATAAGATTTATTTAAACTGAAGATAAGAGTTGCATACGGTAAAAATCTTTTATGACTGACTAAGCCATAAAATAAAATTCAAAATTAATTGTAATGTGTATTTGCATTAATACATCTTTTAAAAGTAAAAAAAAAAACACATTATTACATTTAAATTGATTTGTTTCTGAACATTCACTGTGGATTCGCTCTTTATCTTGACGTTCCCGTATCTTTTCATTACATTCAAGTTAAATTATGTGTACTTAGAACATATTGTCTACGTTTTGTCATGCATTTTGATACAGATTTCACGATCTACTTTGTGGCGGCGAATTGTAACGAAATTGCCCATTTTGTAGAAACCAATATTTTTTTTTCACTGTGTTCTATTTGCAGGCTTTAAAATGTACACAATATCGACATTTCAGCCCGAAGAAGGTAAAGCCCCGCAAAATTTACTAAGAGCACTAAAAAGAACATAGCAAAGAAAAAATCGGATATTTTAATATTATAACTTAGTAATTCTCAAGAAGCAAAGCAGAGAATAAGCTAAAGTAAAGACAAAAAGACAACAGCAATGATGTCTGACAGAAATATTTTTTATTTAAATTACCTATAAAATTCTACTTTTAAAACCATGCTACTAGTTATTCTTGAAAATCACCTTATAACTTTAAACAATTTGTATTTTAATAAACATACATACTGTAAGTTTTCAAACAAAAAAAACATTTTTAAAAGATTTACTAACATATCTAATCCTGAGTAAACATTGTGACCCCGCAGTGAGTTTTTCACAGTCTTGTGAGATGCTACATGAACTTTGAAAATAGTATAAGCCAACAGTTTCAGAATGTTTGTCATGACTTCGTTCAATTAGTAGAGTACTGGGATACGGACAGAGTATATTAGTAAAAGAGATTTACTCACTCTTGAATACCGCTTATTGAAATGGTTCAAAGTGTTGAAATATAAATGCAGAAAGCTTATATACAAATGTATATAAGCTTCTTTACATACAATTGTAATATTACTATTTGGATGTAGAAAAACACTTGATGAAGCACAATTCAGGGGGCTGTTTGCGCTTATTGATAGATGATTGATGACTATAGACCATCAAACAATTTGTATTGTAAATTTATGCATTAAACATTTTGTCTGTTTCACAGCGGCTTTCTGGCTAATGAGGGGCAGGATTCGGGAACAACTGGCGTAGAAAAACATGCTTTAGTAATATTATCAAATAAAGTCTTATGTGACAAATTAACAGGACAGCCTAATGAGGATTCAGAGACAATCAATTCATCACTTGTTCTTTTTTCTCTAATCTTTCAGGTGCCACAAATGGATCTCATTCATACAGAATCTGTCGATACATTGCATAGATATATAGAGCAGGGGAACAATTGCCGTTACCAGTCAACACTGAAGAAAAACCCAGAACTTGTAAATACACGCAATAAAAAGGGTGAAACGGCACTTCACATAGCATGCAAAGATGAACATGTAAATGTCTTCACTGTTGATCTTCTACATCGTGCGTCAGATGTAAATGCCCGAAATTACTGGGGACAAACTGCTCTTCACTATGCTGCGGAAGTTCGGTCAATAGAAACGTTGCAATTATTGCTCAGTGCGCCAGGAATCCAAGCCACTTGTACGGATGTAAATGGATACAATGTTCTCCATACTTTCGTAGTATCTAGCCAGAAATTTGATTGTATTTGGACAGAAGGAATACAACTTCTTGTCGAAGCCGGGATTGATATAAATTCTCAGACAAATTATGGTCAAACTATTCTTCATTTAGCGTCACATCAAGATGACAACACAGATTTTTTGCAGCATTTATTGAGCAAATACCATGCTCTCCAGCTGACAGTGACAAACTCGTTTGGAGAAAACTTCTTACACGTTTATGGTTTGTGTGAAACTGGTGATGAATGTATGTCTGTGTTTGAAACAATACACAATATCAGCAGTCAGGTTTTGAAGGTTTTGTTCCGTCAACAAGACGTTAATGGCCTTACACCTTTGTGCCTGATGCTTGACAATGGAGAGTTGTTCTATGAAAATCTTAAAATTATAACAGATAAATATGGTATACCCGTTGATACAACAGACAATCTTGGCAACAATGTTCTGATGCGTTTTATTGTAAAGGGTATTGCTGTTACAGAGGAAAATTTAAAACTTTGTCAATTTTTGATAACCAAAGGTGTCGATTTAAACGCTCAAAACGTTTTTTGTCAGTCTGCTGTATCTCTTCTGTACATTGATGATGTATACAAGATGATGTCCGTAAATCGACCTGACCTCATGCTTCAAGACCGATGGGGGAGGATTCCAATTGTTAACATCATGAATCAAAGAGTAGTGCCTGATCTTTTAGAATTAATACTCAAAACCAATAAGAGTATGGTAAACCTAAAGGACAAAACAGGCGCGACACTGCTTCATTTTGCTGCTTACCTAGGAATAGAGCCCTACATTGAAATACTGTTGAGACATGGTGCAGATCAAGATGCTACAGACGTACTAGGTGATACACCCCTAGAGACTGCGCATCGTCATGGAAACTCAAATTGCTGGAAGTTATTGGCAGAAAAAAAGCATTTGTCATCAATAGAAGACGGTTGCTTTCCATTTATAGCACCTGAGGCAACAGTTGACGTGTCTTTGCTTATTGGGACTCCAGTTAAGGAAGTTTTAGAGGGATTCCCAGAACATCTAGACAATTTTGCAGAACGCATCCTTAATGACAAATACACAGGAAACATCGAGTGGTCTGAAATCGGTGCAGCCGTGAACAAACATGTTCGAAAAATTTGTGAAATAATCAGAAGATATGATTCCAGGTTCTCAATGTCCGTATTCAACACCGGTAGCACAGCTGAAGGTACAAAAGTCGGAGTGCCTGATGAATTCGATTTTGCACTGTGTCTTGATCATTTAATTGATATGTGTGACATAGAGACAGACTTTGATCCAGAAGGCTTCGAATACGCACGACTTAAGTTTAGGGATAACCATGTACCTGATGAATATGTTTCATTCTCTGATATGGAAAGAAACTTTCTTCCTCTGCCGTACCTGCATATGCTTTTTCGATACCTTAGAAGAGGTATGTACGAAAGAGAATTATGGGAGGACGGCAACCTTTTCACAAGATCCGAAGAAATGTTATACGTCATTAGCGGAAAACCAGTTTTGACTTATTGTGTATATTGGAACGGAACATACTATAAGCAACTGAAAATCAGCATTGACCTTGTACCTGCCGTGTACCGACAAGGATGGTGGCCTCATGGTGCAAAGTTTGATAATAAAGGGCTAATTTCTGACGAAGTTCAGGCTGCTGGGTGTTTGATTTTGATGCAGACGAAAAAATATAGCTTTGATCGACAATGGTACAGAATGAGTGATTCAATCACTTTCACTTGCAAATCTACATGTGTAAATATCGACGAGGAACGAATTCTTAAAGTAAGCGTCGCTCCAGCAGAAATTGCACTGATGAAAACACTACCTGAAACATATCGACAAGGATATGTATTGGCAAAGATTATGAGAGGTGCTGATGTATGTCCAAATGTAAATATCGACTTAGAGCCACCAGTCATTGACGAACGTCTGTCATATAAATTCAGAAGGTTAGGAAGGAAGGCTGTTTTCGTCCAACCGTCAGACTACATAAAAAGTTACTGGCTGAAACAATGTATATTTTACATTGCTGACGAAACAAGCACATACAAGAATCCACTACAAATAACAGCAAAAGTCTATCAAAAAATGCTTGAACTGGCTTTCATGTGGAACTTCAGACCATATATTCTCAAGAAAGATGATTTGTTTTTGTATAATAGATTCGAGTGGCATGATGTTGAAGTATTCATAACTAGAAGGATGGTTAGTATTTGCACTGTGGGGGCGCTGTTAGGGCTACCTTTTCCACGAGACATAAAAAAGTGGATAGCTATGTGCAAAAAAAATTGTCCTTTAGAATATTTTTGACCAATATATGTCTTAAGAGTCACTACCGACAAGGACAATATATGGAAGGTAGTTTGTAGTTTCTTACGGAGGATCAGGGTCTAGTGTTGTTATTTTCAAGGAACGGTGCTTAACTGCCCAATTGATAACATTCTGTCTGTTCAGTCGGTATTGAACTCGAGCTTAATCAGATAGAGACATGTTTATTTGAATTATAGTTAGGTGGCTCCTGTTCTTATCAAGTTGGAGAAAGCATAAAAAACGTTTTTATGAAACCACTGACTGGATGTACTGTATGGATTGGATATGACAATATTAAGCCACTAAATGACTAGATATACTGCATGGATTGGATATGACTGTATTAAGCCACTAAATGACTGGATATACTGTATGGATTGGATATGACTGTATTAAGCCACTAAATTACTGGATATACTGTATGGATTGGATATGACTGTATTAAGCCACTAAATTACTGGATATACTGTATGGATTGGATATGACTGTATTAAGCCACTAAATGACTGGATATGCTGTATGGATTGGATATGACTGTATTAAGCCACTCAATGACTGGATATACTGTATGGACTGGATATGACTGTATTAAGCCACTCAATGACTGGATATACTGTATGGATTGGATATGACTGTATTAAGCCACTTAATTACTGGATATACTGTATGGACTGGATATGACTGTATTAAGCCTCTCAATACTGAAAACGGTCGAGTTGGTGAATTTAGTGACCAACATTTATATACAGTAAAATTATGGTATTAAGATTACTTCATTTTAAAATAACGCAAGAATCGGTTATTCTAAAGAACCAAAGCTTAAATAATAGAACAAATAAGGTTCGTCATTAAGACTGAGGTGTTATTAAAACCACTTACAGACTGGTCTTTTAAGCTGAACTTAACTGTACTCTGTATAAAACAGTCATCTTTG